>CM031234.1:662077087-662514235 GCA_018340775.1 Taxus wallichiana var. yunnanensis | reverse complement strand
CAGTGTACTTCAGACAGTTACGTATTGCTTGTCTCCAAGCATTCTCTAAAGTCCACTCAAGTTGTCAACAATACCTAAAGCCTGCCAAGAGTATCTACATGTTAATGTCATATTAATCCATATTTACAGAATTCACTACAATACAAAGACCGCTCTTCTATTCTCAAATTCTATAACATCACAGCTTTGCAGAAAAAATCAAGTTTCACCACAGAAAATTCAGCTTGGAACTTGAACCCATTTTGTGCAGCTGCAAAACCTTCACTGGTCATTGTTTTTAGCATCACAATGCTACTTGTTAAAAAAAAGTACACACACAGGTCAAGGTCAAAGAAAATGGTTCAAGTAAATGGCTAAATAGAATTCTATTTAAACCATACAAATCCACAAAAATTATGTTTCTGATATATTTGTTATGGAACTCATACTTACTAGTTTCACCACAGAAAATTCAACTTGGAACTTGAACCATTTTATTATGCAGCTGCATAAGCACTCACACCACTTGTTAAAAAAGGCATAAATTACATTGCTTTTCAAAGGTCAATAGGTCAAAGAAAATTTTTCTTTGCTGCCTGAATAAAGACCGACATTCGAGCCCCTACTCCAACAAACCTATGAAAATAAGAAATAAATTATTTTTGGAACTCTCAGATACGTCCCTAATTCAAAGAAACGCATAAAACATACAGGTTAAACCATAAAATTGTCATTATGTCAATGTATTCTGTAGTACTATTTATTATCACCACAGATCCGTTTAACGTAATGACAATTGGACAAAATGATTAGTATAATCAAAGAGTGACATGTCATGTGAGCCAAACATATCACAGATCCATTCAATTCAGTAGAACTTCTTAAACATGTTCTAATTCCTATAAGACAGCATCTAATACCCAGTTATAGGCCTGCAACAAATTATATAATCATTATCCAGGCAACTAAGAACAACTTCCCAAAAACAGACAGGTTGTAACAAAAAATCCAAGGTGTTCTTCTAGAATAAATGAGACGCCCATCTTCAAGTAAAAATTTGAAACACCCATAGATAAATGTTACCTACAGCAAAGGCCTATTTAAGATCGCATGGCTATAAAAATTAGTAATTTTAAGAATAAAGTTTGCCCTTTACATCAAATAACAAACACGATCAATATATAGAATTTGCTTGTCAACTTTAATCTAATAGAAACAAGACCCCAAGCAGTTTTTAAAGGAAGACATTTATCTGCAAATGGCACATATTACAAGAAAATGGATAAAAATTATCAAACAGTATCATGTACTACAATGACCAACATCCCACAGACAGTATAAAATATTGTGTGCACGAACTGTAAGGTAACATCAAACTATAATACAACCCAGACAGTACAGGAAGCAAATTAGGGTCCTCTAGTAGACCCTCACTCCATATAGAAGCAGCCGGTTGTATATTCCAACTACTGGAAGTCAAAGACAGGGAAAATGACAACAGATACTTGTTCTAAGAAAGGAAATGACATTATCAAATATCATTTATGCCATCACTCTCACATCGTCATCTTGATTTCTATGATGTTACCGAAATAGTGACTATAAAAATATTATTCTCTTCTAGCAGACCTTGGTTTAACGCCAACATTAAATGAGGTGAAAAGCTGATGAAACCAAAAGGTAGAACATCAGCACACTAGATTTCCAAGCAATATGTATAAATGAGATTAAATGGCCCTCATAAATGCATAATTAATCTAGTTTCTCACATTTCACCTGCATTGACAATAGAGGATTTACAAGGAAACAACAAGAATGGAATCAATGCTGACAAACCATACAACACAATAAGCTAAACTATACAAATATGGAAACCAATACAAATGCCGATATGTATACAACAATGTTTAGGAACCATAGAATAGTAAACACGAATTGGTATGAAATCATTAGTACTGTGCAAGAAGCAAACGCACAGATTTAAATATAGATAGTTTAAATAAATGTTGCATAGAAATCCCTAAAAACTTGATATTGAAATTTGAATATAGACTAATAAGCTGAAATTAATTACTTAAAAGTTCTAAATAAAAACTACAATCTAGTACTTATCACCAAATTGATCTACTACGAAATTGTCTTCAACATCTTTACTCAAGCTGGACATTGAGATCTTCAGGCAGAACAAGAATACTAGAACATGAAGTAGATGGACCACCTTCAGTTGTGACTGTCCCTAATGCTACACTTGAAACTTCAATATGTTCAGAAATTTCTCACATGAACCACTTTCAAATACAAGGACAAAGACAAGATGAGATGGGTTATGCTTCTCTTTATCATGGATAAGTTGTGTGTTTATACATTTCTATTTCTGAATTTTTTACTTTTTTTCCTTTTATTTCTTAGGTTGTTGAATAGAACTCAAATTTTGTGTTGTCCTACCTCATGTGTCTCCTGACAATACTAGAGTAATACCTGCATGCAGATATACAACATAGCTGCATTCAAGGAGTACCAAGGAGTATCTTTACTCCATACGGGGAAAACATACAGCACAGAGGAGGGCATGTATTGTAACAGAGACCAAAATGTTGACCACCACTGAGTTGACCATGTCTGACATTTGTTCAACTGATTTTCCTGATGACTGTACAACAAAGGACTAATATTTTATTGATTTCAAAACAAAGTCTGCTGCATTCATTATATTGATTATTCAACCGCCTGTGTTGACTATTTGACTTATGTACTTGCTTGATAGTAATATTGTACTGATGAAAGATACACAGTTCCCAAATACCCAATGCTTGAAGTGTTTGACGAATTGACCAATTTGACTCATCTATTGCATCTATTAACAAAAAAAATTATAATTCGAAAGTCACTTATGATATGAGTGCAACCATACCAGTCCATTGCTCTTATCAAGACCTTGACCTCCTTGGCCACACGGCACCTTGCGCACACATTGCAGTACCCTTCGTGCACGCACAACACATTCATGATGCGCAGCACCGTCAGCCTTCCACGCCACGTGCCAGCTCTTCGCTGCTCTGTGGCGCTCAAGTAGCACCTTCCAAGTTAGCACCATGTCAAAGCACTGTTTTTATAACTGTTATTTGTTGTAGCCGCCTTTTTGTAAGGATGTATATTAACTTGATATATTCAACCCTAGGGACTAAGGAGGCAATCAGACAACCGTAGATCAAATAGTAGTCAATGCTTGCAAGCCCAGAGTATCAATATCTCACATACCTGTAGTAACTCATTGCCAGTCTAGGCAAATCAGAAGCATCTTCCCTCTCCTGATTACAGGAATCTTCATTCTCAACCTTGTTGAACATTGTACACCATTGTACTCCATACCCTAACCTTTCTCATTAAAAGACGTCACACTATTCTGTAAATACTTCCACATTCGAATATGTTTTAGATTACCGTTGTAATAGTTCTCCATTGCATGTTCTATAACTCATAGTTTCTAACCAAGTCATTATAAGGTTGTCTCGCACCAGTATCTCGGGCCTCTTGTGGTGTGGATCAAAACCATCAATCAAGAGCTTGATAACTGTAAACACACGCACACTGAAGAAGAAAAGACACACGCTTGGATTTGTTTCAAAGTATCTAGAAGAATGTCATCATGCAGAGCAAGATGGCTAACATCCGATAAGCAATTAACATTATTTAGAAATCCATGTATCATCTTAAAACTTTTGGGATGCCCTCATGAGGCCAAACCGTACTAACACTTTGGCAAGCCACAAAGTCATGATGCACTTTGATCAGCAACTCACTAACTATGTGCAGCCTGTAATACCAGTTGCCACCACAACCTCAAATCCCTTCCAATGTCCAAGTCAATCTCGACATTCCAATGTTCGATGGCAAAAAAACGTCAACTTTATGGATAGTGAAATTTGACAACTTGTGGCCTACTCCTTTAATCACTTTTGTGACATCGTAAAGATCACCTTCGCAACATTAAATGTCCATTTCAGTGTCTGACTGGTTGCAACCAACATTGCAATGTGAGAAAATCCATAGTTACCTAAGACTCCGGGACGGTGGGACGTCGGGACGTAGGGACGGGGTTTCCGGGACGGCAAATTTTTTGAAAATTTCGGGACGGCGGGGGGACGGCAAGGGGACAGCTAATAAAAATATATATAATTTATTAATTTTACAAATATAACATGAATAATTCAATAACCTAAGACTTAAAATTGAAAGTTTGAAGATTGAAACCATTAATGATTAATCCAATTATTCATCTGCATCAGCTTCAAAAGATTTCACGGGGATTTAAGAGGTAAGAGTCTTTATTTGAGGTTTTTCATTTTACTTTTTTCTGTTTCCCATTTAAGTAGATCTATATGTTTTGAAAATTAATACGTTTGTAACGTGATTTCATCCACTACTACATGGGTAACTGCATCTATATGTGGTTGACGTACCTATTACAAAGCCACTGATTAGAACATAACAAGAACAAGAGTAACTGTTACACTGTTCTCATGATTTTCAAATGCTAACACTCGACTAAGCTAGCTATATCTAGTTAGTGTCTGCTGCAAGTCCACAGAAAACTACAATATCTTTATAGAAAATTAAGCAAGCATAAAGATTACTCATTTTTCTGAATGCCACAACATTGTACAAACTATAATCTCTACTTTTAATAATAACCAAAATTTCCTTTAACATTGATATCCAAGAGGAAAACTAATTATGAAATTTCATGGTTAGTTTTAATGTCAGTCTTTATGATTATTGTAAAATTTGACACCAGCTTTCTGTAAAGAGTTCAATTACCAAAGATTTAAGGTAAAAATCAGGTGTACTTGCAAATTTGGCCCATGGTGATGTTTTCTTTTCCAATAAAATATGAATCGATAACCAAAATTTCCTTTAACATTGATATCCAAGAGGAAAACCACCAATATCCTGAGTAAACTTGTTAGAACCCCACCTATCGTATCGAAGATTTATTGCATCATTTCTCAATTGATTGATTCGAGAAAAAATCATTTAGAACCTCCATTATGCCAATTGCAAAAATTGTGATCAATAGATAAATATTATCCAATGTGCCTTCTTTTCCGATCTAATGAAGGCACCCACAGTAAACAAATTTTTGGCCTAGGAATAGGTTATCGAAAATTAAGATATTGCCTAAATGTAGCCTATAACCAAATTACATTCTGACAGGGTATTACAACCTAAGTTTGCTCCATTATTCTAAATGCTAACAAATCAAAATTAGCAGACAAAATGGCCAAAAACTAAGGAAAAATATCTTAGTAAAATGTCCTTTACTTGAAGCCATCTTAAAGGATGGCAGAAACCAAAGCTGAGGGTTCTAGTACTTCTTCAAGATCCTTTTGAAGGTCTGTTACGTAGGTGATACAACATTTTGATTTGAATAACAAATACGAGGATTATAACTGTGCCCCATACAAAATGTTGATGCAAAATTTTAAATTTAAATAAAAGTTGTCAAATTCCCCTCAAAATATAGTACTTTGAACAAATGAACTCAAGAAAGTTAACATCCCATGTTGATATAGATTAGTGCCAAAAAATTCCATCCAGAATCCCTAATTATTACCCTCCAATTTATTTTAAGGACCATACAAACTATGATACTCCTTAGCAACATTCATAACAAGACATGGTATAACACACTTAAAAAAGATAATCTTTTTGCCTTTGAAGCATGAAATGATATTTTCCTTACAATTTTATTTATTCCAACACCATGGCCACATTTTGTTATTATATACCTAATTAAATGACATACTTTAAACCATGATTAGCATTCAACATATAGCACAACCCTAACTATCCAAAGATGTAAATACAAATTTTAAATAAAACAACAAAAAAAATCAAATACATAACTCTACTTTCCCCTAAAGAAATATACCTTGTTTTTTATGACTGCAAGTGCAAACAACAAATGGCAACTCTGTTAGCATCTCTACTTTTGGAATCTGAGAAATTCGAATTGTCTTCTTGTATACTGACTTTAAACCAGGATTCTCAGCTCCTGGTCTCCCACCTTGAGTATGCAATCACGGTTACAACCTTGAGTTTTTTATTGCTCTCTTAAGTCGCCAAAACTTATTTATGGATTTAAGACATACCAATATATTTGCAATGGAGGGTGAGAATACAATATTGCATCATGGTAGGATTGGCACAATGCAATGACTCGAGCAATCCATAAGATTAACAACCAATTTCAGTTTCACTCAAGACTCCCACATGAAAAACATGAATTCATTAATGTTCAAAAATGATAATGCGCAATACTCCGAAGCAGAAGGAGCTTCTAAGTACACAAAAAGAATAAATGAAAATAATGATAGTATTGCATAAAAAATAAAATACAATGGGTCATTCATGAATCCAAAAATGTTACTATTAATTGTTTGAAAGACTTGCCACCTTCATTGAGTGGCTATTTCAAGATGTGACAATATCTCAGAAAAACCAAAAATGCAACATACATTCATTCAAGATAGAAGCCTTACAAATGACAATAGCTCACCTGTACGGGGACGATACAAGCGACATCCTAAGATGCTTTGTATGGACGTGTGCGTTTATAGAAAGACCTCCCACCTTGTATGCAGCCTAGGGAGCACATTGGTACATAAAATTCCGTGAAAATTAAAATTACCGAAGGCTCCGTGAAGATTAAAATTACTAAAGGCAACAAATTCTCGACTAGACCGCTATCAAAAAAAAGAGGCAAGGCTCATTGCAAAGACTAGACAGGATTCACTCACCTTTAGTAGTAATTGTACTCTTTTCAAATGATTCTGAGGTATTCCATATGCTAAATAAGCCTACAAAATACGATGCAATGTTAAATAAACATGTGTTCCTCTGACTAAAGAGACATACAATTAACCAAAATAAGATATGCAATTCACTTCTAAACTTAAAACATGAAAAGTATTTATCTAACCATACGCAAAGGCTGATGATTAGATTGTTCGCTTTTGGCAAAAATTTATAAGTTGTTGTTCAGTTACTGTGAAGGCCATGGCATCATGCGAAAAAGTTTTAATATGTTTTTTTGGAGTCAGAATATTGTTGGGTATCAAAGTCGATCACTCCAATAAGCAGAGCTCGGAAATTTTTTTATTTTGTATAAACGATAATGATCTTGGTTGTATGGTATTGCATTCAGTATATCTATTAATGATAACTCAATTTTTATTTGAACCTTTCAATATTTGTTATCTGGCATGAGACTTTTGAGTGTTACAATCCACCTTGTATGGTGATACAGTTTAAAAGTAAAACTAGTTTTCCCATGTGTCAACTTCCACCATGCAATGAGGCTGTTGTCTTATTCCTTTGTAATTCATTTATTCCCAAGGGATGGCCCTTTGAAGGTCATGATATGTAAATTAATCAGGTACATCAAAATATCATAAAGTTCCACCCATAGCTTTTACTTTACAATTTCTCATGATTTCAACTAACACAAAAGGATCAAAATGTGTGGTGGAACTCAAGATTAATGGTTAGGAGAGCATAGAAGGAATAAAAAGCTCACATGCATCATTAAAGCATTGTAGATATTGATCCAGAAAGCAAGCTTCTCTTCATGTTTAAGCCCTTTAAGATCAACCTTTCCAGCCGTTGAACATAGGACCTACAAACAAAATCCATTACAAATTAATGCCTAAAAGAAGCTTCACAAAGATATAAGTCTAACAACCTACACCCAACATTGATGATCGTGGCCATATTTTAAGGCCTTGAGCATAAAATGATTTTTTCAGATGTGCGTGTGCTTTCCATGGGTTCAAAACATCAAAAATATAACACAGCTATTATATTTTCCTTGTCCCATTTAAAATAAATGCAATGTAGAAAACTCCATTACCAATAAATGCCTATAAAAAAGCTGATACTTGACATCATCCTTTCACAAAGATAAAAATGTACCAATCTATACCCAACATTGATCATCACCGCCATCACCACATTTTAGGACCTTGAACAAGAATGTAGTTGCTGTATATTATGATACATGTATGGAATAAGCACCATCTTAAGTTTTTAAGGATAGTCATTAAAAAATCGATAAATAGTTACTTACTTGAATGTGTGTAGCATCCTAGCCGCATAACTTAACCTGTCATTGTCCACACAAATCCAAGGTACTGCTAACATTGAAGTGTATGCTCCTATGCTTTCTTTTGCACGCTTGACACAAAAAGGGTCTGTCATCATTACATCACATTGCACATCATTCTTGCAACTAGGACTCCAAGACTCGCATTGATCTTGAGGGGAAAAGGTACTTGATGAAGACAAAGAAGAAGTTGGAGAGCTTGAGAACCCTATATTTGGCAGTGGGGGTTCTGCAAGTTTACAATAGATTGCAGCCATACAATGCACCAGATCTTCAGATAGCCTATTAGGTGATTCATGAACATGGTTTGCAATAGAAGTTCCTAGATGATCAGCAAGCCGGGCCACACGACCCTCAAGTTCCTGCACAATCAGAAAAAATGATTATTAAAAGGTGGAACATAACATTCCCGCCACCTTTCTTTTAAGGTAAGTTGAAATTTTGAATAAAGCAATTAAGATGTGAAAATATAAAACAATGTGTGTGTGTGTGTGTGTGTGTGTGTGTGTGTGTGTGTGTCTGTGTCTGTGTCTGTGTCTGTGTCTGTGTCTGTGTGTCTCTCTGTGTGTATGTGTATATATGTATGTCTCTGTGTCTGTGTGTGTGTGTCTCTGTGTCTGCGTGTGCGCACAAGGCATTGTGTGTGTAATTTTACATAGAACTGAAAATAATCACAAAATTTTAAATTGAATAAGATACATTGAGAAAATTACAGAAAAATAATAATAATAATATTTGGCCAATTGGAAAAAAAAAAAATGGATTGGGACCAAACGTCATCTAGGGCTTCTGAAACTTGGCAACCACACTGTAAACTGCTTTCAGTTTTATTTCAACTGCTAAACACTGCTAACTGGGAAATTAACCCAATACTTTTGAGTTTTGACATTTGTTTGAAAGCAATTCTTTTTTAGTTTTTACAGATATTCAACACAATGTAACCATCGAACAATGATTACCCAAGATCTTTAGTTCGCCATTTTTTATTTAGAAGAGAAGAAATATGAGGCCTGTGCATGGTATAGTCATAGAAATCCTTACTTGCACAGCAGTAGAACAGCTTTCCATGACGTCACTTCCTTTTTCCATACAATCCCTAGAAACTCCATTTACATTTTAAAAGCCACTTTTCAGTAATATCCTTGCAGAACTCTAGGTAGATGGGTCTACCCACAAATAAATTACCAATTCTTCCCAATTTTCTGTTCTATATCCCCTAATCCTTCCCTTGGAAGAACCCTTTCGTGACAATGGTGGTAAACTTAATAAGTTTCCTTCTGTGTGAGGAAAAGGTTCAAATAGACCTTGCATCCAAATCCAAAGTATTGTAAAGCGCTTCAAATTACCAGTGCAAAAGATAGTTTCCATGCTACATTTTTGGTGAATATTGAACGACGGAACCTGAAGAATCTCCCCCAGCAGACACATCACAAAGGCTTAAATGGCTTTGGATAATTGCCATGTTTGAGGCTGTGTCTGAGTAAAGCCTATCTCAGGTATCCACATTTACAGACCAAGCCTCAGACCATTCAATTTCCAGCTATCAGTATTTCACATGCTACAATGTTAGTAATAACAAGGTCTCTTCTATTCTGGGGCAAGGTACATAACTCCCAAGATGCTAAGTGAATCTTGGTGGAAATCATCACATCCTGTTGTGGGTAAAGGTCTCTATCAAGCCAATTCTTCATTTGTTCTCAAACTCATCTCACACCAATATCCATTGGTCACCTAACAAAGGGATACCTAGATATTGAATACTCAGACCTGGCTCAATAATCTTCCAGTGTCAATTTAAGTACTGTGTTTTGGCTACTAGTGAAAGCTGCTGGGTTTTTTGTCACTAGTTATTGCCCCAATGCTTCAACAAAAGCATTTGAACACTACAGTGTGCATTCCATTGAACCTAGTGTGAATTTCAATGTCAAAGACATGTATCTGGCAAATGCACATTGAGAATCTATCTGCCAAGGAAAATCCCTTTCACCTATTATTGTATCTTTATAGCTTCCAAACAGTAAGCATGCATTAGCTGATAAGACATACAAACAATGTGCTAGAGGGCATTCTTGTTAAATGGATCATGAATGGATCACCTCTGCTAAATTTTCTCTGAGTTTCATCAGAGTTCACTGTTAAGTTCATTTAAAACGCAATTTTTCAAACTTGAAAAGATGACTTGTTGATAAAGTTGTGGAGGGCATTCTTGTTATTACGATCATGAATGGATCACCTCCGCTGAAGTTTCTCTGAGTTTCATCAGTGTTCACTGTTAAATTAAAACATGATTTTTCAAACTTGACAACAATGAAAAGTTGTCTTGTTGATAAAGTTGTGATAAAAATAACTAATGTGTAAGATTAATTTACTCAATAGGATTTGAAGGATTATTTCTAATAAACAAGGCTTTCGAAGGTGATTGGTTTTGTTATAATAAAACAAATACCCTTCTCACAGGGCCTTGTTAAAATTAATGTAGTGGCTAGCAGTTCCCATGTTCAGATGATGATTTTTGACTCATGAGTCAACCAGTCCTAGATATTGAATTAGCCCCAAGACTATAGTACCCTCATCATCCTGTTTATAGAACTATCATGGAAAGTGTACAGTTGAACGACTCAAAACATTTGAATAGATGAGAGCTAGATTAGTCCCAAAACCTTTCCCTAGAGTGCTAGGCTCTATAAGCTTCCAAAAAGGAAGACAGGTGGATGTGTTCTAGATTATACATGCCACAATAAAATCACCTTGAAATCAGAAAAACAGTTAATTATTACTTCAATTGATTTTATTGACCAAGTATGAGGAGTCAAATACTTCATAAATATTGAGTTAGCCTTACATTACCACCAAGTTCGCACAGGACCTAATGACGTATGGAAAAATACTACCAAAAGGCAAGCAAGCGCTTTGATTGGTTGGCTGTGCTCTCTGAGCTTGTTAAGGCTTCTACCACCTTCAAATGGTTAATCAGTGACATAATGTGGTCATACAAAAAAAAATCATCAAGTTCATATGCCTTGATAATATCTTGGATTTTAACAGTAATTGGAAGGCCACTCCATGACGTGTAAGTCATTCTAGATATTTTATACCAATTCCAACTCAAAGACAAGCTTAAAATTGTTCCTTTAGACAAAACTCTACTAATGGCTTTGTAATTTTTGCAGTGTTCATGCACGTACCAGGTAACTCTAAGATTTTAAATGGCGAAAAGGTGAAGCTTTTGTGGTGTACTGGTAAATACTTCAATTTGCAATAGATATCATTCTTATGCAGAGAAAACATATTTCTGCTTATTACTAACAGTTTTATAACATGCCAAACTAATGTACAGAATGTGTAACAAAGAAATTCAACATCTACATCATATTTCAATAATCCAAGCACTAGCTACATTTTTCTTGGAAATAAACCATCTTGCTTAGAGATCATCAGCCTCTGCAATTCCTTGATTCACAATCCAAAATCCAAGAACATTGGCATACAAAATGGGCATCCTATTTACAGTTATTTTGCCTCTTCATCAAGTACAAAAGGGACTAACAAACATGTTAGTGAGCCTCCTTAGTCTTCTCATTGTACACTCACTTGTAAGCATTTTAGATTTTCAGTATGGTGATTGAGGATTGAAAAGAGTTTTATTTTTGTAACATTTTAAACCCACTTAGCAGCTTAGCAACAGCCAATAATTATCACCCATACAAGAATATGTTGTACAAGCTCAATCAACATTACAGGTGCACAAGGAATTTTAACACCTTGAGAGTGAAAAAATCGCAAGTATGGAAAAAAATTTGCCATTTTTGGAAAGGGTCCGGGAAGATGTAGCAGCAAAAACTTGCATGTGCCATAACTTTCATTCTGTGGCTCCGTTTTAGGTGTCGTCTTCTCTAAAAGTATATATTTTCTCGAGCTCTACGCATTGATGGCAATATTTTTCTTATTTTCATAAAATCCATTTTTGTACCTTTTTGGACCAAGCAACTTCTTGCAATCTTTTGAAAGAATCATTATGATGATGATGATTATGGTAGATGGATGCTTTTTTGTATGATTTGTCTATATATAATGATATAAGTATACAATAATATAAATTTATAATAATACAAGTATATATATTCCGAACCGGATTTTTCCGTATTTTTTCGGATTTTTTCGAGAACTCCGAATTTTCGGATTTTTTTGCCCTTCCGAATTTAATCGGATTTCCGAACCTGGTAACTATGCTGAAGACTGATGATTACAACTACAAGTGTTCTTTGTGCAATCAGTCCAAGCTTTCCATTTGAAAACATAGCATCTATCAACCTCGTCCATGCCCTCTAGACTATGGGATTCATTTATGTGGATTTCCTAAGTACCTTTCACATGCTTGGCACTGGCATAATTTTATCTTCGAATAGTAGGTTTTTTTATAATACCATTCTAGCTCCTACATTTGTAGTGTTATTATTCCAACACATGTGGATATACTGTAAATTGTCACCAAACATAAGGAATTTCAGTTCTTTGGTTTTTTCGGCAATAATTATAGAAGTTATTCAGCTACCATGTGTGCTTTCCTCCATCTTTCCACAAAATAAAAGAAGTCCCTTGTGTATGCCTTGTGCATAATTAGTTAAATCAACAAGTAATGAGGCAATTATCTCAACATCATCTGATACAACTTTAACAAAGCACCAAATGTCTCAGGTCACTCACTTTGAGGGCTATTGATAGTTTTAGCCCTTGCACCATATAAGCTATTCTCCTCATCATCTCCTTGTTGTTTCCACATCACATGAGCAAGAGGAGAAAGGCAAGGCTGCTGTTTTTGTAGATAATGCAAAAAGCATATTCCAAACAAAAAGTTCTCCAACAAACTTGAGGTAAAATAAAAACCTCTATGGGACAAGCGCAATTACTCCATGAGATTAAATAACCCAGAACATCACAGCTAGGGCTCCTATCAAATAGAATCCATATGCCTATCAAACAAGCAATTAAACCAAATTCTTTCCACAGGGATCTTACAACTCACCTAGGCATTTGTAATATAAGAAAATCTATGTTACAAGTTCACACATTTAGACATTTAGACAATGAGATACAATTAGTCTATAAGAATAGAGGAATCCAGTGTACTTGGTTAACAGCTAGGAGGCTTGTCTTTGAAGTTGGATGAATCTTCCACTCCACAGTTTGAGACGATAGGTTTTGGAACACTTTCATCACATGTAGGAATCATAAAGGACTTTATTGTGTATATGCCTAAGAAGTTATGGAAAATTGGAAGGTGTTAAAAGGGATTTTATTGCCTTATTATTGGGAAAGCAACGGTAGCCTATGGTTTACAACATAACAATCAAACAAAAAGTTATTTTTGATAGTCACACTCATATATCTAGAGAACAACACGCATTCCTTAATAGTAAGTGCAACACGGGCTATACAATAAGAAATCCAGCCAAAGAACTATTAAAGTGTTCAACTAGGAGTTCTAAAACCCAATGATGGCCATTACTGTAACAAATCTATTTAAGATCTAATTAACTATCCTAACTAATACTAAGGATGTGTCCCATCACACTTTACCTTTTTAACATCTATATAAGGACACCATTTGTATTGCTGTAACATCATCTACTACATATCTAAAAATTTAATATAATATATTTCCATATATATGTCCCTTCTTCTTTGTACTGAGAGGCATCAAAGTAGATTTATCTCGCCATGGTTCACACTGCAATCCATAAAAGCATACAAGATCAAAATCTACAAAAACAGGAGTTTTCAGAAAACTCATAACAGCATCATGAAGGCTTGAATGTTTGCCTCTGTGATGGCTGAACAAAAGTGAGAAGGGCATGGTGCTACATTCTTCTCCTGTAGCTTTCAGAAGTGAAAAAAATCTATCATGCATTCAACATATTATAAAAAAACTGTTGAGTTTTGGCAAAAAACCATGAGGACCTGTGAAAGTTTTTCAATTAGTTAAAAGCATTTTTTTTTTTAATCAAGATATTAAAATAAAAAGGAGATAGAAATTAAAAAATTGTGAAAATAAATAAATAGAAGGAAAGTTGAAAAAGAAGCAGGGTATAAAAAAAAAAAAGATAAACTACTTTTAAAACTTTATTTAAAAATTTTGAAAAAGAAACGTGTTTTGGAAAAAACAACAAGTTAAAACCCAATGGTTTAAAAATTAAAATTAAAATAATAATAATAATAAACACATTAAGAGCAAATGGATCCATTCGTGAAGATCACCAACACACAACAACACCTTAACAGTTTCTACAATGCATTTACAGGACGTAAAGATTGTATGGGTGGCAAGATATCCCATATCAAGTAGTTATGCGCAAACTTAGAGGCCTTGATTATCAATCAAATCAATAACATAAATGAACACTACACAAAGAAGACTATAAGACAAGACTAAGAACAAAGTTGAATAAAGTTCTTTCAGCTTAACTAGCCAAAATCATGTAATAAAAATTCAACCCAAGGCCTGCTCATGTCAATATAAATCCTTATTGATATCCTCACCATCATAAAACTGAAATTGAGTGCTCGATACATGAAATGTTGGTCCAGGTGTTTAGTCCGAAGCAAGAGCCCATATCTGTGCCAATGATATTGGTGAGAAAGAACCATGGATCTTATCGTCTTTGTATTGAATTTAGAGGATTGAATAAAGGTCACTATTAAAGATACATCCTAGGTACTATTTATTGATAAGATGTTGATCAAATTACAAGGTGCAAATCATTTTACTAATTGGACTTTTGATGTGGGTACTATTATAATCAAATCCCACTAGATTCAGATTCCCAAAACAGTGTTCCGCCCACATGAAGGTCACTATAAATTCATGGTTATTCCCTTTGGACTTATTAATGCACCAACCACTTTTCATTCCACTATGAATAATATTTTTCAGCTATATCTTCAAAAAATTGTCGTCGATATTTTGATGACTTTTTATTTATAGCAATGGCTGGAAAAACCCAGCTTTAACATTTAGACCCAGTGTCATCAATACTGGAAGAAAACGTGTATTATGTGGAGATGTTCACACTAGTTTTGGCAAGCAAGTAATTGAATATTTGGGCCACATTAATTCGGTAGAAGGTGTTAAAGTAAAGGAGAGGTTTGTAAATCAAAATGCCATCAAAATATACGAGGACAAATTTACTCTAGTGCCTGCCACACCAGAGTTTTCCACGCCATTATTCATGGAATGTGATGCTTTAGGCTCAAGGAATGAAGCAATAATTATTAATTATGCAAGACAATTGCCAAACAGCTTTTGAGAGTTGCAAATTCAAGCAGAAGGAGACATTGAGATCCACGATTGACAAAGATGTGCTTTCCATCAAGCGTGCTTTAGTTAAGTGGAGGCCATACTAACTAGGTAGTAAATTTCTTGTTAAGAAAAAACAGGATAGTAAGCATTTGTCCACTGAAGAAGAAGGGAAAACAAAATGCTGTTGTAGATGCACTGTCTTGCAAAGAGGAAGAAAACATGGTATGTCCAACCTCAATTGTGGTCCCAGAATGGATTATGTGTCAATGAAAATAACTGAAAAAGGATCATTGATTGAATAACAAATATCCTAAATTTACTTGAAAATATGTTATATTAAAGTTCAAGACATATTTACTTGAGACAAACTTCAAAGTTTAAAATGTAAGTGTTGAAGTAGAACCATGACTAGCTGGCTTCAGACCATGTTAATTTATTTAAAACCTATTACAATGTGTGACGGTCCTTTAAATGGGGAGAAAGGGTGACTGATATAAAGAAGCATGTAGCAAAATGTGAAACTTAGCAACAATGAAGAGTGATTCAATACCATTTTTCGAGCTAACTACGACCATTACATGTTCCCAACCAGAAATGGGAAGAGATTTCTACACATTTCATTGATATCTTTCATGTTTCAGAAGGCAAAAACAAAAAGAATAGTCACGGTAGATCACCTAACTAAATACACTCATTTTAACCATGTCGGACGTCAAACACAAGGAAATCTTTGAAGGAAAATTTACAAGCTACAATGGATTTCCTAAAGTAATAGTATGCAGTCAAGATTCTCTTTCTGCGAGTAATTTTTGAAAATAACTATGCTTATCAGTCATATCCTTGATCACAAGCTCTTCATACCATACACAAACTTATGGTTAAACTAAATTTGTGAACAAGTGCTTCTGAAAAACAAAACCAATAGTTTAGGTGATTGCACCTTGAAGAATAGAGATATAATACCACTTACTATATATCATCAAGTATCACTCCATTCTTTTCCCTTTACGAGTATGAACCATCAAGGATTAAGAATTTTATCAGTACTATTATAAAAATACCAGCAGCCTAGAAGAGCCTCAAAAGATAATCCCCGTTTTTAAGGAAAATTTAAAATGTGCTTGCAACGTATGAAGCAACAAGTTGTTCAACACTAAATAGAGCACAAATTTGAAGGAGACTGGGACTTTGTACATCTTCTACTTTATTGCAAGCTTTATTTCACCTCTGTTTTATTTGAGCAGAGAGGTGAACACTTCAAATTATCACCGAAGTTTTGTGCACCATTCCAGATCAGTAAGCAGATTGGTCCAATAGCTTGTGCATTGGAATTACCAATATCAAGCCGAAAACACATTGTTTTCAATGCTTCTTGTCTCAAGATGAAATTGGGTGTGAATGTTCCTATTCAAACTGAATTACTAATCCTTGATGAAGAAGAACTACTTGTCCTTGAACCTGAAGGTGTTCTTGAAACTCGTATAACAAATTTGAATTCTAGAAAATACTCTGGTTGTTTGATCAAGTGGAAGAATTTGCCAATAGACAAAACATAGAAGAATCAATCTTTCATGGAATTGCATCCATCTCTCCCCATGCTCCAAGGACAGAACATCTCAAGCAGAGGGGACTTGTAATGAATCTATTTATGATCTAATTGACAATCCTAACAAATTCTTAAAGGGTGTGAACCATCACTTTTTCCTCTTAAGCATCTATAAAATGATACAATTTGTACTACTGTAACATCATCAGGTACATATCTGAATATTTAAATTAATATTACATATTTCATATATTCCTCTTCTTTATTAAACCATAAAGTAGCATGGTAAAAAAGCAGGATTTTAATAAGGGCAATGCAAAGTATTTTCAACCAACTGTACCGCCTTTCTATTTTTCCTTTCATTATGATGCCTTGACAATCACAAAGTTCCCATACATGCTGCAACATAGGGTGTCTCTTTTATATTGGGAAATTTACTATTTGATAGATCCAAGTTCTTAAACTGGCAATAACAGCTTATAACGGGTAAATACTAATTGCACTGACAAGCATTCGTCTAGAATCTTCTATGCATTTTCTTTTGGAAAAATACATATGAAATATATTCTGGAAACAAAGTCAAGGAAGTACTTTGAATCACAAATCACAAACTGGCTTTGTAGAATTGTGTGCGAGAACTAAATACATTAGATGTAGAGATTCACCTGTGCCAAGGATAGAGGTTGTGAATGAGAGCTGCGTTCCATACCAGATTGCGGTGAATTATACAATGGGGGAATGTCTTATAACTGAACTGGAAGAAAGAGACGAATGACTGCGTTGAACTAAAGAATCTGAATACATCTGTCTACTCAACCCACTGCCCAGCTGCTGCAAGGAACTAGTAGAACTCTGGGAAAGGGACGACTGGCTACGCTGGACCATACTGGTACCCTGTTTCAGCAAGTTCATGAGTCCATTGGTAGGTTGTAATGGACCAGAATGGCTTTTTTGACAGAAAGAATCTTCTCGGGTGATTGATCTTGAAGGATTATTCGAAACATTATGTTCAAAGACTTTGCGATAGAGCAAAAGAAGATGCTGTTCCAGGCGTGCCACTTCATACTCAAGCGCCGTAATCTCTTTGATCATTTCTTCAGTTTGCTGCATTACATAATCCACATGATAAGTATCAACCCTGAGGGGAAAATATTGATTGGAAAAATGAAGTAATTAATGCAGGAAGAGTTCACATCTGCATTAGTCAGTAAAAAGTTGGATGTAAACAGTAATATCTCAAAAAATCGAGAATAACTACTCTCTGAGTTGAAAGAGATAGAACACACAACTCCATACAACAAACATGATAAAGCAGAAGGTTAAATAAAACCCCTGACAATAAAGACTGAAAATCTGCTTCTCAGTAAACTCGATAATCAATATGCATATTTATTGTGGTAGCATCTTGACCAGGAAACCGAGGAAATCATTGCATTGAATATGCAAAACATGCCTAAGGTTTGAATTTCTTCTGTACATTGTAGTTACATTTCACAATAATATTAACCGGCAAATTTTTAAAAATGGCCTCTACAAATATAATAAGGAAAGACTTTCAAAATGAACTTCGATAATCTGGCTATGGATAAGCTGCTACTTGTATTTTATTTTAAATATAAAATTTTATCACATTGGGAGGCGGCTTCATGAACATGGTTGATTTAAAAGGATCTGCCATTAGTTTCCCATAAGTATTAGTCTACCAGATATAAACTAACACGCATCCTTTAATAATATTTCCAGTTTGATAAAGACTAACTACCAACCAAATCCTCACTTGACATATTTCACAAAGCAAGAAAATGAAATGCTGCATAGACGGAACGTGCAAATCCAACTCGGCAGAAATAGCCTTTTCCAAGGGCAATATGTAAGCAACCATATAGAATTCCTCAACACATTTTGATTACACTTCTGCTCACTGCATAGAAAAGAGCACAGAATGAAACCTTAAGGTGCTAAGAATACACTATTTCAGTATCCATCAGTCATTGACATACCCCAAGGTGTGCAGCTGAAGCCTTGGCAAGAATACACATCTACTTGCAAAGTTACTTTCTTGTGATCTAACTATTTCTACAATCTAGGGGCATCACTTTGGGCCACAGTAGATCACTGAAAAACTAGTGGCTCCAAAATTCTGTGCAAATTGCTGTCATGAAAGACAGCATAAGTATGGGAATCAAAGCTCGCAATATTTACTCTGGAACAAATCAAAAATCCTGTGCCAGTTTCTTAAGGAAATGACAATAGAAGAGTGTCTGTTTCTGTTATACAAACATAAAATGATTGCTAACTTTTTAATAGCATGAATGATTAACAAAGATCAGTTCAATTCTCTAGGATTCTGATCTATTTTAGGCATTCATATTCTTCAGAAAAAAATCAACTATTGGATTGAGAAGAAGAATTTAAAATAAATTCAAAATCAGCAGACAATTTAATGTCCTTTATCAGGTTATACAGGAGTTCATAATGTAATTATGCATTGAAGAAATAATGCATTCGAAAACTCCCTAAGCCAAAGCTACAAACCCAATTAATTTTTGGGAGCCTTCATTTTCAGGAATCTAGGTTCCTGACATGGTACATGCATGCATTTCTAATGTTTCCATGCCACCACAGAGCCTGCAATCCCGTGAACAAAGTAAGACTAGTAGTAATGGATCCCCTTGCCTGGTGATTATTACCAGAAATACACGAGGAAAAATGGAATTATAGAAATGACTACTCATGAAGGTCATTTGACTAATGACTAGAAACACACTGAGTAAAAATCCCACAAAAATCAATAATCTAATTAAATTTCTCATGGAAGCCCTCAAATCAACATAAAAGTAAGACTCTTCAAAGAATTTTCTGAGTATTGAACGACTTGTGAATTTGGGATCTTGATAGAAGTTTATTCATTAGTAAAGGTGTCACAATTTTGTCAAGAACATAGTTATGAAACTTGGACTCTTGAGCCAACTTGAACTCAGCAAGATCGATATGCTAAGCTGATTAAGAATTGGCCAAAAACTCAAGCTACTCCTATTAAGGTCTTTGACCTGTAAACGAGGGTTTGTTTCTCTATTTATTTAGGAGAAAAATCTCATGCTTTGACTCAGAAAGTAGATCCATGAAAGATATTTTTGGGTGACTCGAATTCGAACTCGGGAGTTCTATGATTGCTTCAGTGAATCTCACAAGTTAAAACTATGGTCCAGAAGTCTGGAATCCTAGACACAAAGAGATGACTTCCACAAGCATAAAAGGGACTTCATACCTAGAAATTCAGGACACCAAGTAGCATTGACAATTTGACATTATTGTTTATCGATTATCAACTAAAAAGTGGCCAAAAATCTAAATCTTAGATTCAAAGAAATAACTAATGATGAGGTATTTGTACTCAGTAATCTGGGTATTGTTGATGTAATAAAGTGCCAAATATGATATGCATTACATATAGCAACCGAAGAGCTGTAGTAAACTAAGAAGTCTCAAAATGGACCCTGACAAATCTGAGTATTGCTGATGTAATGAGGTGCCAAATATGATCTGCATTGCATGTAACAACCAAAGATCTCTGGTAAACTAAGAAGTCTCAAAATGGACCCTGACACATAAATCTATATACTCAGGATAAGGGTATAGATGATAAGCAGATCAACAAAATGGAAATTTCTTTTTGCCTTCAAAAACTTTCAGAAGCTAGGTGATGTCAAAAACTCTAGGTGGCTCAAACAATAAAAGCTTGAGCAAGCAAAGTCTCTCTGCATAGCCATGCTCTAAACAAAATATGAAGCACAAAAATTAGCATCCAGATATCCACAACAATTAACAAAATTTGTAAAATCCTGTAAAATGCTACAGCACATGCTGGAATCTGAAAATCCTGAGTATGCATGAATAAAGATGAAATAATACTAGGATGTTGCAGTATTACGGTGGCCCAAATTTTAAAAATGACAACCGGGATTTATCAGGGCCATTACTAAATAGAAAACAAAAGATGGAGTGACAGAGGACATTAGATGTGAAATAATAGTCAAGACTCCCACTATATATCTGATAGATGAAACAGTTTCTTGAAAGTCATGAATTAACCTGATTAGAATTGGTAACCGCATATTTGTTGGGACATTTTGGCTTTCTTGATATACGTCCCAATATGCCTTTGGCCATCCTTAATGTTCTCAGACTTTCACCGATTAATAAAAATTGGAGCATTTCTTCCCTGCTATAGTTTCATCCGAAAACAATATATTCTATTTGTTGAAATATATTCCAACTCCATTTACCCAAGTTTCTTTTTGAGAATACTCGTGACTTTGTTCTCATTTTTTAACATACAGTGAAACAAAGAGCACAGAATGATAGAAGAAAAACTGTTTAACTAAATCAATAAAAAAATGTGGTTATTACATAATGGGCAATTCTATTTTCGGGTTTTCCCATTTGTAAGTTGTAACACACAGATTGCTTTCTTAACCCCATCTTTCTATAAACAAATTTTCTAGCCTACAATTGTATGGAAGAAGCAAGGAGTAATACACTAGCAAGACATAAAAGCCAGATTTAAAATCTGTAGTTATATCTTGTTCATAAATTTTAAAAAATTTAACCAATGAAAGGAAAACAAATTAATTTAAAATTAAATGCAAAATAGATACCTTGGGGATATGATGTCCATTTTCTGAACTACTACTGGTCGAAACTAGACCTAAGGCATTCTCCAGAGCCTCCCGCACCGCTAGCTGACCCTGCAATTTCATTTCAAGATGGGCAACCTGCAACAACCCAGTTGAATGAACAAAAGTTCGTTGTTATATCCAGCTTCAAAATGGATCACTTCACAGTACAAACCGAATAGTTTTCTAGGACCACTCAAAATCTTTCAGCAAACAAAATAATAGCAATAGAAATCTGTAAATAAACTTCAAATGTAGGAAAAAGGAATTACATTCTACAGCTAGAAATTGGTCACTCAAAGTCTTAGAACATAGCTGAGACATATTTGCTTTCACCAACAACTCAAATGTCAAACAGAAGATGGAGAAGAGTGAGAGGGCATGGGAAAGAGATTGTGTGAATATATCAATAATCAATCAAACAACAACAGCTGGTAAACATGGTCACTTTGTTCAATGCAATCTGTGGTCCATATGCATATGGAATCTGGATCTTACACTTACCTACATGGTGTAAACAATGTCTTTGTTACAAGGGAAGACTACATCTAAAATGAACCCCAAAAAAACCATTTTCAGCTACAAATATGATTAAACAGGCTCATAAGTTCATAACTGACCTAGAAGTCGAATCATTTAGGAGATTTGATGAGGCCATGTAAAGGCTAATTCAAAGTAGATAAATGCACATCTATCTACATTGGACAATATAACAGGGGCAATAGCAGCAAAAAATTCCAACTATTGTAAATTTCACGGAATTTTCTCATCTGGTTCACTTTTTCAATCTGCTAAGTAATGAGAATTAGAGAACACTCTTAAAGTTTATATGAACAGAAACTGAAAGTGTCAGCTGATAAGACCACCTTCAAAAAATAAAAAATAAAAACCATCATCAACAAATATAATCTTTTCTGTGAATGACCTAATAGCATTATCTTTAGGAGCATTCCAACCAGGGCTACCTATGTATATAAGATATCTTTATAACTATATGAATGGAAAATAATAGCATGTAACCTATTAAGAATGTCTCTGAAACAAATTACAGCTCAAGGTGTGCTTTGCAAAAATCAAAACCATTACTGATGTGATCCTTGCATGCATGCCTCATATTAATCATCTGGGAAGATTCCAAATGTGCCAATTACACAATGTATATGTTTAAATTACTTGTACAAATTATGTAAATGAGATTCATTCCAAAGAAAATCCATCATTCTTGAGACATAGATAAATTTATTGAATGGCGGCAGATTCCCATTACACTCACATCTTTTTCCAGAGATGTTTGCCGATCCTTCCGGAAATATACTTTTTCTTAATCTCAATACTTCTTTTCATTCTTTTCCAGCCCTGAAATGATGCATGTAAATCAAATACAATATCAAAATTTGCTCAGTTAAAATGCATCCAGGCCAATATAATCTAACATGAGTAAGGCTGCCTGTGTTCTGCAATTCTGAGATGTCAGAATCGAGTAATCAAGTCAGCTGAAAAGTAAGCAATTCATCAATTGCCCACTATTTTCACTTGGTCCTCCACTAATCCATACAGTTGGGCATCAGACAAATAATGCATCCTTACCGCTTTTATAGAATTAAATGCTTGTGGAGATATATCCCAGTGATCTGCTTCGTTTTCTGGAGTGCTGCTACAGTAACATAATACAAACTCCATGAGTCAACTGGTGTAAATCCTAACTCAACATGATAGTTAAAAAGCATTGGATCCATTGTACCAAATTTCTCCACAGATCAACAACTCAGGGCAAATATGTCCTTAAAAATTTACCATGAAGAATATAAGTTGTCTAGTTCTCTAGCTACACACCACAACATAAACTCAAATTCCTTTCAAATATGTGAGACAAATAACCATTCTAATTCCGAGCAAATAGATACAAGAGATAAATGAATGACGAGCATCTAGAGCAGCTACCTGCATCCCACCAGAAAAACCACTAATATGCACCTCTACCTTAAAAAAACTATATGCAAAGATAAATAAAATAAAATATTTTAGAAAAGATAAATAAAATAAAATATTTTAGAAAAGACAAACAAAGTACTTGGTATTGCAGGAGTCTGGAAGATGTTTAGCCTCATCATAAACTTACCAATGAAGATTTCTTTAAACATGGCACATATTTTATGCTGAGTTTTGACACCCAACAATGCCGCTCGAGGAGAAAAGCTCCAAGATGGATTAATGTCTCCAGTATGAGCCTATAACAGTATAACCTAAGGATGTTATAGTCGTTGCTCATCGTAAACACTAATTTTAGCGGTGTTTATCTTGATATCAGTAATAATTAGTAGGTAAGTAGTCAAATGGTATCTCTTAGGAGTTGTTCAGTGTCTACCATCAGACTAAACATTTCTGATTGAATGTAATTTGACAGATCTTGGCTAGATTTTTCTACAACCGTGAAGCATTAGTTTAGACTTGGATTAGATAGAAAAAATTGCCATCCATCTTTACCGTACTGTTTACATCGGATGATTTTGGTGCCGTCTTAGCCCCGGGCTGCCAACCATGTTTTATCAGTCTGTCCATTGGTGGGCAGCGTTTTTGGCAATGCCAGGTCGTATACATTGCTTACTTAGTTCCTGAAGTGTATAATCCAAGTACTTGCGGGGCATAGTATTTATGCCAAAACATTGAAACTTGATGCTCTTGGTATTTATGCTTTGCCCTCTTTGCAGAGAAGAGACGAAAAAAAAGTAGGAGAATTCTTGACAAAACTTTATAATAGTAGATCCATTATTCGAAAGGAAGCTAGTGTTTCATCGCGGGCTTGGCGGTGAACACTCCCGCTTTGTAAACTCCTCAACAGGGTAAACTTTGTGACCCCACAGACTATTATGGCGTCGTTGACGTTACCAAAATCATTTTATTTTCCCAAACGGAGAGATGTTTGGTCGTTTCAATGGATTTACTTAACTTCAATAAGACACCAGACAATTTAGATAGTCGGGTTTTGGTTTTAGGGCATGAGAAAAACTGCTAATTACATTTGCTCGAGGAGTAAGTCTCAGTGCTTCAGGAAAAACAAAGATTAAAAACAGAGAGCGCGGTAAAAATGCCTTCGTATCCTCCATTAACGGTGTGTTACATACACTCATAAAATGAACACATTACGGAGCCTTAAGCTCTGCCCCTGCTTTTCCAAAGGATACGCAATTTTGAAATGTTCAAGTTCACAGTGCACAAACAGTTAATAATATTAATACCTGTGAGAGCGCGAATGGTTTCCGCCTGGAAGCTGAAGCTTCAACGGATTCTCAACCCCATCCCTCTCCTTCTCCACTACCCGAGCATTCCCTGGTTGGCTCCCCATCCTTCTCCGCACTACACATTCCGAAACTTCCATATAATCACAAATTTCACCTCCAAAATATAGCTTTCTATGAAGTAGGGAAAGAAAATGAGATATAGTACAATACTGACTCTCCTGCATTAACCTCAAAATGCGAAAGAATCCAACACTTATTCAAACCAAAACAAATATATCGCCGCCTATCCCGTTCCTTACCTGTAAAATACTAAATCGTTGCGCATAACCCTCCAAAATTCTTTGAACAGATAACACAAAAACAAAGATATTCAAAGCTCGCTCGCATCAGAATTGCAACCGATTCTCTTTAAGACTAACAACTCATCCTGCGAATTCGACAGCTCCAATGTATCAATTTCCAGCACAACGAAGCAAGAATAAGAATTAGTTTAACCAGAATGCAACCAACTGTTTTTACCTCGAATCCGCTCTGCCTTCCTTATCTACCCCACTTCGTTTCTCCGTCAAATAACGCGGTGCTTCTCAGTTATAATTCAACATCGAGTCAAATGACAGTAAATCTACCACTGACTTCGTCCAATGAGGGGCCGAGACTGCAGCCGAAATTATTTAACCCACAGCGGGTGTAAAAAGTGAACGCGGAACGAGGAGGACATAGATTTTTGGCTAATTTAAGTAACGATTTTCCCTAATTTAAACTTTTCTTCATAATCGAGGACCCCACAGGCGGCGTCTTTTGGCGGGCACTGCCTGCCAGACAATAAATGTTCTGCTAGTCTCCAAATGAAAATCTATCGCTGGATAATCCCACAAATTTATCCATCAATTCGATGCGGATGCGAAAAAAACTGCCGCTACGATCCAGAATTTAGTTGATTCTTCAGTTTGTCTGTTAAAATAATATTTTGCTTACTAAAATAGTGTGGGTTCAAATTGTACCGTTTGCCTCTGACAAATTAGGGTGAGTGTTGCTAAAAACTGTTGCGTCTGCCCGTGCCGCGGGAGACAGAGCCTATCGCTAAATTTTCCATCGTGTCTAAGTTTTCAGTTCTCACATGTCTGTGTTCCGGTCCGCACACGTCAGCAAGCGGGACCAAAAATACTATAAAACAAAATGCGAGAATTAATGCGGTTCTGTCAGCCAGCTGCGATTTGAGACCGACGTTTTACGTGCAAATATTTTCTACCCTGAAATTTGCCGAACATGTTTACACTAATTTACTCATTTTAGATCATAAAAGTAATTAATTGCGTAAAATTAAATTATTCGACATAAATATATAAATATTTGGATTCTTTTGTATCTTATTTATAATTTCTATACAATTGTTAGTATAGATATTGTTGTCCACTATCAAATCAGAATGGTTCTCAAGTAATATATAATTTCCCAGTAGGAGTTCTCCTTTGAAGATGTTTTTGTTGGAAAGTGTCAAATTCCGAGGTTGCGGATTTTGGATATTTATAGTTGCAGTAGTATTCACAATTAATATATTTCGTGAAATAGTGTGAGTTGTCTTGCATATTTATTTGTTAAAGCAATGTTTTTGCTCAGGGGTGTTTCGAATTAATTTGGTGAAACAACATAAATACATAAGTAAATATCAAATATATTGTCACACTCAATTCCCTCAATAATAAATTTACAATCTAATCTAACCGGCGTTGATTGCAACTCATGTGCAATTGCTAGTTCTAGTACATAGAAAGAATGTCAAAAGCATATATAAAAGAAAGAGGGAAAATAATAAATAAGAAAATTTCAATAAAAATTAGGTGTTCTCCATTTAAAAGTAAAATATCTTGGAATCATTAAATGTGTTGTGTTTTTTGTTGGTACATTGGAATTTGAAGTTTAGAAGTATTAATTGTATTTATTTGAAATGTGCTTACCTAGAGATATTAATTTGAAGGTTTTTATGTTAAATTTTTTTGCTTATTATAATAATTAATAAGGTGCAAATGGCTTCAATCTAAACTACAACATTTTGTTGCTAACAAAATAATTTATTTACTGAAAAATGGGGTCCCAAATTTTATATGACCAAGATTTTATTATTTTTGAATTGACTTCTCGTAAGAAAAAAATGAAGTGATGGATGTCAAATTTATGTTCTATTTTCACAAATCACATTTATTAGTAACTTCATTACATTATATATTGCTTTTTAACAAATGACATTAATTTAGTTGCACTATTGTAGTGGTTTCGAAAAAAAAAAATTTAAAAAAACCCAAACATCATCATATAGACAATCAAAAGGACTCCAAATTTAAGACTACATAATAATTAAATGAATGTTAAATTTAATATCTTAGCCAAAAATAAACAACTCCCTCAATTTGATTACTTGTTTACCATTCTAAAAATACCTCCCAACATAATTATAAAAATGTGGAGTGAAATAACTCTTCAAATTAAATAAATTTATAATATTTATTGTTTTTCTTTCCTTTTTTTTTTTTGGGAAGTTTTTTTTAAATTTTAGTACTTTATTGTGAGTATGAAATTCAAATAATAGGTGGAATGAGATAGTCCTACAATTCTATATTGCCTATTGCCAATTTTTGTAAGTATCTATTTAAATTGAATGGTGCACACCAAATAAGGTAAGAATAACGTGTGAATCTTTGGATTGTTTTGATAACGTGTGATACACCATATTTTGATAGAATGGATTTCTTATTGATACAATCATTTTAACTATTGATATCAAAAAAATCAAAATATATATTATTTCCCATACAAAAATGGAGAAATCAATGTTTATTCACGAAAAATCATTTTTTTGTCTACACCATATTTTGTGAGGATAAATTTCTCATTGAGACGATCATTTTAACTACTATTGTCAAAAATTATTTTTGGAAAATTACATATGTTGTTAGCCAATCGCATATATTATCGGTTGACAATAATACCTTGTCGGTTGACACCATTGTCAAATAATTTTCCAAACCATCGAAACTAGTTTCCTTTGGATTCGTCATGATTTAAAGGCATTTTCACATATTCATCAAGTAATATCTGCGATCTTGTATTAGGGGGGATCTTAAAATTTTCCCTGCCTTAGACCAAGGAAGACCACCGAGAAGGGCTTGTGGTCGACTTGCCTCATGTTAAAGGTGGTGCACACCATCTACCTCACTAGAGAAGAGGAGAGGAAAACCAACTCTAAGACAAGTTGCTATGGTGTGTAGCGCAGAGGAGATGGAGATCCCTATGGAGGCTAATTTGGCGGCACTCGACTCATACAAAGCGCAAGGAGTACTCCCCAGTGGCAAAGAAGCTCCTATAAGTGTTGAAATTCAAGAGCAATTTTTTGTGCACACACCTAATTTTGCATATACATATAAGATATGGAAGCATAACTTGTATATTACCCTCAACCTAGGTAAACCATCGAGAAGGGCTCACAATCAACTTGGCCCATGTCAAAGGCCAAGATATGGATGCTTATATGCCCTACCAATGAAGATGAGAGGAGAACCGACCCAAAGACAGGTTGTGGTGGTGTTTGGGCGAAGGTGGCAAAGATCCTAGAGGTTGATCTAGCGACACCCAACTCATATGCACGGGAACACTCCTCCAATGGTGGAGAAGCTCCTATAAGTGTTGAAATTCAAGAGCAACTTTTTCTACCTACACTTGAATCTGCATAACACATAAGATATAATAGCAATATTTTTGAATTAATTAAGAGTTTCAATAAAAGTAGTATTGATAAAGATAGCCAAATTTTGAGAGGTCCATATTTGAAACGAAATAACAATATAGAAAAAAAAATCCATAAAAGGCAATGGAAGCAAGCCAATTCACTTGATCTTCGAAGAAAAACAAGCGCCAAGAAAAGGGTTCAAGGTGGAAAAGTTTGAAAAAGTCACGAATCAAACACTAGACAATTTGGGCTTGAGGATAGAACCAAAAGGTGTGTTTGAATGATTCACCGCACATAGGAAGGACATTGCACAAAGGTGAAAATGTCGAAGTCAATCTGTAAGGGGCAACCCTTGGTATATAAGACACTATAAGAAATGGGCTAATTTAGGCTCTAATTTGGCAAACCAAATTCTATGGAGCCAAGAAACACAAGTAAGAAGAGGCAACTTTGAATTCCAACAAGAATTTAGTTTGCACAATGTCGGGGAAAAGGAACTATAAAATTTATAAAGCAAACCAAGAGAGTAGCCCCGAAAAGTTGTGTCATGATTCTAGTGCCAATGTTTCCACCAAACTCATGGTGGCTGGAGGCCAAGTTTGTGAAGCATGACATCCAACGTGAGCTCCTAAATGTGAATCATATAAGGGAAATCAAAATACATAAAGGTGGAGCTTTTTTCGCAAGAGTGCCCAAGGAAGCCGGTCTCAAGAAGAAACCATGCCCGAATGGAATGGATGCCTTTGTGAAACAACTTAAGAGCTTCAATGATACCAAGCTCTTTCGCCAACAAGATGGAGGAAGAAGCAATAATAAGGGACCACAAAGATTGTGGTCATTGAATGACAACGCATTTAGAAAACCATCATCAATTTCTTTGGAGGTATGGTTCAAAGCATACTCAAAAGCCTTCCATATGCTTTTGGCAACAAATGACCCCTCCATTTTAATAAAAACAATGGTGATCAAGAGCGTGTGGAATCCAATTTTCTTCTAGCAAGGTTTAACATAAGGTGCACTTGCCTAAAATGCAACAACATAAAAGAATTTTCCAAATTTCTTGTCCTTCCACCACCCACATCGTTGATCCAACACCGAGAGCGTTACTTTAGCAACGAACATCAATAATACCCATACCACCTTTATCATGCGGTAAGCAACAAACAATTTAGAGAGCTAATCATGATAGTGTTTGGATGAGGCCAAACATGAAGAATAGTAGACATGTGTGACGGCAACGATTTTGGTGGTGCGCACGCCTAAAGAACTTAAAAATTAAAGAAAAGATTAATTTTATAAGTGTGTGGGTATATACTTAAGTATGGGATATACACAATGGGCAAAATTAGGACCCACAACCCCGACTTTATTTTCCCGCGAAAGGCGTACGTTGAGCTACTTAGTTTTTCTATCAACTTTGTAAGGAAATTCCCCTGCCGTCAATTCTACTACGTACATGAACAGCTTTATCCATCCCCTTTAATAGATTCTCGTGATTTCCGGGCCACTCTGCACTTCCTCCTCCTCGCCATGTGATGAAACAATGAAAACATTTCCTCGCCCACTTCTCCTTTATTTCTCTGTCTGAAGACTGAACCAACTCCCAATCCATTTCACATAGACAGAAACGAAAACGATGTTAAGACATAATTTCACCCACCCCAAAAGATTTGTGATACTGTCGGTTTCTAATCAACGTCTGTGTCATGTTTTTGACAGAAAAAAAAACATTCCGTCCTTAACCACAGCCATTATATGGAATAGACGCGCATTAGGGACTGCAACTTGAGAAGAATTTAGGAAAACAAATCTACAGAAGAAACTATTGCTGTAATGTATACCTTTAATAATAAAAAATCGGCCATGTGTTGTTGAACTGCACGAAGAAAAAAGTGAAGGATTATGTGATGTCCTTTTTGCATTGACCATGATATGAAAATAATATCAATTATTCGTGGACCATGGTTGATTTTGGCATTATTGGAAATAGCAAAGAATGTGACGCCATTGACCCCTCGAGTGTTTGATTCCCCAACTCGGTGAAGTTGGTGAGGTTGTCTCCTCTTTACAGGAATATTGACATTAACTAATAAAGAAATAAGTTATTATTATGCTTTCAACTTTGGGATGAATAGGATTTGGACCTCAACATTCAACGACTGGGATTTGATGTGATGCTTCACTGCCCGTACGATTAAAAAATTATCTCCTTAAAAAGAAAAGAGGGAGCTAAGTAGGCTACACTGCGTCGAAGCTCGTGCCCTAATTTTTAAATCAGTAATGATTAGAAACATAAGCTCAAAAAGCATAATAGAATTTCCGAGCATATCATTGTGGCTTGTTTACAATTTCAACCCTTTTTCATACTTAATGCCTCGGATGAGGAGTGAATATGGGGTTGGGATTTTTAGAAGCGTAGAAACAATTTAAACCCATGGATTTTTCGATTTGGAGATATAGAGGAAGAGAGGAAAGGTTGAGCAAGTAAAAATACTCATACTCCAATGAATCAATTTTTGTTAGTAAGAGGATCACTTCTATTATGACATCGCATCTATTGGTATAAGGATCATGATATATTGAGGTTTATATGTTTATGTGGATAATTGATGTGGGATTGATTTTTTGATTGAATTATTATATTTAGCATCGTAAAAGCAATTCCAAGATGTACTTTAAGAATTGATTGACTAAGACGCATACCCAACTTGAGGTACTAAAAAAATATATATATATATATATATATATATATATATATATATATATATATATATATATATATATATATATATGGATGTGATTTGCATTGTTTTAGGATTATAACGTCGAGAGGAAGCGAGGGTCCCAATTGCATCGTGGACAAGACGATGACAAGTATTATCTAGCAATCTAAAAATCTTCCTTATTGGCATAAGTAGTAGATTGTGTGTCAATAATGCTCGTGTACCCACGAGTCGATCAAGGCTTTTATAAATGTTTATGGAAACATTATTGAATATGCTACAATCTTACTTGCAGAAACCAAATTAAACAAAGACTATTCTTAATTCCGAGGACTATGATTCCAAATTATTGGACCATTTACACAATAATGGTAGCTATAAAAAACTTGATTACAAACACATTTCCTTGATCACCATAAGGGTTTTCAAGTTGATTAAAGCCTTATACTTGGGAATCACTCCTAAGATCTATGACACTCCTAAAATTTTCTAGGAATGAATCTCATTAATGTCAATTGTGGACATTTATGACCCCTAACTTAACAATTGGTTGTGTTCCTAAAAAGCATGCTAAAACCATTAGGGGTAAGACTTCTTCTAATTTCATCAAGAATTCAAAGAATTTTGTGAAGTTTATTAAGGAACATAAGGTGGAGGCTTATGAAGTTTTTGTCAACTTTGATGTGGTTTCCATGTTCACCAAGGTCTTAATCTTGGATGCTATTAAGGGACTTAGATCTTGCACGAATGACGAAACTTCAAGGTTGATTGCTTTTTCTTAAAAACCAACATTCTTCTATTTCAATAAGGTCATCTATGAACATGAAAATGAGATGGTAATGAGTTCTTCCTTCTCTCGATTGGTATTAACCTTTTGTGGAAAAGTTCAAAAAGGCACTAAGATCCTTTCCTCTAAAGTGAAACAAGTGGAAATTATGTGTGAATGACAAGTTAATATATGTTAGCAACTATAATGTCCCCCTTTCCAAGTTAATCACTATGGAGGTCTTTGGGCCAATTCCACCTTTTGTGGGCTTTAAGGAAGGAAAGCAAGGAGGTGAACATTGTCATAATTATATGCGATCATATTTTCCTTATTTATTTGATTACTAATTATGGCTTTGAGTGATTCGATTAGGTGATGGGTGAATGACAAAGCAAAAAGTAACTTTTATCTTCTCCACATGAGGTCGGTCTTCTTGGAGGACCAAGTGAAGATTAAAAAGTACACTTCCCTTCATTAAGAGGCCAACCATGAGAATTGATTTTCTAATTCATCCTTGGTGCCAAAGAGGGATACTTAAGGAGGTTTGAATGGAGGAGGAGGAGGATCATATCATTATTATTCATCATTTGACATTTACTTGGGATTTTGAGCTAGTGTAGCTTCTCTTATTGCCATTGAAGGACGAAACTCCTTCCTTGGTCACCTATTGAGGATGAAAACCTTCAATAGGATCACACTTGGGGATGAAAACCCTCTGGTGTGCATTGGTGGCTTTACCCAGAAGTCACAAATGAGCTTTAAGGAGGATTTCATGTTTGTTTCTTCCCTTCTAACCCTAGGTGACTTGCTTGGGTGAAGGGCTTGGTATAATCTAGGGCACTTTTGGACATTTTGAGGTTATGAACTTGTTACTCATGATGTATGAGGTTGAATTCAAATTTCTAGTGATTTTTGGAGTGATTTATAATTATGATCTATTTCTAGCCCTTAGTTTTGGTTGTTGTGTTGATGTCATAAAATTAATTACAATTGGGTGTAATCACTTATTTTATCTATTATTTTGAAATAATTTGGATTGATAAATATTGTCATGGTTGAATTAATTATTAGGAAGCATGTTCAACTCTTATTGCATGGTTATATGTTGATGTGAAGACCTAAATAGTTCATTGCCCTAGAGGATTGAATATTGATTACTCTAAGAGGGTTGAAGTCTATTTTTTTAGTCATTTTCATATTAATTCTTGTTGGTTGTTGGTGTGTTTTTAGATCATATTCATTTGGGTTTTTGGACAAACCCTTATTCTCAATTTCATCCTTAGAAAGGGACATTACAAAGTGGTATCAAAACTTTGATCTTCCAAGCCTGGAGGGTTTTATTTAGGAATAGATAAATGGCGAACATACATTTTGATAATGCTACGGTTGAGAGGTTTTCCCGGGGAAAGAAAGATTAGTGAATAAGATGACTCGGTTGATCCAGGCCATGCAAAAATCAATGGAAAAGGAAGTTCTTTAGGAATTCATAGTATGAGGCAACTTGTAGGTTTGGAGCTATTACTAGGCCATTTCACTCTAGACAAGATAGATCAAAGCTCAAAAGCGAGTCGCCACTAGAGATTGCACTCTAGACAAGATAAATTGACATAAAAATGCACTGAACCATTTTCAAATACCTCACACATAAGCAAATTGATGCAATAAATCCTTCAAACTTGAAAAATAATTTAGAAACAAATGGAAAAAGAATGATAGATGTAGGAGTATGTCATTTATAGTTGGGGAGAGATCTAACATTCTTCCATGACCAAATCTTGGCAATGTTTGAGAGGCACATGTACAAAGGAGGTGGTTATCTGTGCTTCTTTTGGCTCGCTAAACCAGGGTGAGGGCCGATAGTGGTAGCTTGAGGGGGACAGGTATTATAATTCAATCTCTCTGTAATTATTGGTAAATCAATATGAACAAAGTATAGCCATAAATGTAATGCTTACTCAAGGAGTTGTCACACAAACACTACACATACTTAGCGTATCAGATACAAGCTACTAGAGACATATGAGATATGATTATGAACATCATTCAAAGGATGTTGTTAACAACTTGGAATGAAATGACATTCAGAATGCTATGCTTTAAGATCAAAGGAAAACTCACTTAAAATATACAAAGGTAATGTGGTTTGTAGGAAAACACATGTTAGATATGCAAGGATAATGTAGTCTATAAAGGTAGAACAAGATGGTACGATGGAAATTAGATGAAAGGGGATGGGGATCTAATGGGAAGAAATAACAACATTCACCATCTCATCCTGATGATCCTATGATGCATTCGATCTTGAAATCAAAATAAGATAACCTTTTAGAGGTTATTTGCATTCATTGATACCCAATTTGTGCAAACACTACTAAATAATCTCTGAAACTTTAACACAAACACTTGTGATTAAAACTTCATGTATCTACTATACCAAATCCATAAAACCCAAGGATATCCTTAAAAGGTAGAAAATATTCACTCCTAGATTGTAATTGTAGAAAGGAATTTTATAACTGAAATAAGTATTGCAAAGTAACACTACAAAGCAATATTCATTCAATGACCAATCCAAACAATGATCTAAAACATGTTTCTTTGTAGTTCATTGACATAACATATACAAGATTACAAAAGAAAGGAATAGATTTCTTGATTCCATCTCTATTTACACTAGGAAATAATAGACTTATCCATGGAGAAATGGTCATGTGTGTTCAATTGACAAGGGAGACATGTGAAATGCTCTCAATGTCTGCTAATGACTAGACAAATGCAATCACCTTAGCTAAAACCTGAAATTAGAACCCCTCAAAGTGAAGACAAGCCTTCACTTTTATACAAAAAATTCCCAAAAGGAATATCCCTAGATGCCCCATAAAGCATTGAAAGCAAGACACATGTGGAGTAGTGGTCCCGCTTTGCAATCCGGATGAAAAAGGCACCCAAACTGGAAAAGATGTCCAACTTGATGTGCTTAGCTGGAACGGTTTTGTCTCATGATGAAACATGTGAAAGAGTGGCGAATATTCTTTCCTTTTCCAACAAATTATTTTGTCTTCTTTTTGTCATCATCATTCTTAGTACACTTAGGAAAGAGTTGGTTATGCATTACAATCAAATATCGTTTAATCCTCCTTAAAAAAGAATAGATAGAATAAAGAATAAAGAATTCTAAGGAGATGGATCGAGATCATTTTTTTCCCTTTAATTCTTCTTGAGTTTTTCCCTATACACATCAAACTTCTTGAACATTTCCAAAATTGGATCTTCATTTGGCCCAACGTGATATAGAAATACTATTTCTTGCTTGGAGCAAATGTTGTCAAGCTCACTAGAAATAGCTTTATTCCTTTTAGCTCTCTTGACCAATTTATTAATGAACCTTTCTAAATGAATGAACCTTTGAATAGAAGAATAATAAAAACCTTGGGAAGCTCAGACTCTCCTGCAATGTGTTGTTTAAGAATTTCAACCAACTTATTGATATATGCATCTCCCAAGGGGTGTATATGCCTTCTAAAGGTAGCATCCTTTCAAGATTTGAATCAATATCATCTACATACTCTTCTTTTTCCTTTATGCTTTGGAGCTTTCCTATGCATCCTTCCAAGGTCTTTATCCTCAAGTTTATGGCATCCACATATTCATATTCTTCTCTTTACAATCTAAGGAGATTATTCCTTCCTTCTCCACAACATCTTCCCTCGGATTAACTATAGCTATCCAACTTGGGCAACATGTCATTCCACATATCAATCTTTGTTTGATACTTGTCAATTAGGATCTTTTCTTCTATCCGCTCATAGACATGATTATGACATTCAATAATGTCCTTGATGGCCTTCTACCTTTTGTGAATAGTTCACTTTCCATTTCTTTTGTTGCCTCCCCTATAGTTTAAGTCTTCAACAATCTTCATCATTTATGGGGTGAGGGATGGGGTTATCTCTTGACTGGTTGGAGGAGCTTGTATCAATTTTTGCACAAAGGTTGATAAAGACATCAACCTTCTCTCTCAATTTCTCCTTAGTCTCCTTGTCCTTATCTATTTTTGGAAGAGACCACTAACTGCCATAGTAACATCATGTTTTAAACCCTTTGTGGTCTGCTTGCCTAGTGGGATCTTGGTAATATGATAATCTGAAGGGGAAGCTTCATCCCTTAATACATCAGCTTGGGAGTGGCCACCTCCACAAACCTTTCTCCTTGGGCCCCAACTATTGTTCTTGACAAAATTTTCACTTTCTTTGGGGGTCTTGATGGATTCAAGGAGACAATACTTTGAAGGTCAACTTCCTCAACCTACACTTTTATTTTTCTCTTCTTTGGAGGGCTGCTCCCAACCAACTTCCAACTTGCACACTACCTTCCCCTTGCTCTTGTTGTTTAGGGGCACTTGATGTGATCACCACTTCATGGGATGCAAGGAGTGTGAGGATAGAGTCATCAATATGCATCTTTGGCATATCTAAAGATTCAATAGAATGTCCTTGTGTTTCTTCTCCCTCTACCTCTTTTCCTTTACTTCTTCCTCCATTCATGGTTGAAGATGGTTGAGTACTTGTATTTACATAATTTTTGACCTCAACTTCTTCTTCTCTTGATGGAGAAGGCTCCTTGACTTGGCTCACCTGTGGCTCCTTTTGATTTTGAGCCTCTGCTTTTGTAACTCATGAGTTACAATCACTTTATCCATTGTATCAAGAGTTGATTGAATAGGACCCATGGTTTTTGGTTTCTCAACTTCAACCAATGGAACCTCTTCAACATGTGGTTTCTTATCTCACCTATCTACAACTCCATTTCACCTCACCACTATTTATTCTACAAGTGGATTTCTCTTGGGATATTGGGCCTCCTTCCTCCTCTCTAATTGGTGTATTTTGAACATTATCTTAGAGAAGGTCAGCTCCAACATCTTGACCAGGCCATGTAATAAATCAATGAACACTTGCTCATGTGATGGGTCTAGTATGCATTCTTTCCCTTTATCTTCATGGACACTCTTGCATATGAACTTCTTTAATGGGTGCATGGGCATGAATTTCTTGTTGCACATAAGAGGTGGGGTAGTAAGAACTACTGTGGTACTTGAGGGGTGAAGTGGGCATTTGAACTTATGAAGTCACTCCCTCAATTGTTGTTTCTGGGGCTTTCTCCACTACAGGTGTTGCCACCTTTGTTCCTCTTGGTTCTCACAAAATGTTGACTTAAAGGCTCATCTTCATCCTCCTCAGGGATGGTTTCCAATACTAGACTCATCATTGGTTGGCTTGGATGAACACTTCTTCCCTTATGTTTCACCTTGCTAGATGGCCCCTTTGAGGAAGAAACATGCACATCAACTTTAGATATTTTCTTTTGCAATATAGACTTTAGGCCTTGATGTCGGATGTGGGACTACTTGAATGGGTGTGGTTCTGACAATGACAGGAACATCTGCATAGTTTTCTTTAATATTTCTTTTGTTATGTGTGTCAAATTTGACATAGAAGTCCTGTTTTACTTGTGGTAGCACTGAGTTCCTCCACAACCTTTGAAGTTAATGGTCCCTTAATTGAAATATGTATGGGGACTTTCCTTTTAAGGGATCTAAACTTGCAGCTCCTTTCTTCAAAGGGGGAAGTACATCCTTTATAACACCACTTTCTCGGTACTCCTTAGAACTTTTGTATTTTGTAGAGTCAAATCAATTCCCTTTCTAGTTAGCCAACCCAAATTTATTTTGATGATGTGAGTTGTTCTTTCATGTAATGATGGAACTTTCTATGGCTTTGTCAATCAATACTTGGGAGAGGTTGTGAGGCTATATTCTTATCAACATAGTACTTACTCACCAAGTCCCTTCATCTGCAAGTCCTTGAGGCACAACCACAATTTTGTAGTCCACAACCTGAGTGAGGGTCATCCTTGAATAATCTTTGAATCTCACCTCCTCCTCATCTCTACAATCCATCTAATAATCCTCATAATGAGGCTCATGTTCATGGGAATTCCCAAAGCTCCTTGAACTATCCACCATATGATATCATAATTGGGCATGGGAGTAAATTTTTGCAATGTCATCCTACCCATTTCTGCTTCTAAGAGTTTGGATTTAACCAAGGAGGGACATGAATACCTCCCAATATTGATAGGAATTGATATTGGCCTTGTGTTTCCCTGCAATCAACTTATGAATTCCACCAATTGCCTTGACAACTCCAACAATGCCCACTTGTCATCTAAATATCTAGGTAACATATATGGGCATCATGAAAACCACTTACTATGATGTAAGTAAATGTTTTGAATTGGATGAAGTAGCATCCAAATTCAAGTGATCACTTTCCTTTCTCTGCAAATATTTTGTTGCATTCCCATTCAGACTTAAACAAACATATGAGGGGAGAAAATAAGGCATCATGTACCCTTCTGAAATGATAAATGCAATTGTTAAGGTTCAACTAGGGGTACACATCATAAACACCAAAGAACACCAAAATATAGAGAAATGGTCACAATATGCAAGTATAATGACTTAGCCACTTTGAGGGGGCAACCTCCAAACCATACAATAAGACTCAAGTGATCAATATGATGCTAATATATTACTCTCTAACTCCTATATATACCCTACTATATTATCTAGAGCCCTATTGACGACCCACTATGCATATCAAAGCATATATAAATATGATATAGCATGATAAGAGATTATGTTAGTCACGATTTGGCTATCCATATCTCGATATATGACCTAGGGTTAAGGGCATAACATGCCCCTCCCCTTTAAAGCAACATTGTCCTCAATTTTGTCCAATTCTGGATGTTGCTTCACATAAGTGTAATCCTCAATGTCGATGATAGTTAGATGCCGGTACAAGAAATATTCCTCCTCCCAAGTTTATGTTGCCTTGTTACAGATCTTCTCCTTGATTTGATACTCATGGATTACCTTCTTCTGCTGGTGTGCACTCTGTTCTTTGACTACTTAAACCTTTGGGTGGATCTTCAAGGTTGATATGGTGGGTGGTGGCTAGAAATGAGGAGATATTTTAGAAAAAAATGTCTTGCTTAGGTGTCTACACTAATGGCATATCCTCAACAATAGCCGAATATTTTTTCTCCTCTCATGAGAATATGGTGGTATGTAGGCCGGAGGATGTTGTTGTAGACACAAAATCATGCACTTTGGGTAACTATTTAGTTATAGTTGTATATTACTATTCATATGATTCCTAAGTAAGAAAAGTACTAATTAACTCATGTCTTTGGCCACCTTTCTTTGCTTTTTGTTGCCACTTTTGGTCTTACACCCTTACTTTCTTAGTCTGTCTCTTTATACTTCAACATTTATCATCCTAAACACCAAGTGCCCAGCCAAGACGCTAGCTTCGTGCACCCTCATCCCCTCCGGGTGTCCCCGACCCCTTTGTAGCTTGTTCACATCTTTTGGGTCCTTTCTAGCCATTTGCATATTATATTTTTGTTAGTCGGTCTTTTCAAGGTTAATTATGAAATTCAAGTAAGGGAATCATATAAATATAAAGTTATGTGATCATAATAAAATACCAAGCACTAAGCATTAGCTATCACCACCTACGGTTGCATCCATCAAGCATCTAAGAGCTCCATTGCATCCATCCAACACCATCCAAGGGACACAAGGGCTAGTTATTCAAAGATGCACTTTATAGGAGGGAATTTCATTTTATTCCATCTACATGTATATTACATTTCTTTACACCTAGTTTACTTGCTCGTTATTAAGTGCGAAACACACAAGAGCCACCTAGGCACAATCCCCACCCCCCCCCCCCCACACATAACTACATTGGGTATGAGATGTAGTGCAATGCTCGATCGTAAGATCACCATTTTCATAGCCATTTGAGGATAGTCTAAACCTCATTCTCGCATCTTTCTTTTTTGGATTTGAAGTCTCTTTGAGGGTTTTACAGGTCTTTACTTCATTGCGGGTTTCAACGACTTCGTCGATCACTATGTGACCTCATAACAACCAAATATGAACAACAACAAACACCTCACGACCACTCGCAGGAGGTTTCGAGCATTTTCGTGAGACACATGTGCCTAAAAATAGGCCTAGGGCGCACATGCAACCCCTGTCTCTCTCCAGGTGCCCCAATCCAACTTATTCTTCTAGATTTACATTTTTCGAGCTTCGTATGATAGTCAATGATTCTTTTTCCAAATTTCCAGCTCTGTTCACTTTCGGGATCTCTCATAATCGCCTAAGACTTTTCACCCCGTCTTTGCACTTAGGGTTTCATATTGTCTTGCTTAGTTTTCTGGGTTACTTTTTGTATTTAATCGTATATTTATTTACTACTGCAATAACAATCAGATTAGGTAAAAATCACATTTTAGCTTAATCATTTTGGTGAACCTGTTGCTCGAATACTCCTTCCTCTACAGGGATTTCCTTTTCTTATCACTATGGCTCAATCTTATGGAAAATTCATTGAAGCCCACTTTTTATTGGTTGATATGACATCATTCTCATGTCATATACTCCTAATAGACTATAGAGACATCTTGAAATTTTAAATTCATTTTGTAATGTTCATGATTTATAAGTTAATGTTAGTAAAACAAAGGCCGCGCTTTTAATATAACTAAGCATTTAAGCCACATGAAACTAATATCATTTACAAATATAGTATGGTTAAATTCATTTTCTCTTATAATTACCTAGGTGTGCCTTTTGTTGGACCTCCTTCAATGTAGACACCCTAAAAATATAGGCATATTTCTAGCCATCCCTATCCTTTGCATAATATACCAATCGCATCCCTTTATAATTAATTAAATTATTAAAATTAATGTTAATCATGCTTAAACCATACTCTTATATCCCTTAGTTAATTTAATTAAATAAATAGTTAATTATACACTCACCCTCCATTTAGCTCCACTTCACTATCCTAGTCACTCAAGTTGAACTACCTCACTCCACTCAACTTCTAAAACCCTACAAAGGTGGAAGCAAAAATAATGCACATACAACCTTATTACCAAAAAAATATTCATTACCCCTTAATGGGTATTCAAATCATTCAACTGCATAGACAAAATCAAATGACTATTTTAGGAAAATGCATTCATGATCCTGCAACTCATTCAAACCTTGATCCACAATCCATGACCTCTCCTTCACTATAAATATGAGGCTCTTTCCTTTACAATTAAATCCTAGGAAACTTTAAGCAATTGCAACAAAATTCTGCTCATTTTTCATTCAAATTCACATATCAAAAGGTTGTCCTCGTGTTCACTCTTGCTCGTAGCATTTCTTTTTCATTTGGAGACCAAATTGGAGCATCCACAATCAAACAATCCTTAGAGATCCAACAAGTGTATTAACACTTCAACTATCTCATCTTGAGGTGGCAAGAAGACTGTAAGGGAGGTTTGCTTCTTATTATTTGCTTACTTCGATTTTACTTTCAGCTTTTCATCGCAAACATTCGACACGCCTAAGTGGGACTACCACACAATTATTTATCATTTTAGTTCATTTCTTGCTAAACTGACTTCATTTGTGTGCTCTTTATTTTATTTTAGACCAATTGTTCAAATATGAGAGTGTTTGGTGAAGAGAACTGAGAAAAATAATAAAAAATAGTCAATTTTTCATACTTTCCATACAATTTTGAGCACCTACAAGAAACTTGCATTAGTGTAGTGCTTTACACGGTAGCATTACCCGTGAAGTGCGCTAGTTTAGCACTTCACACACTAGCATAGTATTACACATGTTAGCATATCACTTAATGTGCTAACATTAGCCTCTATTTTCCCTCTCTATACCTTGCACACACTAGCATAATGTTTTACACGCTAGCATTCACCTTCTCCCTTACATGAGCTAGCACATCAATATACACACCAGTGTTAAATTATTTTTCTGATTTTTGTTTGAAAAAATCCATTGTTACAAAAATATGTTTGCTTGCACATGCTAACATAGCCTATCACGCTAGTGTACCTCATTGCATGCACTAGCGTAGCTCTGTCATACTAAGCGTACCTCAATGCACGTGTTAGCATTCTATCATTATGTTTTTCTAATTTGTACATTTTTCTAGCATTCTAAATATGTTGTAATCTCTGTCTTAGATATGTTTTTAATCCATATCGTGGAGGTTTTTATAACTAATAAATTTAAGAGTTTATTTTGCTATTAGTTATCATTTATTCTATTCTATAAAAACTCATCATGTACGCTCTTTTCTCGCACCCTTGTGGGTGATCTTGAAAATTAGAAATAATGAGCTTTCTTTTGTTATTTCATTGTAGGAAAAACTACTAACTTGTTGATTGCAGGACCATATCTTATGAAGATTACCTTAAACATTCAATTAAACTACTAACTGCAAGTTGCCTTGATCGTGACAACCAAACTTTATCACATATTTTTATTAAAATTTATAAAACACTTTAATTAAATTTTTGGAGAAGGGTTTATTCCCTAATCCGGTGTAATTGTGGGAAGTGCATGACTAAGGTCTAGAAACTCATTGTGAGGAGTACCACATGAACCCCAAAGTAACGGGTATCTTGAGGGAACTAGCCAATGAAACGGGACCCCCACCTACTTAACTAGTACACCTTGTAAGAATTAGATCCAATGTTATCCATAGTGACGCTCCCAATTTGATTGATCGAGCAGAGTAAAATCCAGGTCTGTTAATCAAGGGGTAAAGTAAAGCCGACGACTAGAAATAGTGTATCATGCTTGTTTGGATAAACATTTGGTATTTAGGGAGAGATCCATATCTAGAAGATAGACCAACCAAGCCAAGTTACTTGAAAAATCCTCCTTACCCTTTGTCATTCTCGTCAATTTTTCTCAAATAAGTTTACTTTGTACTTCACATTCTTCTCTTGAATCACATATTTTTCCATTTTCATCAAAATCAAATCTCTTCTCAAACTTCATAAACCAATTATTTTTCAAGACTCCATTTGATTGAATTTATCATGTCTAAGTCTTTCTCTTTGGATTCACTATTCAAAGTTTATGCACAACATTCAATTCAATTCAAAGTCTAAGTCTTAAATTTTGGATACCCATATCCTAATTTGAGTAATCCATTTCAAACCAAGTCTTACACGTTGGTATTCACTTTATCAAAGTTAAGAAAAATCCAATCCAATCATCCTTTTAGCCTTAGTCTTTGGGTTCACTGAAAATCCTAGACTTAAGCAAATTAAATCAAACCATGATCATATCATAATTTAAGCCTTTTTCATTGGATATTCACTTTATCCATTGTTTATGCACACCCAATCCAATCAGACTCCATTTATACATTGAACATTCACTTTGTTCACGTATTAATTAAATCGAAGCTTTATACATTAGACATTCACTTTTTCACATATTAATCTAATCAAAACTTTACACATCGAACATTCACTTTTTTCACATATTAATCAAATAAGACCTTTATACGTTGAACATTCACTTTGTTCACGTATTAATCAAATCAAACCTTTCAGACGTTGAATATTCACTTTCTTCACGTATTAATCAAATCATACATTTAAAGGTTTAACATTCACTTTTTCAAATATTAATCAAATCACAAATCCAAATCAAATCATAAGCATTATCATTTGGGTATTCACTTTATCCAAATTTAAGCATATCCTTCATTAAATCAGTCCTCACAAACTTTAAAATCAATCCCAGATCAAATAAAAATCATACTATCCATCACTTTGATTGAAACACGCTTTAGCTTTTGATCAAATCAAACACTGGTTTCACTAAACAATGACAACCACACGTGATGCCTTGAATAAAAATTTTCTAGAAAAACTTCGTGAGATGTCAACAAAAATCACCATGACAAACCTTTACAACAAAAAGAAAATTCACAATGAAAATTTCACCTCCTTCCTTCAATGATGACGAGGGATCACAAACCGGTTTCATTACTTCATACCCGAAAAATGGTTGATAGGCATTTTCATAACAAATCTTAATTCGAACTCTCATTCCAAATGAAAATGTATTGTCTAAACAATTTCAAAGACATAATCAAAATATGAACTCAACTTGAGAAATCCCTTATTGCAAAAAGGCCTCATCACGAATCCTTCAAATCATCAATCAAACGAATCAAGTAAACAAACAATCATACTCCCTAGTCAAGAAATTACTCCATGTGAAATCAAAAGACGAAAATTTACGCCTCTTGGTGAAATCCTTTCAAGTGTCCTTCATCAATTATAAGAAGCTAACATGGTCACTTATCCACTAATAATACCCTTCACAAAAGGGAAACCAAAACCTACGTGGTATAACGAATCAGAATATTGTGAATACCATTGCATTAACGACCATCCTACAGATCGTTGTTCAAAACTCCATCATTACATCCAAGATTTACTTGACAATGGAGACATTGAAGTCAAAGATACTTCTACTACAACCATGCCACCGAATAATTGGAAGTGATTTAGGACTCCTTTTTAACTCATGGTACAAATGCAAAATCTAACGATAAGGGCCAATCATTGAATAATGTTGAGCTTGATCCTATCATTTCATCACTAGATCATATGCCTCACAATATGGTTATTGTTATGGAAAAATCACAACACCCCCGAATGGTTCGAGTTTGAGATGGGGCATTCGGTGTGATTGCATAACATTGAACTATCCTGAGTGTGGGACATTGTGAAATGAGATAGCTCTCTGGAGAAGGCCGGTTCTTGCTCCTAACCTACCTGCCACTAACTACTCCTAATGCAGGAAAACTACTGACTAATCCTAATCTAATGCTTCCAAGGGACAGGGAAAGAAGGATTGCATGAAAGAAACCTACACTATGAGCGGTGATACACCAAGAGAGGAGTGCTAATCACTCTTCCCAACCCTGTAAAATGGAGAAAGGGTTGGAAAAAAGCAACACAAACTCAAGTTCCACCAATGCATTAAGGGGAGGTTAGGCAACTGCAACACAAACCCAAAATGTAAAAATATTCATTCCTGAATGAGCACAACCAAACAAACCCTGCAATGGACAAGAAATATGCACTAGATCCTACAAGCACAAGAGAGGTAAGATGTAAACAATAAACTATAGAGGTTGGACAAGATGCAACACAAATATAGTTTTATTGCTCTATATAGAGTTTACATAGTACAATGTTATAGCAGGAAGAGGCATGAATCCATTACATATCTTGAGAGGAAGGCTTGAAGCCCCAAGAATAATGGGGTGCATGGGAGGAGAGAAAATGACCAAACTTTTGCACATGCAAACCCCTTACATTTTATAGAGGAAGAAAATGAGGAGAGAGAGGGAAGAAAATACGAAAATGCACTCCAATCTCCTACAAAATCCATCATTGTCCTTGTAGGAGTGATGGGAAAGTCTGCAAAGCCCATACTCCATTGTACCTTACTTGTTGGGGAAGAAAGGAAGCCCATACCTCATCATTTTGGTAGGTGAGAAATCTGGAAACATTCCTCTAAAATGGCAGACTGTATTTCCTCATTTTGAAATACTTAGTCTCACTAAAATTAAGAAAACTAGTTGTTGTGTAGAGGACACTGAGAGATTTCCAAAAAGTCCTATTTTGTGCAAATCTGAGCTCCCAATCAAAAGTTATGGCCATATGAAGATGAGGGTGCCATATCACAATAAATGTGAGTGGTTGTGTCTATTTTTTTGGACTCGACCATGCATCACACCCTTCGAAATCCAAAATTTTAAACTTTCGAGATTCATATCTTTGGGAATTTTGACTTCAGAGGTCGTTGTTACTATTCATCTGGCGGGTTGGCTCGAGAGTTTTGAAATGCCAAACCTCCAAAGTCTAAAATTAGGACTCCGAAATCATGTTGCGTGGCACTATTCATCACTCGAGCCAAAATGTTTTGAAATTTTGAAACCATGAAGTCTAAAGTTCAGGGGTTTGGGTTTTGGGATTTCAGGGGTTTGGGTTTCGGGATTTCAGGGGTTTAGGTTTTAGGATTTCAGAGGTTCGGGTTTCGGGGGTTTCGGTTTCTTCATCCGACAACGCATTTCTCTGAAACCTCGAAAGCCCAAAGTCTGAATTTTAGACTTCATGTTTGAAATTTTCCCTTCTGTGTGGCACTATTCATCTGATGAGCTAGAATGTTCCGAAATTCTGAAATCCTAAAGTAAGAAATTCAGATTTCGGGTTTTAGACCACTCGCTCCTTTTTTCACGCTTCTTTTCACCGAGTCCTCGAATTTCACCTCACCTACCTCCAAAGTCCGAATTTTAGAATTGATTTTCTACATTCCCAAACTAGCTCGAACTTCGAGCTCCTTTGCAATGTGCTCAACCCACTTCAACTTACTCGGCAGAGCCCAAAATGTGAGCTCCCATGGCCGACTCGATCCTCCTATTTTCTCTATGTGAGGTCATGTTTGTCCGATTTCATCTGAGGGGCAAAATTGGATAACAGTTACCAATGATATAATAATGCTACAACCACTATTTTGGACACCTGAAACTAAGTAGTCTTCCACATCCGCAATACCTCAAGTGTCCACTCGTACATCTATTGTTGTTCCACAAAAGTTATTGTTATCCAAAATTCACCCCCCAGGGTAATTTTGATAACATACATCAGAATATTCAAGTCCCAGGCAAATTGATTGATTCAGAGCAAACATCATGTTTCTGAGGTTCTCTCAGATATTTTTCTAACTCCCCTGGCCGAAGAAGGAGGGAGCAAGCTCTGAGAAAATGTGAAAAAGTTGCAGAAAGGCAAGTAGGTTGATCCAGGAAAAATCGTGAAAATTGGCTAAGTCCTGCTCAAGGTCGCCTTTGGGACGTGTGGGACAGAAAGACGCGGATCGGCCGAAAAGCCTCCAGGCGGCCCGCTAAGCATTTGGGACAATCGGGCCAGAAGTACGCGGCGGGCGCGAGAAGCCGATCCGGCCGAAAGAGGAAAAGAAAATCGACTAACTGCTGAGAGGGACAGTTCGGGACAAGAGTACGCGAAGGACCCGAACCGCCAAGGCGAAAAAGGTCAAGGTCGATCGAAAAGCATTCGGGACATCTGGGACAAAAAGACTCGAACCAACCAAATCGGCCGAAATGGGGGGAACTTCACCCAAAACAAAGTGGGACAAATGGGACAAAAAGACCCGAACCGGCCGGATCGGCCGAAATGGGGAACTTCAGTCCGAAACAAAGTGGGACAAGTGGGACAAATGGACGCGAACCGGCCGGTTCGGCCGAAATCAGCACAAGGAGCACTGTGCCAAATGGGACAAAAAGACGCGAAGGGCGCGAAAGAGCCGGCAGGCCCGCGGACCAACCAAATCATGACACGTGTCACAAGGGAAAAGGTCAAAAAGTCAAAGGGCGAGTTTTCGAGCACTGATCCGAACCAATGAAATAGCGCCACGTGTCCCAGCTAGGGCCCACAAGGAAATTTCAAAAGAAAGCCCACCGAAAGGTAGAGGAGAGAGAATCATGCGACCAATCAATGCGTGCCACGTGTCATCCAGGTGGCGAAGCGCGGGAAATATTTCAAAATCCGTTTTGGTCTGTTCCGTGCCCTAAATCTTCAGATCGCCATATCTTTTGATCCAGAGCTCGGATTTGCACGTTCTTTATATCAACGGAAAGCTTGTGAGATGCTCTACATGATTCTAGGATCAATCTCGAGTTTTGGTGTAGTCTGGAGAGAGAAAATTGAGAAACAGCTCTGACACGTGATAATGGCCAGAAGCGACGTTCAACAACCTGTTTTAATGCTAATGGGTCGCATTCTTCTTCAGCACGGCCAGAAGTGACATTTCAGTGGCCAAATTAATGCAAATGGGTCGCATTCTCCTCCAAATCGGTGAAAAGATGGCAGGGTATGGGTTGGTAAGGTATCCCATGCCGTTTTAATGCATATGCAATCAATGAGGAATGGGCTTGCACGTTTTCCCACGTTTCTGTCCCCTGGGCTCGACCCATGCAATGTAAAAAGCCAGATTTGGCTCAAAAATAAAAAAGTTGTTCATCTTTTCTGCTCTGCCCTCCCTTCTTTTCTTCTCTAGGGTTGAAAATGGAGTTCGAACCTCCTCCCTTGCTCTGTAATGGCATTTTGCCTCTTATTAATGGAATGATGTTCTGTGCAAACTTCTGGAGCAACAAAACGTGTTTTGTGATGCATCTGTCCATCCTTCCTCATTTTTGCTTGTTCTCTTCTTGCCTCTCTTCATTGCAGGTATTTGTGCATGTTTGAATGTTCATTACAGGTCTGGAGCTGTGTTCATGGAGTTTTGGGACATTTTCTGTGTGAAATCTATCCTTGGGCTGTGATGCATCATCCATCCTTCCCATTGCTCACCTCTCCTTGTCCCATGGTAGTTTTGATAGATGTCCAACATTCTCCTTCTCTGGTGTATCACCGTTTTAGTGTAGGCTTTTGCTATTTTTCCCCTCTCTCTCTCTCTCTGTCTCCTTGGCATGGTTAGATTAGGATTAGATTAGCTTGCCTGCATTGGAATAGCTTGTGGCAGGTAGTTTAGGAGCAGGAACCAGCCTTCTCTGGAGATTCCTCTCTCGGTTTCACAAGTCCCACGCTTGGAGAGAGGTTTCCATGTTGTGCAATCACATTGGATGCCTGAACATCAACCTAGAAGCGATGTGCATCCAGGGGTGCTTTGTGATTTTGCATCAACAGTTTTGGCATGCCCGGTGGGACTTAGAGGTCTTCCACTTCATCTTTTGCAGGTTGGTGTGTTCCTGTGAAGATTTCAGCCTTTGGAGGCACTTGCAAACACATCTGGCGACTCCATCTGATCAGCAACCCATTTCTCTAAGCTTGCAGACCCGTTTCCATCCATTTCCATCCATCTTTCTTTCCATCTCTTTCATTCTTTTCCATTCCATGAAGTTGTGCAACCATGACTTCATTTCCATCATGGAACTCACATTTCCAACAACAACAAGTATTTTCCACCTCCAACATGTTTTACAAATCCTCCAGATCAGCATGCATACTCATATGAGCAGCAGTGCCAAAGTCAGTTTGGCTATGGAGCTTTCCAAGAGCAAGAGTATGCATACAATGAAGACCATCAGATGCAAGATGCTGGTCTATTGGAGAAAATCCAAAAGATGGAGGTGGGGATGGTGCAGTCCAGGGCTCAAGCACAAATGAAAGCTTTTGGAATCGGTTGTGGAGCACCCTGTCCATGGGTGGGACCTTTTCCAAGGCATTACAGCCCTCAGGAGAAGCTTGACTTCATGATTGCAACGCTGCCTTTGCTTGCAAAGTGGATTGAAGAAATAGAGGTGTATGAGAGAAGTATTCAGCAACCTTGTCAACGGGTAAGCACATCTTCTCATGCCTTTTCTTTTCCTCTTTCCCAATCTGTTTCATTTCAGCAGTGTCAAGTTTCAAACCCTCCATCTGCTGTCCCAAGTGTTGAATCCATCCCTCCATCCCCTAGTCTTCCACCCCATCTTAATTCTTCTTTCCTTTTTCCTTCTAGACAGTCATCCCCTCCACAAGAGCTAACAGAAACACCCCCTCCTCCAAAGAAACAAGAGGTTTCACCTCCTCCACCACCACACAAAAATGTAAAATCGGTTGAGTTTCAACCCATTCCTCCTCTTGCATTCCCAAATCCATGTTGGGAGGATGAAAATCAGAATGCCAGTCAAGGAAAACAACAGCAAAAAGAGAGGCCAAACAAAGATGAAGAAATTCAAAGTCTGAAGAGTTGGGCTCTCAAATTTGGGATAACAAAGATCCCCTTGATGGTTAAACCTACAGAAGAGGCTAGGGTTGGAGAACAGGTGGTGGTTAGGACTGATTTTGTTGCAGCAGAAGAAGAAGATCTTGCAGTCCCAACTTGCCCTCTAGAGCAGCAGAATGAAGAGTTTGACTTGACAAACTTCATGCTAGAGGAAGAGTTTTATCAAGAGCAAGATTCTCTTCAAGTAGTAGAGGAAGGAGAAGCTGCTCCAAATCCAAAAGAAGAGGAGCACAATCTAGCTGTGGAGGAGAAAAGTGCAGATCCAAAGGCTTTGAGCACAAAGCAGGCTACAGGAGAACCTTCAGTTCTTCTTTCCACTTCATCTCTCTCAAGTTCTAGTACTGAAGAAGAGTTTGATCTCTCAAACTCAATATTGGAGAGTGAAGGAAACCATGGTCGTCAAGTTGCAGATCAAGAGGACACCATGGAAGAAGTTGAAAACGAGCAGCAGGACAGCAATGAGACAGTTTACCTGTCAGATTTGGAGGACTGTTTTGATGGAGAAGAGCCGGTTGAGCTTTCACCTTTCTCTCTTTCATCACCCACATCCCAAACACCAGAGCCTGCTGCCATGAAGGAGAGCATTCAATTGCAGCAGCCTGCATCTTATAGCAGCCCTTTGGAATCAAAATTGGAAGATTCTAATCTTCCCTGTTCTTCATTGGAGGAAGAGAAAGGACAGAAGAATTCCACCATTTCTTCCACATCATCCATTCAGGTGGGTCTACAAGAAGACTCCATTCTTGGAGTTGAAAATCAAAGCTATGGGCATATCAAGCGGATCGGACCTTGCCCGATCAAGTATTTGGCTTCATTGGAGCCAAAGGAGAAGCCACAACCTGACCGGTCATGCTCACTTGGGCATGAGGATGAGCTACAAAGTACCAAGGATCAGCTGCCATACCTCTTGATCAAATGCGAGCAACTAAAAGAGGTATTGGATTTGTTTTTGAGTTGATACCTTGATGATTTGGAGTGGAAGACCACTTCTTGTTGATTTTCCATCCATCAAACAACCATGATCGAGTGCCAAATCAATTGCATGGCTGCCAATTTTGAAGAAAGGAAGCTATTTCTCACAACGATTGCGGGGTTTGTTTAGCTTGCCTTTGCTTCGATTAGAGTAAGTAGCTAGGTTTGCTTTTAGAGAGAGAAAGAAGTGCTTGTGCACACTCTGCATGTTCCATTTGGGGCATGTATGATTTTGATTTTGTACATAGTTTTGGTGTTGCTTGGTTTTGCTCTTGCACAGATTCTTTTCAGTGGTTTTGGTGAGAACAACTCCATGCCGGTGGGTTTCAAGTGGCTCGAGGGAGGTTTTCAAAGTTCGAGATAAGTTTTCAAGCTACTACTCATGACTCCATGCCCAATGGATTGCTTCAGGCTACTGATCATTCATCTAGCAGGCAGATGACCCCGCTGAGTCGCCAAAACTATTATCCAAAATTCACCCCCCAGGGTAATTTTGATAACATACATCAGAATATTCAAGTCCCAGGAAAATTGATTGATTCAGAGCAAACATCATGTTTCTGAGGTTCTCTCAGATATTTTTCTAACTCCCCGCCGAAGAAGAAGGAGGAGCAAGCTCTGAGAAAATGCGAAAAAGTTGCAGAAAGGCAAGTAGGTTGATCCAGAAAAAATCGTGAAAATTGGCTAAGTCCTGCTCAAGGTCGCCTTTGGGACGTGTGGGACAGAAAGAGCGGATCGATCCGAAAGCCTCGGCGGCCCGCTAAGCATTTGGGACAATCGGGCCGAGAGAAATACGCGGCGGGCGCGAAGCCGATCCGCCGAAAGAGGAAAAAGAAAATCGACTAAGCTTTGAGAGGGACGATTCGGGACAAGAGTACGCGAAGGACCCGAACCGGCCGGTTCGGCCGAAATGGGAACAAATGGTTCAAAGCAAATGGGACATTTGGGCGCGAAAGTCTGTGAACCAGGTGAACCAGTCAAGCATAAAAGGTCAAGGTAGTCAGAAAAGCATTCGGGACATCTGGGACAAAAGAGCTGAACCGACCGGATCGGCCGAAATGGGAACTTCGGTCCAAAACAAAGTGGGACAAATGGGACAAAAAGACCCGAAAACCGTAGGATCGGCCAATGGGGAACTTCATCCAAACAAAGTGGGATAAGTGGGACAAATGGACGCGAACCGGCGAAATGAGGACAGGAAATCATTTCAAGGCGGATCGGAGTTTATGTCCCAAATGGTTTGCCAAATGGGACAAAAAGACGCGAAGGCATGAAAGAGCGGCGAGGCCGCGGACCAACCAAATCATGACACGTGTCACGAGGAAAGGTCAAAAAGTCAAAGGGCGAGTTTTCGAGAGCACCGTCGAACCAATGAAATAGCGCCACGTGTCCCGGCTAGGGCCCCTGAGGAAATTTCAAAAGAAAGCCCACCGAAAGGTAGAGGAGAGAGAATCATGACCAATCAATGTGTGCCACGTGTCATCAGGTGGCGAAGCGCGGAAATATTTCAAAATCCGTTTTGGATGCATTAGTGCCCTAAATCTTGGATCGCCATATCTTTTGATCCAGAGCTCGGATTTGCACGTTCTTTATATCAACGGAAAGCTTGTGAGATGCTCTACATGATTCTAGGATCAATCTCGAGTTTTGGTGTAGTCTGGAGAGAGAAAATTGAGAAACGGCTCTGACACGTGATAATGGCCAGAGGCGACGTTTCAACAACCTGTTTTAATGCTAATGGGTCGCATTCTTCTTCAGCACGGCCAGAAGTGACATTTCAGCGGCCAAATTAATGCAAATGGGTCGCATTCTCCTCCAAATTGGTGAAAATATGGCAGGGTATGGGTTGGTAAGGTATCCCATGCCGTTTTAATGCATATGCAATCAATGAGGAATGGGCTTGGCACGTTTTCCCATGTTTCCTGTCCCCTGGGCTCGACCCATGCAATGTAAAAAGCCAGATTTGGCTCAAAAATAAAAAAGTTGTTCATCTTTTTGCTCTGCCCTCCCTTCTTTTCTTCTCTAGGGTTGAAAATGGAGTTCGAACCTCCTCCCTTGCTCTGTAATGGCGTTTTTGCCTCTTATTAATGGAATGATGTTCTGTGTAAACTTCTGGAGCAACAAAACGTGTTTTGTGATGCATCTATCCATCCTTCCTCATTTTTGCTTGTTCTCTTCTTGCCTCTCTTCATTGCAGGTATTTGTGCATGTTTGAATGTTCATTGCAGGTCTGGAGCTGTGTTCATGGAGTTTTGGGACATTTTCTGTGTGAAATCTATCCTTGGGCCTGTGATGCATCTATCCATCCTTCCCATTGCTCACCTCTCTTTGTCCCATGGCAGTTTTGATAGATGTCCAACATTCTCCTTCTCTGGTGTATCACCGTTTTAGTGTAGGCTTTTGCTGTTTTTCCCTTCTCTCTCTCTCTCTCTGTCTCCTTGGCATGGTTAGATTAGGATTAGATTAGCTTTGCCTACACTTTGGAATAGCTTGTGGCGGGTAGTTTAGGAGCAGGAACCGGCCTTCTCTCGGAGATTCCTCTCTCGGTTTCACAAGTCCCACGCTTGGAGAGAGGTTTCCATGTTGTGCAATCACACTGGATGCCTAAACATCAACCTAGAAGCCTAATGTGCATCCAGGAAGTCTTTGTGATTTTGCATCAATAGTTATCAAATGTAAACTCTTTGTCTAATTCCTTTGAAATTATCAAATCAATAGAGAAGACATACGCACATATCCCTCTCAAGAATTTGACCACAATATCACCTACGTGTCTAGATGTCTATACTCATGCATTCCACGATGTGCATATTCCTAAGGGTATCTACACACATCCATTTCAAGATTTAGTCACAAATCTAACATCGAATAAATCAATCTTACCATTTGGTCATCATGACGTTTCAAAACCAAACATCATGAATAATAAATCTTAATTCATTGCAAATATTTTTATCTACTCCATTAACTTGGACCTTATCATTTTAAGTCCCGTAAATCAAGACCAATGAAATCATAGATTTATTGTAAATCTTTCTACCTACCTTGTAAACTTAGACCTCATTTGCCCAAGTCTCATAAATCGGGACCAATCAAATCATTAATTTATTGGAAATCTTTCTATATACTCTGGTTAATTAGACCTCGTCCACCCAAGTATCGTAAACCAGGACTAATCAAATCATCAATTTATTGCAAATCATTCTATCTAATCCATTGATAGGACCTTTTCCTCCTAAGTCTCGTAAATCAAAACTCATCAAATCATCGATTTATCCCAAATCTTTTGTACTATGTTGACTTGGACCTTGTCCACCTAAGTCTCATAAAACAGGACCCATCAAATCATAGATTTATCACAAATATTTATATCTACTCCATTGAATTGGACCTCATCCACCTAAGTCTTGTAAATAAGGACCATTCAACTAACATAACCATGGACCTTTTTAAAAATAATGAGTCCATTACTAACCCTAATCCTTGAAAAATAAAATAAAATAAAAAAGCATAAAAATAAATAAAAAATCTCCCATACCCATCACTTCATCAAAGCACTATATGAAAATAAAAACGTAGAAACAAAAAGCTACTTATCCTTGAGTACTCTCCACACTAGGGGAGGTGTACCATCAACTCATCTAAACAAATAGCTTTAATTTTTTCATCTATTGGCAGATATCTCAATTATAACATCATCATATCTTCCCACTCTTTCCCTATAAGACACATGTTAATCTTTTTCCTATTAGGCATTGTGTACCTTATCACTATTCTGGTTTTTACTATTTTAGATACTTTTATGTACGGTTTTTTCTATAAGCTTCATGGTGGAAAATCCTCCTTTCAAACAAGCTCTCTCTTTAACAGAAATCACTAAAATTCTTTACCCGAATCTTTTGACCATCCATATCAATCTACAATGTTGAACCCTTGCATCCTACTAGTAGTATGAGGCTCATATTTGGGGTAAAATATTCCTTCCCAATAAGCATAATATCAACAAATAAGGAAAATCAATCAAAAATACAAAAATCCCTTATTACACCTTTTCTCCTTTGTAGTGCTTCTTACTAGTTGTGAGAGATTAGGAACAAAAGAAGGTATCCTTGGTAGCATGCATTTTATGTTCGGTGTTGAGCCCTTGCCTCTTACTGGTGGCATGAGGCAAGATGTAGGGGGTTCTTTTAAGTACGATTAGTTAAACAAAATAATGCCTTAAGAAAATCGACTCAAAAGTGTTAAATCCTATATATCCCGAGAAGTAATTTAGTTGCTCATGAGAGACAACAAGTCCTCCAACCGGATCTTGCCAATCAGTAGGCCATTAATGTATCTAAGTCTAGCCAAAATTTATAAAGTGAAATCATCTTGGAATCAGTCAAATAATCCTAACTGGAGATGAGTTACACTTTCCCAAACGGACCATTGTTGCACCTTGTATCTTTGCATCCATCTTCTTCATTTTCATATCATTATCTCCTTTTTCTCACGTCTGTCATGGCTCTTAGTGTTGGTCCCTCGCATCTTACTAGTTGTATATCTCCTCACTCTCTCATCTACAATCCATTCTATTAATGGGTGACATATTTAACTTTGTTTGGCCATGAGTTTGGACGGTGCACTCCTTATTGAGTCAAAAATCAAAATAAGACAAAAATCAACTTAATCATTAAAATTCATAAAGACTCAAAAAATTCAAAAAAATCACAAATCACAAAAATAACTCAAAAAAATCAAAATCCCAAAACATTCAAATAATCACAAAATACAAACAAAAATTTACAAAACATCAAAAATCTCAACAAATCAACACAACTCAACAAAATCAAAACTTTTAACTCCAATCCTAGTGATCATTCCAACCATATTACAACTATCACAACAAATTATCTCACCCATTACATGTATCCTTGATTGGGGCAAGTCAAATCAATCATCTCCCTCGCGTGCATCCTCACTTGGGGAAATCTTGGCTCTCATTCTCTCCTTTGCATGTCAAGTACCCTTGCTTGGGCAATGGCCCTTTTCAATCAGATCTACCTTCGATGCGGATCGAAAAAATAACGTTAAGAGGAGTTTCTTAACTCCACTTTCTCTGTCCGATCCAATCCCCCTTACATGTTAGTATCCTTACTCTAGGGGCATATAAATCGCTTAATTATCACTATGGAACACATTAGGGGCATAGTTGATTGTTGTTATTTCAAGTTGCGTTGCATTGTTGTTATTTCTTGACCAATTAAAATTATTTCATTATCATCCTGAATCATTCATATCAATGGTGGATGCTTTTATTATGTACATTGGGTTTGTTTTACTCTTTATCTTTTGTTTTTCTCTGGACCAATTATAAGTAGTATGTTAACATCTTGGTTCATTTATATCCATGGTGCATACATCTATTGTGTATATTGGGTTTATTTTAATTTTTATTGTGTGTGTGTGTGTGTGTGTGTGTGTGTGTGTGTGTGTGTGTGTGTGTGTGTGTGTGTGTGTGTGTGTGTGTGTGTGTGTGTGTGTTGTGTGTGTGTGTGTGTGTGCGTGTGCGTGTGCGTGTTGCGTGTTTACACACATGATGGGTTGAACATCATGATTATTTAATAATCATGGTGACAACTCTATTGTGTAACAACAAAATAAGGTTGCTCTAACTTTCACTATCTAAATGAAATCTCATGCTATGAGAAAAATCCCTCCCATCCTCCTACTAATCCTTAAATCCTTCGCCTTTCCCCTCTTCCTATCAAATGATTGTCCACCACTTTCTTTGCAGCACCCTTTCGCTTGAGGGGGAATTCCCTTAGCATCCATACTCGTCGGGGCATCCAAATGATTCATCGGGGCATATCAAACAAGTACACCATGATTCCCTGCCATTCACTCACTAATCTACATGTGTCTACTATCTTTAAAATGTTATTACTTCATAATAACACTTTAAAGAGGGAAAAAGTAGACACCCTAAAAATACATACCTATTTCTAGCCATCACTATCCTTTACATAATATGTCAATCCATATCCCTTTAGAATTAATTAAATTAAATTTTAATCATGCTTAAACCATACTCTTATATATATCCCTTGGATAATTTAATTATCTATTTAATTAAATAAATAGTTAATTATATAATCACCATCAACTTAGCTCCTCTTCATTATCCTAGCCGCTCAAGTTGAACAACCTCACTCTACTTAACTTCTAGAACTCTACAAATGTGGAAGCAACAATAATGCACGTACAACCACCTTCTTGAATAAAATCTTATTGCCAACCAAATATTCATTGCCCCTTAATGGATATTCAAACCATTCAATTGCACAGACAAATCAAATGGCTATTTTAGGAAAATGCATTCATGATCCTACAACTCATTCAAACCTTGATCCACAATCCATGGCCTCTCCTTCAACTATAAATATGAGGCTCTTTCCTTTGCAATTAAATCCCGGGAATATTTAAGCAATTGCTGACAAAAAATTGCTCATTTGTCATTCAAATTCACATACTGAAAGGATGTCCTTGTGTTCACTCTTGCTCGTAGCATTTCCTCTTCATTTGGAGACAAGAATCGGAGGATCAAAAATCGAACAATCCCAAGAGATCCAACAAATGTATTAACACTTCAACAATCTCATCTTGACATGGCAAGAAGACTGTAAGGGAGGTTTGCTTCTTCTTATTTGTTTACTTTTTCTTTTACTTTTAGTTTTTTCATTGCACACAAACCCCCCTTCAATATTCTTTGTGCTATAGAAGAGAGATTATGCAAGGGATATGTTGCACTTAATGCACTTGAGAGTTAATGTTTCTAGCTTCGATTTCGAGACGTAAAAAAATCACCTACTATTTATTATGTGACGCCTCATACCAACACACTCAATTTCTTCTCGAATATATTTAATTTTTTTCTTATTTAGTCTTCATTCTCTATTGGTAAGTATGTTTTGCTCAATTTATATCTAGATGTGACTAAATGATGTGTGCATCCTAAAATTATTAACAAAAACTATCAACCACTTATTAATACCGATGTTCCGTAAAGCACTTATAGATGCGAATCTTGTGTCTTCATCTAAATGATTGGATTATATTACCATGTTTATCGTTGAATGTTCTAGTGAAGGGGTCATGAATTTCTCAAGTATGTGAGATGAGATACCTACGAGGAATGACATAACTCTCTTACCACACAACACATCACATATATGTTTATATGTTGAATATCAATGTTATTACATGATAAGTTAGGATTGTGAATCGATATTGGCTTTGATGAGAGTGCGGTGAACTTGAGAATGTGACATGTTAAGTGGGAGTAATCATGTCAACTTAGTATAGAAAGGTTTATAGTAAATTTCAAAGACTATATACTCGAGAGGTCCTTATGATAGACCTATTATTTAGAGTGGGAATGCATATCCAGTGGTACATATCTTCCCCTAGGATTGTAGCCATAAGCACAAACATACTTTATTCATATTATTAAGTGTTATGTACTTCATGTTTTAGTTCAATGTTATCACATATATTTCATGTGGTAAGTGACAACTTAATATTACACATATAACTCACCCTCTTGCCATGTTAATTCAATTATGTTTTTGTTTCATCATATAGTATAGGCACTCCTTATGTATTAGAGAGGTGTAAAATGGATCGTCATGTTTTTCGCTGAAGAAAAAGTGTTTTGATGGTATTATCCCTCTCTATACCAATGTTGCAACTTCAGATAATATCTAGTTGATTATCAATACATCATATCAAATGGTTATTGTTGTACTTTTCTTTACATGCCCTACAACACGGAAGAATATTTTAATGTACTCAAATTGTGCTATATTTTGTATTCTACCCGAGGGATAATGAGTGCAAATTTTTGTATGAATCATACTTTTATTGAATGCAAATTTGTAAGACATAATTGTAACTTGAGTTATCATAGTAAATGATATAATGATTAAAAAGATGGATTTAAATATAAATTATGTTTTGTATATATCCTTAGATTGTTACCATTGCACCTTTATTGTAAATTTAAATGTAAAGTTATTAATACATCATAAGTTTGTAATACGAAAATAGTATAATGACAATATGCAAATTTTATTGGAAATATGAATGATAAATGGATTTAATTTGGAGTTTCTAAGTTGGTAAATGCATGAGCTCTTATGAGTAAAAGGCATTTTGGCTTTAAAGAGAAAATGAGTTTGAAATAACTTAGAATGGATGTGTTGTGATTAATCTATTTGTTTAAAGAAATAAAATTGTTGTGTGTTTTCCCCTACATAAAGTGTACATTAGAGTGCTTAAGATATTTTTTTAGTATCAATAGGGGCTAGGAATGAAGAGGGCCTCAATAACATTCTCGATCATGAATACTTGGAATTGAACTAAAAAAATTCGGATCAAGTTTTTGATATCCAATTAGGAGGTTGCTTTATAGTCAAACACCAAGCATGATATTCACCTCGAAGACACTAATGTCCTATCTATATTGAGAGTCATTATTTTTAAGCATTAATTAAGTGATAATATGGAAATAAGATGTGTTTCCTTTAATTTGAATAGGGATGAGGGGTTCAGTTTAAGACACTCATGGAGATATATTCTCAACAAATTAAAAATGACCATCTCTTGAAGTTTTACATATTTTATTATCATTAAAGGATTGTTATAACAACTACCTTTATATTAATTTTCCTAAAAAGTGTGCTTGTATCCATCTTGTGTTTCATATGGAGTTATTTATATAAGGAGCTCATGTTGTTAATTCTCACAAATGGTTCTACATCTTAATGATGCATTACATTTTATAGTTTGAAATGTTGGTGGTTAAATAAAACTATTCATTATTTTTCAAAAATATCTTCACTTAATAAAATAACTACAAACCTTTCTTATGTTAAGATATCACAAGCCACTTGAGGGGCGATCTCCTTAAGAGAAAATATTTGATACTATAATAAAATTTCCTTTTCTTTTAAATACAACATCAATATATGTTCAACCCTAACCTATATACTCAACATCTACCTCACAACAAAATAGGCATATGAGTTATCTAACTAAACTATGATCAAGTTTCGATGTGCAAATTAGGGAAGAACAAATGGTTAGGACATATGGGCCTTAACATGATTTTGGGTTTTTAGGGTATGGATTTTGGGTTTCAACATATTTAGATTTTTCAGGTTCTATTATTTTAGGATTTGGGTATTTTGGGGTTTAGTTATTAGGTTTTTGATTTGAGGTTTCATGTTTTGGGTTTGATTTTTAAGTTTTGAGATTTTTGGGCTTCAAGTAAGATAGTCGCATTTTATATTAATCAACCTTTCTTATTTTCACAATTTTTAGGTTGGAGGTTTTCAAGTTTTAGGATTAGTGATTTAAAGGGTTCAAATATCAAGGTTAATGGGGTTTTTAAGTTCAATAATTCCAAGTTTTGGATTTGCATTTTTGTGTTTTTAGGTTTTTTCGTGTTTTTTATTTGGGCCTTTCGAGTTTCGTGTTTTTAGATTTTTAGTTTTTGGGATGTTTTATATCAATATGATATTTGTGTTCTCATAACTTCCTCGTTCAAGATTTTAGGTTCAGGTTTTGAGTTTTAGGTTTTCGAGTTATGGGTATCAAGTTTCAAAGTTTTGGGATTTTTTAGGTTTGGATCTTTCAAGATTTGGGTTTTGGTTTTTATTATTTTTTATTTTGGGTTTTGTGTTTTTATAGGATTTTTGGTTTTCAAGTTTTGAATTAGATAGTCTTGTTTTATATCAATTTACTTATTGTGTTTTTAGAGGTTTTAGTTTGAGGATTACTGTTGTTGAACTGATCTTGATTTCGGGTTTTGAATGGGATAGACATTTTTTTATCAAGCTACTTCTTGAGGTCTTCGGGTTTTCAAATTTGAAATTCCAACTTTCATGTTTAAGGATTATAGATTTTATGTTTTTAGGCTTCAAATAAGATATATGTGTTTCAAATATCAATAAAATTTTCATGTTGCCAGGTCTTTGAGGCTAAGGTTTTGGACAATTCAAGTGTCAGTTTTAAGCTTCAAGTTTTGGATTTTAAATTTTGATTATTAGGTCTCAAATTTTTAAAATTTATTTTCATTTAAATTTCATTATTTTCCTACCAATATTAAATGTACAATATAATTTTATACTTTCAAACTTATCAACTTCAAAAGATCCTTACACTTAGAAGAACTATTACAAACAAACTTGATAGATCCTTACACTTAGAAGAGTTATTACAAACAAACGTTCGCATTTATCATGTAAGGTGATTCAAATCTTAATTATGGACTTGGCACTTGCTATTGCTAGAAAAATACAAACATAAAATATCCATATTCAACTTTATCAACTTACGTATTCATTCTCACTATATATGACATATGCTTGATATAAAAGTTGACAATTACTAATATTTTCCTTTCACATTTTACTAAATAATGCTAGACCATGTTTTCCAATTGTCTATGTCTTTATGTAAGGAAAATTGGAATAATATTAATGCTAAGTGTCCTCAAACGTAACAAAATTTAATTGTCCAATAATGAATAACAAAGAAACACAAAAGTGAATTAAGTTTGTGTTAATTTCACAGCGTATTCTCCTCAATAACAACTCATCCTACTTAGTATCTTCTTCATCACCAAATAGAGTAACATCCAGGTGATCCAGCAAAACAAAAATAAATTGTTAAGCAGAATACAATTTGTCAAATCACGTACATGACAAAAATACTCCTTGAATCCATCTTCCTTATCTAAGTAAGGGAGAGGAGCCAATAGTGGAGCATGGACTAGTAATGGTGAGGGTATTTGTGAAGTGAGTGACTAGTACATGTACATTTGTCATTCAACATTTGAAAAAAAAGTAGCTAATAAAATGTGTCGCATCAAATCACATCAAAAATCACCAAATCACATGATGCCACATAAGTGGAAAAAAATGCATGACATAATGCCCTACTAATGGTCCACCCTTTTTTTCTTTTGTATGAAAAACTACTTGATTTAAATCCATTTAAAAACCACTTTCCATAAAATAAAAATGCTCAAAAAAATATATTTAGATTAAGAAAAAAAAAATCTTTTAAAGGGTATTTTTTTTCAAAATTTGATGTAGTTAAATTTGTGTTTGACACCCTCAACTTGGGTGCACAATTACGGCTCCTCTCCCTTACGTAAGTTTGTTTCTTAGTTTCATTTCACGATGTTTTTTCAACATCAAGTCAAATAATGGTAATAAATATGGTGACATTAATTACAATTTATTGATTTAAAAGTTTATGGAAAGATGGTTGGACGGTGGAATGGAATCTCTATTAGTTTTATGAAGATGTCAATATCACTAGTACAAATATTTTAAATACATCTATCTAAAATATGTTAAGAGATATCAATCTTGAGGTACCTATTTAGTTATGATAGATGTTACTATTTTTTATTGACTTCTCAAAAAAAGACACAAAATTATTTAAGTGACTGCTCAATAGAAGTAAAATTTATGAATGAACTCTGGGTAAGTGCACAAAGTTGGTGGACAATTTCGTGGACATAAAAACCTGAAATAAAGGAACCGCGATTGCGGTACCTGAATTCTAGGTTCGGTAATTACCGAACCTAAAACCGCGAGCGCAGGTTATAAACCGCGATCGCGGAACTCTGAGACAAAATTTAACAGTCCCGCAACTCGTTATTTTCCTCATTTTTCATTTCGAACCGCGACTTTTCCTAAACGTTTTTCACTCGCGCTTTCAATACCATCTCAAAATTGCTCATCGAACTTCTGGATAGCGATAGATTCAACCATGCTGCCAAGACGAGGAGGTAAGTCCCCGATTGTAATCATTTTTTTGCATTTTAGGTTTTTTTTTTTGCATTTTAAGTTTTTTTTTACATTTTCATGGGTTTTTTGAAATGTTTGTTTATGTATACAATTTTCTTGTTTTATCAGTTGGTCGGCAAGCTTGAAATCATGCAAACCGTCAAAACATTCCTCAAAACCCACCGAACATTCCTCAAAACCCTCAAACATTCCTCAAAACCCTCCTCCAAACATAGATCCGCCTCCTGTGGCTCCTTCTGTCCCCACTGAGCCAGTAGGAACGCAAGATAATATCATTGGAAGAATCCAAGAAAATAAAATTGTCATTGAGAACCTAATTCAAACTATAAGACAAAATCATGCTACAAATCCATCCTGCATGACTTTAGCCAATACATTGCAAACATTGATTGGCGAAGTCGAGTCTGCAACCAACCAAATACATAGATGGAACACCTTTAGAAGTGACTGTAGGTGGTGGTATGCGAGATAAACTATCCCATGCGGCCGTCAAAGACAAAAAAATTGGAAAAGACCTCATTTGTGCATTATTTACCGACCCTAGAACTAATGCCCCCTGTAGTTACTTGCAAACGGTTCCCAATCCATTGGTGCCATGATGATAGAATCAAAAACAATTTTTGGGACCGATGGTGGATGGTTTTTGATTATCCACCATGCAACAACAATGAGGTTCCTCTTTATTTTTTGAAGAAATTATATTGTGAGTTCGTGCTCAATGAGGTCTCGAATTATTTTGACTTTTCTGACTTTTTTGGTCGAGGAGGTGGCTCTGCAGAGTAGACTTGGTGCACACATAGGTCAGCCTAGGATCCCCCATGCCCCAAAACCCCACTGCCTTCAGTTATTCCTCCTACAGTGAAGGATGTTGTGGAGATCGATACATTGCATGCATTGAGGAGCTCGCGACACTCTCACCCGGAAGATAGCACCCAGTTGCATCGGTGATGTTGAGTGGGCGCTGGGCTTCTAGTGCACCACACCACTATGGATCATGTGGTGCCGTATGCACTTGCGGGCGAGACATCATTTCTTTCAGTTCACGGGATTTCTTTTCTATAGATGAGATGTTGGGGAATGTTTTGGGCTGGAGCCATTGATATTGGTCTTTCACAGTAAATTTTAAATAAATTTAAATTAATATATATATATATATATATATACAATAGTTTAATTCACATGTTTGATATATATATATATATATATTTGATTGTATGTCATGTACATACATGTAAAAACTAATTTTTATTTTATTTAAATAGCAAGAGCTGGTGAAGGAAACATCCAGGTGTCGACATGCTAGCTCATCTGTTGGTGGGCATGTTTCAAATGTAAGTTTCAAGTTGTACAAACTTACATTTTTAATAAATCATTTAATTGCACTAGATTATTATTATAATTTGTTTCATGTGTATGTTGTACATGTATTAATATTTTCTCTTTTATACATAGAAGCTTTGGCGGGTCATCATCTGCTCAGGGAACTGAGGCTACTGGCACGCCTCACATGAGTTTTACGCAGGTTAGTAAATCTCTTTACACTTTGTTTCTAATTACTGGAAGTTCACGCACGGATTGCATGCTTTGGACCTTTGTACATGAGTTTCACTTTCTTATACTCAACCTATATATTATTTAGTAGGAAATGCCAATTCATTTGATATAACTAACCATGTACGTAATCATATATTGGTTTTACATGTCTCGAGTACCACCACACAAATATCCGGACCATGGAGGGTTTTATGTTTCTTTATCTATATATGTTTTGTTTTGTTACGTGCATTTAAACTATTAGTACTAAAGTTATTAAAATGTATTTATCAAAGTTCCAATAAAAGATATGATAAAGAATGCTTATAAAACATACTTGCAATAATTCTAAGAACAAACTAACAAGAAATATAATTTTTGAAACTAATTTTACAAAACAAAATTAAATGATGCTAAATAAAAGAACAAAATCAATAGCTCTAACAGTGTGCACAAATAGGATAGTGATAAGTAACTCCACAAGGATAATGGTCAAGAGTATAAGAATGGGAAGAGGAGATGCTTTCTAGAATAGTCGGTTAAATGTAATTCATATGAGACACTACATGATAGTATATGACATGTCAAGTAACTCCTATGAAACAAAGAACATATAAGCAAGATGAGTCACCATATATCTACACGAAATATTCTAAGAAATAAATAATTACAAGGAAAATCTATACCTACATGAAAACACCCTGAAGTGTAGCTTAGGTTGGTAAAAATGAGGGTCCTTGAAATAAGACCATATGAGCTACCCAAATTACAATGAAACTCTCCAAAAGTAGAGAACATGAGAAAAACCAATGGGAAAAACTCCTTTAATTTAGAGAAAAGAAGAAAGGATGGATAAAATGCTCCCTCAGAAGATGATGTTGATATAGACCACACCCTTAAAATAGATCATAAGTGAATAATATTTCTGTCGGTGAATGGTTTGGTCAAGATGTTTGCAATATAATCCAATGTCTAGCAATATATGAGATAAATGACCTATCCATGGATCAACTCCTTGATGAAATTCTGTGAATCTATATGTGTTTGGTCTGGTGATGTTAGATAAAAGTCCTTCAAATTTGAATGATGCTCTAATTGTCATAGAAGATGACTATGGGTTACCTTGATTAAATACAAAACTTTGTCAAAATCTTATGAAGATAGATGGCCTTCGTGCTAACATTTATAGATCCTATGTATTTAGCCTAAATAGAAGATAAAATAATAACATTTTTATTCTTTCTTGACTAACTAAATAAGCCAGAACCTAGCAAGAAATTGTAACATAAAGTGGACCTATGTTATGAACATAAAGTGATTTTAGATTAATCTGGATTTTCTAAATACTAAAACATGGATTTCTTGACCTGACGGGGATTATGAACTAGAAAATGACTTGAATGTACCACCTGGGGTAAGATTGTATAGTAGGGACGGGAATGAATGTATAGTTTCCCTCCTTTGTATAGTTTTTTTACCTTCTTAAAATCTCAACATGTGGATTTTTGTATTTTTAGCTTATTTAATTCCCTTTGCCACTATTTTTCAATCAATCTTTATCACAATGCACGATGTATCTAGATACATTTATCAAACCTCAAAAACCATAACCATGGATGACATCGTCCTATAAAATAAACATTAGCTGGCTTGTGGGAACCCTTATACATTTCCTACATGAGAACTTATCCAAAGATGCCTCAAACCACATGTTATTCTCCACCTAACATGTGTTATCCAATTTTAGTGTAATCATATTTGACATATTATATTTGAAAATTCTTGACTTGATTTTTTTATCTTATGTAATATACAAGTTTAGCGGACAAATTTGAGTGCTTGTAAATGTGGGAAGCAATTCCCTAGATGTAGTGGGAAGTTACATACCTATATATAGATGGTGTTTCCTTGATGAACGTGAAAATATATGTTTAGAGTGTAGGGACCTTTGAGTTCCTTTACTATTATCTTTTTCAATAGGTTTCGATAGGAGTGCTAAGCTCTTAAGTAGATTTTAATATTGATTTGTACATGTTTTTGTATAGCTTATGTTTTCTAGAGAGACTCTTCCATATATACTGATTTGTGGAGGCTCTTTTGTAGATACGCCATAACATCTGTGAGATCCACTAACCGAGGTACACAATTTTTAAATTTGTTAAATTTTGGAGGTTTATTATTTCTTATTAAACTTAAATCTACAATATCAAATTTTGTAGGTATATATGTGAAATATTTAATTTGAAAATTAATTATTTGTATGTAGCTTACCCCTCGTGAGTCTATTGTTGTCCCTGCGATGTGTCAACAACAAATTGATAGGGATCATGACATTGCGGTAAGATTTCACATGCATTTTAACTAAATTATACAAGTTTCTAAATTTTGAATGTATTTTAAAATTTTGGGTGTTAAAAACTTGTTGTTTATGAATGTGCAGGTTAGGTTGCAGGCATGCTTAGAGACACTAGGACCACACGGATGAAATCAGTAGTGGCATCTCCCTCCACTACATCCCGGGTCGTGGACGTGCTTTACTTAGCGGGCGAAGAGAGGGAAGATGTTTCATGAGTAGATTTATAGTCCACTGGATGTACATATGTGGTCATGAGTAGATTCACGATCCATTATATATATATATATAGCCTTTTGCGACCGCATGTGGTCCCATATGTACATTATGACACGTGCTTAGTTCGAGATGTATACATACATTATGAACTTATGTACATATATATTTTCAGAGACGTGCATCTGGAGCACACTTTGTTTGATTCTATATATATATATATATATATATATATATATATATATATATATATATATATATATATATCCATGTGTGTTGGTTAAATCATATTTATTTTGGTTATTTTGGTATTATTGCTAACTCTAAGAAAGTGGGTTTTGATCTCTGTTCGTTGGAACTTGTAGATGCCCCGAGTATTCTCTATCTGTGAATTTATCTGTACCCAAACTAGGTTAATAATATTTGTATTGTTTATTAAATAAAATTTAGTGTGGTCCTAACTAATGAAGCTTATGGAGAAGAAAATAGAAATATTTCTCCTTTGAACAATTGTATATATGGTTTGTAGTCTTCAAAATCCTCTAGATCCTTGAGAAATATGTATCCTTAGATTTATAGAAAAAGTACATACATAGATCATAGTTTTTGTTTGTTGATAAAAGCGATTCCTCCATATATGGAACTCTATGGATATCTCTGCTACGGTTTTATTTCCGAGGCTATAAATTTGAACGCTAAAAAGAGTGGTGTTTCGGTGCGCGAAAGGTTCGTTGCTTAGGGCTACTTTGTTGGGCGTAGTCCCTTAAGAGCCATGAGACCAAAATATCGTTAAACTTCGACGGGTGACTACTTGGACTCGTGGCACCTAGAGAGGCCTCATCTCGATTCGACACCTCGGCGTACGAACCCTCTACAATAGCCTCTCTCATTTTTTCCTTCTTATTTCGGTGTTTTTGCTATCCTACTGTTTGCAAACGCGCGAAATAGTGCAGTTGGAGCCAGTGTAAGGTTATCAAACGCTATATTTTGCAAACGGTGGGTCATGGCACCAAACCGACTACTACGACGACGTGCGCGGGTGGCTAGGTGAACGCTAGAGGAGGTGGTGTTTCGATGTGCGAAAGGGTCATTACTTAGGGCTACTTCGTTCAGGCGTAGTCCCTTAAGAGCCCTGAGACCAAAATATCGTTCAACTTCGACGGGTGACTACTCGAGACTGCGTGGCACTTAGAGAGGCCTCGTCTAATCCGAAAGCGTTGGTGTACGAACCCTCTACAATAGCTTCTCTCATTTTTTTCCTTCTCATTTGGTGCTCTCGTTGTCTCTTGTTTATAAACGCCCAAAATAATGCGATTGGAGCCAGTGTAAGGTTATCAAATGCTATATTTTGCAAACGGTGGGTCGTGGCATTAAGCAACCGACTATCTTGCCGAGCATGTGCGGGTGGCCAGGTGAATGCTAGAAGAGGTAGTGTTTTTGGTGCGCGAAAGGGTCGTTGCTTAGGGCTACTTCGTTCGGGCGTAGTCCCTTAAGAGCCTTAAGACCAAAATATCATTCAACTTCGACGGGTGACTACTCGGACTCCGTGGCACCTAGAGAGGCCTCGTCTAATCCAACACCTTAACGTATGGACCCTCTACAATAGCCTCTCTCATTTTTTTCCTTCTCTTTTCGGTGCTCTCGTTGTCCTACTGTTTGCAAACGCGTGAAATAGTGCAGTTGGAGCCAGTGTAAGGTTGTCAAACACTATATTTTACAAACGGTGGGTTGTGGCAACGAACCAACTGCGCCGACACATCTGGGTGGCCGGTGAACACTAAAGGAGGCAGTGTTTTGGTGCGCGAAAAGTCGTTGCTTAGGGCTACTTCGTTCGGGCGTAGTCCCTTAAGAGCCAAGACCAAAATATCATTCAACTTCGACGAGTGACTACTCGGACTCCATGGCACCTAGAGAGGCCTCGTCTGATCGGCACCTTAGTGTACGGACCCTCTCTGATAGCCTCTCTCATTTTTTTCCTTCTCATTTCGATGCTCTCGATGTCCTACATTTGTTTTTGCAAACGCGTGAAATAGTGCAATTGGAGCCAGTGTAAGGTTGTCAAACGCTATATTTTGCAAAGCGGTGGGTCACTTACGCACGTCCAGAATGGCAGGTGAATGCTAGAGGAGGTGGTGTTTCGGTGCGTGAAAGGGTCGTTGCTTCCGGGCTACTTCGTTTGGGCATAGTCCCTTAAGAGCCTTGAGACCAAAATATCGTTCAACTTTGACGGGTGACTACTCGGACTCCGTGGCACCTAGAGGAGTCATTTTCAAAATTTACAACTTTTTCAAAATTTACTTGAACTTTTTCAAAATTTACAATTTTTTCAAAACAATGTTCAAGCTTCTCTTAGCTTCGAGAATTTAAAATTCTCTACTACAATCTTAACCACGTGAAGGTGGAAGCTTTTTGGCACCACTAACCTAAACATAAAATTGTTAGTCAAAGAAATTTAAGTTTCAAATCAAAACCATATACTATCTATATACATGACACACAAAATATACAAATTTAAAATAAAATATATTCAAACTTAAATCTAGATCTTTAAACTAAAAAAATTATATATATATATATATATAATTGAAACTTGAAATTAAATATATACCTGAGACATGAGCATTGTAAATTCATTCCAATGAACCATCGAGGATCGGATCTACTCAAATAGCAGGCAGACAAGATTGCTTCATGATTTGACTCTCGAACCTTCAAAGAATCTTGTTATTAGGTCTTCCTCGATATCTATACAAGTGATTATTTGTCGCTAGAACTAGATGTGAATATAAGAGTATTTTCCTGTGTGTCTCAAAGTCTTCAAACACCCAAACAGAGGAGTTTTTTAATGGATACCGTCGAATCCAAGTTCCAGTAACTACCATTGACCCTGTAGGATACTCAATCTCTTCGCCATCTATAATAGGAGAAGTCAACTTCTTTCTTTCCTCAATGCAACGACATAAGAAATAGTCTGTTCCTTCTTCATTGTCTTTTGCCTTGCAATTCTGCAAACACATGTCCTATAAAAAAATAACCAAGGTTGAACAACTCAAATTTAAATTACATATTAAAATTTCAATGGACATAACTCAATACAAAAATTAAATAAATAACCATAAATACCTTGTCACACCAAAATCAAAATTTCATCAAAGTCCTTGGATGTTATAACTTCATCTGCAGAAACAAGTTGTAATGCTTGTGGAGGTTGATAACTAGGAAGCGGAGTTAGAGGCCTACAAATCCATCCTTCCACCCATTCTTGTGAATCACACTCAGCAGTGACAAATTCGATACAAGATGCACAAAAACATGTCAACTTTCTTGTCCATACGGCCCACGAAGTAGCATCTGAGCTACAAAATGAGTGCATATCACTGGACCCAGTGAGTGTCATACAATCCTCGTAGTTAGCAATATGTTTTTCCTCTATCAACCAAAAATATCTGCAAACTGTGGAATTTTCTTGAGAACCTCGGGCCATGTTGTCAGTACACCATTCCACTATGCTCTTTGCATCTTTTAATTTAGCACCATCTTTGTACTTCAACTCTTCTCTTGCAAGAGCTCTTTTCACACATGCCCCTGCACCGTCATGCTCTCCTTTTCCATGTCCAGCCTCAGTGAAACTCCAAATATGTTGCACACCCATCTTGACATGCATTCTGCTCATCTAATAAAACATTTGTGCATTCTTAAACTGAGACGTGTAATTATCTGACCATATATAATGTTGTTTGAAGTGGATGTCCCTATCAGACAAGTTTCCATAAAATAACTGGAAACACCCTTGCACAAATTCAGTAGAATGAGTATGATCATCACTGATATAAAAGTGGTACTCTCTTAAAATTTTTCGATCATTCTCTGTACTGTTAGGAGAATGTAGAAATGCTATATGCACAAAAATGGTAACTTGTACTGAGTTGTAATATTGCGATTGAACCTCCATTTGTGGTTGTAATGTGTAATTCTCTGTAAAATCGACTCTTTGAAACAATAGTACCAATAGGAAATGTGTCTTTGCATAGCTTGAATTGTTCATCCAACTATCGAGCTCTATGTGTATGCTTCGCATACTCATAAACAATTTCATCCTTAAATTTTCTCATAAATTGAAAAATGGGCATTTGTTTTGTAACTAGCTCACACCGTTTGACTCTTTTCCATCTTTCAACTGGTATGCAACTGATTTATATTTATCAAATTCAACTAAATTATGTCCTATTGTACCTTGATTTGCTCATGGATGTAACTTTCCAATTTAGGTAATCCGCCGCATGTACTACAACTTCCATCTAAACAATCCACGACTATAAAAAAATTGTCCAACTTCTTTTCACAAAATATAGTAGGAATGAAATCCTGGAAGATATTGGTGGAACTTGAACACCACATTCGGATAACATAGTTTCAAAATGAAAATTATGAAGAATACGTAAAAATTTAGCATAATGCATCGCAAATTCAACATGTTACCTACTGACAAGTGGTGCGAGCATAGTTGATTTTCACATAGAATGGTTTCAACATTTCAAAAAAATGTTGACTAATTTTAATTTCAGATTCTCTTGTTCAAACTTACGAAAAAATTGAGTTTGAGTCATATCTAAGAAATGCTTTGGATGTGGTTCACGATTAGTAGAACCAACTCTCTATTTTATCACATCTCTTGTATTAGGTGAAACTCTAGTGTTATCATGCCAAAATTTAATAACAACTTCTCTTATAGCATCGAATTATTTTTGTCCTTACGCGGTGCTCTAGCGAGAAAATGCCCAAAAATCGACATTATTGAGTGATTGAAAGATATTACGTCTTTCGATTGCTTTCATTAGAGTTTTCGATTAACTTATGACATTCGACTTGTTTTGCGTAATCAAACATTATTTTTTTATTGATTCACTTACAACACTAGTAGCAAGCACATGATGCACAATATTACTATCCCTAGTTTGTCTCTTGACACCAACAGTGTGATATGTATCATGAAGGTTTTCAACAATTGTAGAGGTTTGACCACGTATGTTAGATGTTATCGATCCTAAGGTGTTTAATGTAGGTCTCATTTTAATCAATTTCATCAAACTAACCAACAATCGACATCTTTGAGAATCATTTAAAATTTTAAAATGATTATCCCAAATTTCAAAGTGGCTTTTCTTCCGATTTGTCGCATTGAAAGTTTGTCAGACATTGGTTTCAAAATGTTTTCATCAATTTCAATAAAAAAATTAGGTTTTTATGTAAAATCCTAGGAGGTGTTTTTGTCAAATTTTGCTTGTCTACAATTTCAACATGAATTTCCTTATTCACATTTTCATTGTCTCCTTCAATTTCAACATTTGCTACATCATGAGTATTTAATTCTTCTTGACATTGACGGTAAAAACTTCTTCATCATGAGTATTTAATTCAACTTCAACATTGATGTAGAAACATTACCTAGTTCTTCATTGCTTACTGATAGTTGGGATTGAAGATGAACCTCTTCTACATTCACGAAGTTCCGCATTCGCTCAACATTTTGAATTTTGTTGGCCTTTAATTCTTTTGGTATTTTTTTACTTAATGACTTCCTTTTTGACTTCGTTTTTGTCCCCATGATGTTTTGCTTAGGTGATAAGAAAAATGTGCTTGGAAAAAGACAGAATTTTGTGAGTAATTAAATACGGTAAGGTCGAGAGTAAAAATCACATGGTAATTCGGACATTGGGATGTGTGTAAATATGATTTATGAACCATGAGCGCGCTTTATGAATCATGAGCGCGCTTTATAAAGCGCGTAGTTTATAAAACGCGCTCACGGTATTGTTAAAAAAACCCTAATTGCGGATCTATCTCGCCGAACGTAAGCCTCGAAAAATCTTTGTTTTTCCCCAACCAAAGCTATGGAAGGTCATTATGAAGTGTAAAAGGTCAAAAAACCTCAAATTTGCTCTTCCAAAGACTTAAACCATCTTTAAAAAAGCTGAAAACATTTCACAAAAATGGTGCCATCGCGTAGGGTAGACTCTTAGCTTTGTAGAAATATTGTTTTTAAAGTGAATAGAATAAGATAAATATCATTTTATAATTTCTTACTAATAATAGGTCTTTAAAACATTTTTTCCCATGAATGTTCATGTCTACGTTTAAGACTGTAACTTTTGTTTCACTTATCAAAATATGATAAAACTTATACCATCCCAAGCGTGGACAAATTCTATACATGTTAAAAAAAAATGATTTCGATATTTTTTGATATAGTTATGGCGGGTGAACGGAAAGCGCTCCATTTTCTAAATATTTTCAGACCACTTTCACGGAAAAAATCATAAAAAAATATATTGCTAAAAAAAATACAAAATAAAATCCATCCCAAGATAGACAACTACATCTAACGTTTCTCCAAAGGAAAAAAAAAAAAAAAAAAAAACAAGATTTGGTCATCCAAAATGCGGGCAAACGGACTACAATCTTATAAGTTTTTTTAAAAAAAAAAAAAAAAATCATATAATTTTAAGTGTTTAATATAGCTAAACTTGTCCGTTTTTTACAAAAATTAGTATTTTAGAAATTAGATTCCGAATGCTACGATTCATATTTATATAAATTTTTCTAATTTAGAGTGCGTGTATAGCTAATAATCCCTACAAGTTGAGATTTTCTTTGTTTTTTTGCAATATGACGTCCACGGATGACCCTATATTTGTCCATCAACTTTCGCACTTACCCAACTATCACATGACTATCAAATAATGTCAAATTTAATGTCGAGAATCAAATTGAACAACTCACTCCATTACACCTTGACTACCATTGTGAACACCTCTCGTAATTGTAACTATTAGTGTTAAAAAATTGTCTACTTTCTCTTATTTTCTTATAAATATCCAAAACATGTCAAGAGATATTAATTTGAAGGACTTTAGATTTTTCACTTATCATATTGATTAATAACTCCATTATATTATTTGTTAATTTTCAATAGATCGGTGACAAATAACATCAATCTAGCTACACTATTTTGTTGGTATCAAAATAATTTAGTTGGGAAAATGGGGTCTCAAACTCTATAATATGTCCAAGATTTTACTATGACTTCTCCAAAGACAAAAAAACTTATGGTTAAATGGATGTCAATTATATTTTCACAAACCATGTTTATTAGTAAGTTCATTACACTTTCTATTGATTTTCCATTGATTTTTAGTAAATGACTTTAATTTAGCTCTACTATCATGTCGGTTCAAAAATATACTTGGGAAAAAATAGCCCAAACATTACCATATGGCCAAGATATTACTATTTTTGAATTGACTTCTCAAATATTTTTCATTTCAAAGTTGATGACCAAATGACGTCAAATTTCATATTGAGAATACAAGTGAACAACTCACTCAATTACATTACTTGGTTGTCATTGTAGGAATGTCTCTTGACACAATTATCATTGTTTTAAGGTTTGTCTTTTTGCAAATACACGATAAATAAGTTTCTTTTGGAAATCACTATTTTATTCACTAATGGCATCATTTTCATGTCACATACTTGTGTAGGATGACAAAAACATCTTAACATTTTAAATTCATTTGCTAATACTTATGGTTTACAAGTTAATTTTAGTAAAACAAATGTCATATTTTCAACATAACCAAGCAAAAGTGCATAACACTAATACCATTTTAAAGTTAGTTTGGTTAAAGTTGTTTTCTCTTATACTTACCTTGGTGTGCTGTCTTTGAACCTTCCATCAATATACTTTTTGTTATATAAGAGAGATTATGCCAAGAGTATGTTGCACTTAATACACTTGATAGTTAGTGTTTCTAGTTTCGGTTTCAAGACGTCAAAGTGAAAACTATGTACCTTTCAAACTTTACTATCACCAACAATATAATTACATGATTGTGAGTTTTGGGAACCTTGACTACATGGTACCAACTAAGATTGGGTTGATTGAGTTCTTATTTCTATGAAATCTAAAAAATGTGGGCAAACAAATAATTAAGCATGAAATTATTTTTGTTGAATTTAGAATTCATCCCCTTCATATTTCAAATCGTTTTCCATGTAGTGATGTTGTTTCACAAATTAAGATGTATGGCGAGATATGATAATTGAGCATAATTGATATCCATTGAAGTCTCTTTCATTACCTATGAAATTATGTGAATAAAGGATTAAGAACACTTGGTATGCTCAATGTACATCTTTCTTATATGATTTAGTATCGATATCAGGTCATTTGCCTTCTAATGCAATTTCTATTTTTATATTTCCCACATGTTGAAAATGAGATATTGATAGGGGCATTAGGGATAGGATCAAAAATTTCTACATAAAATCACCTTGGGCGAGAATCATCACTGCAATTATTAACAAAATGCATCACTACTTGGAGCATTACCTTCAAATCTAGAAGATGTATTTATTATACTCTCAATTACACTAGTTTTATTTATTTATTTTAGATTTCCTTTGTCAATTGTGAGGATGCTTTCATCGCGTTGCATGGACACAAAACACTTTCTTTAGCGACATCAACGCATATATGTAAACGTCTTTATAATAATGTACTAGAATCATAACATTATTTTGCGTTTAGGTGTCCAATGTAAATATGAATTTCATGGTAGTATAGTAAATCAAGGTTCCTTACAAAATCTTATTCAGGTATGAGGATCAATGATGTGCCTTTATTCACCAGAGAGATGACCTAACACAAAGATGGCATCCTTGAGAATGATCAAAACAACTCTTTGCTTGATGGTTCAACTTTATACTTGTTTCTTACACCTCAATTTTGGATACACAAATGGACTCATTGTCTTACTAAACACTCATGAGTTATCATGAAAGAGATCTCAACAAATTAACTCTTATGTTTTATGTTTTATTTCATTTTTCTCTTGGGAGATCTTATTTGAATTGTGCTTTTCTTGTAATCTTATTACCCTATTACCATATTCATTAGACATTACTATATATTCTTGTTTGAAACTCCGCATGTAACTATGAAACCCAAATTTCATGGCCTCTCGAGTTTGAATTTGACATTTATTTATAACTTTTTTACATTTTTAAACATAAAATGCTTTCAAAATTTTAATCTCAACATATAACTAACATTCTTTATATCAATTTATATATAAATTATATTAAATATAAATTAAAATTTGTTGAAATGAAAGCTGGCTTGTTTTTTTAATTCAATATTACAATATCAATACTGCTCTACACAATTTAAAACGCAACACTAAAAATTACCATCACTAAAAAAATATTTGACGGACGTAGGTGGCCGTCAAATTTAAAAATATCATTATTGGCCCCTTACTAAAATAATCTACTTTCCATAGTTTACCCCACTAAAATGGCGCTAACTATTGGAATCAACCACAAGTGAGGAGTGGGCACGTGTCCATGCCTCCCAAACGTGACCAAACAAAATCTAAGAATTAATGCGGTTCCAAACTACGATTGCCACGTCAACATTTGAGACCGACTCATCGGGATTTATTTTCCGACGTCCGGCCAAATTTTTAATCGTTCGGGAATCAGAAGGCGCGGCCCGCATTTATCCGGTCTGCCCCATGTTGGCGGGTCCCACAACGGCCACTTTATTTAGTTGCAGTTGGAGACGGTGAATTCCCAACGTAACACGTTAACTAGTTACTTTGATGCTTTTCACCGTACGCAAAATACGAAATACTCAGGATATTCCTGCCACGTCGCATTTCTGACAGTCTGGCGTGCCACAAAATAACTCGGAATCTTTTTTAACACGAGACAATAGAAAAGTGGTGAACACATAACTATTAACAAGTATTCTGTTCGTGACGGTCGACTTTGCAATTAACGACGAGAGTTGGTGACGTTTTTAAAAATTAAAAATAATATAGCCGTGACTTCTTTTGAAATTCTAATGCGCCCTTTAAAAAATATTTCATATATTAAATAAAATAAAATCAAAAAAATAGTTAGACATGCCAACTTGTATGTAAAATCATTGTTTTTAATACAGAATAAAGAAATAAATTTATGGTAAATAAGGAAAACAAATTTATTGGGAAAGAGATTGAAGGGTGAGCAATTTGAAGTTATTTCTTTCAATTCAATAATAAATGTTTAAGGTGTTTTTCTATTAATGGAATTATCTTATTTAGAGATATGAAAATTGTTAAAATAAATAACAATATTTTTATTTATAAAAGATTAAAATTGACAATGAAATTGAAAACATATAATATAAAATAAGAAATATAGAGTGAAGCACAATTCCACAAAATTTAAAAGATAACAATAATTAATTTTCACGTAAGAGTAAATATGTGAAAATGGTAAGATTTTAGTGGTAGTCAAATATATATGGAAAGAAAAGAGCCATGATTATTTGATCCTCATAAAACTTATTCCAATATCTAAAGAGGTAAAAGAATCACACTCTAAATACAAAACAACTCTTAGTTTTAGGGTTCATAGAACAAATTTAATAAATATGCTCTTAAGGAATATGGTGCTTCATCTTGTGCCAATGGAACTCTCATATTACAGGTAATTGGAGCCTATTATAACTTGGAGGTTGGATGAACACTTCCTCAAACCGAAGATATGAATGACACTTAACATAAAGAGGTTTAAGAGGCACTAACAATTTGGACTATCGGTGTGATTTTAAAATATCATCCCTAATACCCTTATTTATCTCTTTTCCAACTATATTTGTTGCATAAAGAAAAAATAAATAGAAGAAGTATGTCCATATCAATATCTATAAGGCTTAATAAAATGGATTCCTTAGTATACTAATTAAAAACGTCATTAAAGTAATACTTAAGTTTATAGAAGTCATCTCAAAACGACTCTTAAAATGCCGCAAAAATAATAAATACGTTTTAAAACTTTAAGAAAATAAATAATTATAGATGATGTAGATATAAATAAAAATATATATTAAAAATCAAAACAACATAAATATAATAAAAATTATGAGTTAATTTTTATATAAAGTCATTTATAATATGAATGAGAGGAGAAGGAAGACTAAACAAACAAACAAACAAACAAACAAACAAATTCATTCGACAATTAATCAATCATTTTATTAAGAAGTTCATATCTATTAACATATAGATAATTATATATTAATATTTATATATTACCACAAATTAAATGTATTAATGAATATGAGATTAATTTATTTAAATGAATAAAGTTTTTAGACTCATAAAAATTTCCAAAATACATAAAAAGATATATTTACTAATATTAAAACATTTATTTAGATATCACTAATATAAATATATATATATATATTAAGGGGGAAGAAAAGTTATTATTGTACTTGAATATTACCAGTACCACTATATAAGAGAAATAAATTAAAGAATTCTGTCCTTCCACAACCTTAATAATGATGTCCAAATAATGTGAAAGGGATGAGAACATCAAAAAGAAAGGATCCCATGAAACTGACTATTATCATATTGTCATCATTTGTGACGAACGACCATCATTGATTTTTGGCAGATAATGCTGAGTGACATTTCGAATCAGATATAAATTAATAACAGTGAGATTTTTCATAGGATGCCTCTCATCCCAATCCCATGTTTTGTTGGTTTACTTATAATTGGAATAAAGGCATTGAAAATCTCAATTGAGTAATACTCCTTCGAATAGTAGTAACGTGAGAAAGATATCATAGCTAGTGCAACGCTGGTCATGCACTAGATTTTATAATGATGACAACCAAAAGCTTTAAAAATTATTGAAATTTTATGCAAATGATTAAATACGTGTGAATAGAATATGATAGAAAGATGGGCTTTTAAAACCAATTTCATTATTGTTTTAGTGATTAGTCAATAACATCAACAATTTAGTGTTAAAGGCGATCACAATTATTTATATGCTATTCTCATATTTAGAAAAAAATATGTATTTGACAATAAAATAAAATATTTTTGTTAATTATTTATAAATTAATATTAAGTTAAAATATCGATGTAAAGTTATATATATATATATATATATATATATATTTCCTAATTGAATGGTATGGGCGAATAATAGATAAAATTATCAACAATATAGTAAGAGGGGATGGCAAGCACTATTTACCAATTTAAAATAATTTCCCTAGATAATAGCTTTGATGGGGGCAATATTAGACGAAGATATCTATAATAGTCTCACCTTCAATGACAACTCAAAACACCATGTATACATTTCGCTAAGTTCTTTAAGACCATGTCATGGAAACATATAATGGATGTGTATATAATTTTAAATGCATTCACAAGGGTGTTTGCTAACAATAAATATAAAGCATGCATTCTTAATAGTGCTATCGAGTTTATCCTTATATTCCACATATTTAAAGATCACATGTTGTAGTAGATCCACATTTAAACATGCTTGAGATACTATTGCATTAGGAACAAAAATCACGACTTCAATCAAGTCCTTAAGGATCAACACCTTAAAAGGCCACATATTGTATAAAACACACTGGAAAGATGTTTGGAGCATAGTAACTACGCAACATCTTCACTTTTCTCACATTTCATATTGATCAAGGATATAAACTCTTCATTCGAAGGAGAAAATACTTGGTCATGATGAAACATTATTTCTTCATAATGTTCACGTTGATGTGTGCATGTTAGTGCATGCTTCTATTAACGAGAAATGACTCAAAAGATTATTCTATAAATTGGATATGTTTATAAGGAGCAAAACATTCATACATTAATGTGTATGATGATTTTATTGTTTTAAAAAGCTTTATTTTGATGCATTGTTAACGAGTTCTCTTCTTGTTACTTCCCACCTCCTCGCAATGTCTTATTTTCCATTTGATATTCATGAGCACCAATACTCATAGATTTTCCTACCGTTCACATTGTGTGCCATTTGCTCCTCATCTGCCCCCAACTTGATATTCCTCAACACCTTGTCATGATAGTCATTCCTAGATGTTGCTTCGAGTCTATCACGATCTATCAATATGTTAGCAGTTTGAAAAATTGACCAACCAATATAATATTTAGCACTTTTTTAGATGGTGTTTTTATTCTAGGTTAAAATTTCAAAGTGCTAACTTATGTGATATTTAGATAACTTTGATATACACTTCCTATTCATATCAACATCATGAATATTGCATATATTATGAGATTTCCAACATCAATACCCAATCTTCTAGCATTATTTTCTTCATACAATCTAATGGGATAATTTCCACACAATCTAGGTACCCATTACCAAGTTTTATAAGATCACGAGTTTGATAGAGTTTTTAAAGAACTCAATCTTTCTATCAACTCTATGAGCACAATGCGAGAGATTCCACAATACAAGTGGTTATTGAGATTCATTGATTGAAATGCACTATTTGAAAATAATTTCATAAAGTGGGTATAGAATATTAGTTAGCTCTTCTTAAAAGGGAAGAAAATTAGCAAATTAGAAAAAATATTATCGTGATACCTAATATATTTTTTTTGAAAATGGATTAAATAAACATCGTGCCTAAACCTCATGCACATTTGGAGTTCCCAATAAAGTCATCTTTTGACATTTAAATATTAAAAAAATCCTACTGATTAAATGGTGGGCCATTAGTCTTATAGACCACGTGTTGTGGATTGATTTTGATGATTGCAATATTAAATTTGGTCGTAGTCTATGCGGTACAAGAGGCAAATCAACACAATATAATAGTATATTCAAGATATCAAACACACAATACATGGCTATTATATAGCCATAGAGATAACCAAAAAAACCTCCTAGAAAATGGGAAGGTGTTACAACAAATAACCCATAATACTAACCAATAAACTATATGCGAAGTTATAATGTTATTCCTAACAATATACTATCAACAATCTTACCGTATTAACCATACGGTTAACAACTAATTAATTACTATTTACCTTTCAGTAAATATCAAAAATCATGTGAACATTAATTTCCTAACATTCCCCCCTTAATGTTTACATGGTAGCAAACAACTATCACACATCTTTTACGACTTGCGGTCGGTGCTTGTTGAGATCTTGGTACTGACACTCGGGCGAAGGTAGAAGAAGGAACAAATCAACTTATTATCAACCATGCGCTGTCAAGAACACATCGACCGAGCGAGGATGGGAACACGCTTTGGAATCATGCTTATCAACTAGTTACTCTAGGAGCACATCGACCTAGTAATGTGGGAACTCAAGTAGGAACACATCTGAACAACCTTCAATGTTTTTCAGAGGCTAACCACAAACCTAGGTATGAATAGGAACACATTTGATTGTTTAACCTCTTCAAGACTCATGATGTTGAATTTCTCTGTGCTATCTGTTCTTCACTATGTTATTACATCAGGGAATAATGTAGGAATAACCACATATACCATTGAACAGGAACATATGACATATGTTCTTATTTTTTACACCACGTTGAAATCCACATCACTCTAAAGTGAAAAGCACACACATGCCACCAAATTAGTCTACACGGCCTTGTCGTTGGTGACTGAAGAGAGGTTGTTGGTTGTCTTCCAGCCTTCGATGCCCCTGTCCTCCATCATACGTGTTGCTAACTCAACAGAATGAGAACATGAAGCACATATGTTTCCACATTGAGCTTATTATTTTCTTCACTCACGCAATGTGAAAGCCTTTATTTTGCCAGACGTCGGTTAACATTGAAAATGCGTTCATAAGGCAATTTTTTTTCATATTTTTAATTTTTTTTGACAACTTGACTATTTTGACTAATTAAAAATGACAATAAACAAATATCCTAAAATCACCTATTTGACAACAACAATACCATTAAAAAAATATCGACTCTTTTACATGACCTTGATAATATGACTCAAATAGCTTATAATTGACAAGATGAAATGGTGCCAAATGACTTTTACAATACAATACATTTGACTATCAAGACTCTAAACAAAAACAAAATAACCTTTTTATATATACATATACACTAGCTTTAGTAATTTGAAATTTAAAGGACATTACAAATATTAAGACTACAAAATCACATACTTACATTAATTGACTAATTTGTAAAGGACCATTTATCAAACTTAACCAAAAAGAGAATACTAAAAAAACCACTAAACAATAACTATGACTTTTAAATAAACTTATGGACTTTGAGGAGATAACTCGGCTTGAATTAGGGCTTGAGGTGGTCCGTTGGCGAGAGAATTTGGTGGATGACATGACACAAAAGCCACATATATGCGAGAATAAAGATAAGCTGTAATTTCATGGATGGGAGGCCATTGTGTCTTAGAGGGTGCGAGTTGGATCACAAAGGGGATCACGTTCCCACTACGGTGAGGAGGGATATTAGATTCGAGTTCTTCTGAAGGTTTGTTTTTCATGCAAATAAATGTTGAGCTTGTTGACTCTAAAATGTTGTATGCATGTAGGCACACATGACATGTCCTCACAAGATAACCAATCAAACTCTGCAAACTACCTTCACATTTAGGTTCTGACACCAATGATCAAGAGGAATTGATAAGCTCAAGAGTCGAGCTTGCACAACAATAGAACTCAATTGATCCCAATGTTCAATGCAAAAATATACAAATGCAAGTTTGCATGAAATGCTTCCTCTCCTTTATGTATGTTATAGACCCAAGCCACAATGGGATTCACAATTTACATACACCGATCCAAAGACCTCCTAGCAGTGAATGATGTATCAACTAGGGCACTCGTTTGGACGTTGGACAAACAAGAAGCCAAATTTAAGTGAAAGAATTTGAATGGGATAAAAATAGCTTGTTATTCACACTTATGCGGCCATGGAAACACACAGTCTTGGACAACGTTCTTCGGATCTTTTCACATGCAAATTTTAATCCAAAGACTTGCAAGTTTATTCCAACTTCCCCAATATGATGTTGATAAACTCGATATATCCAACACAATGAATCTAGGGATCCAATGCAAAACGTTTTCCTATATACAAATATTTATGAAGAAACTCATAAATTTGGGCAAGATTGCAGACTATTGCATTGCCCTTGTTACCATTCTATTTACCTATAATAAGCACAAAACATATCTTACTACGATGCAAATATTAAATTTGGTGAGTCTATCTTGCTGACAAGAGCCAAATCAACACAATATAATAGTATATTCGGGATATCAAACACACAATACCTATATAACCATAGAGATAGCCAAAACAACCTCCTAGAAAATAGGGAGGTGTTACAACAAATAACATGTAATACTAACAATAAACTATATGCGACATTATATTGTTATTCCTAACAATATAATATCAACAATCTTACCATTTTAACCATCGGTTAACAACTAACTAATTACTATTTACCTTTCGGTAAATATCAATAATCATGTGAACATTAATTTCCTAACATGTAGTGAAATTGTGCATGAAAAACATTCTTTTTCCTTAATAATTTAAAGAATACGGGTTCGACTTAAGAACTAAGTCGATTCTAGTGGGCGGTATGGAAGTTCAAATCATAGATGGTGTGGATGCTTTCATCGTATGAAAGGTCCACGGGTTCACCCATGCTGACAATTGACTAATTTGGCTATCACGAATCATCGAGTACTACTAGATGATACTCCATTGTGTTTGTTTATATATTTGATTTCTCATCTTTTCTTATTCTTTACTATTTTATAGATACTTAAGGTAACTTTGTAAGGGATGAATTTAACTATTTTTATAATCCTCTGTAACATGTTATGACTTGATATAATGAGGCTTCTATTGCCTTTAAAAAAACTCTTGTATAATATATAATTAACATTTGCATGTATGAGGTTACAAAGTATGTGAGGAGGAATGTTGATGTTGATTTATTAAATCATTTATAATTATGTTGTAGTCTTTTTCAAACAAATCACGTGTCTTACGCATACTTTCACATTTACATACATGTTTGTAACATGACATCTAACAACAATTCACTTTTTATCATTTTATGGCTCTCTGTACCATGTTCCAAAGCTTACATTTTGGCATAAATTGGGATAACGCTAACAAGCGTTACTGAGTGAAAAATTTACACTTGTAAAATACATTATAATTCTTCAAGTCTTTATTAAAAAATAATTTTGTGAATATCCTACAATCATCTAGTGTCCTATGAGACCACATTATGTTGATAGCATATACAAAGCACACAAATTATTCGACCAAATTCCTTGACTAAATGTGGTGTCATAGAACAAGTCCAACTTAAAAAAGGACATATAACAAGCAAAGACCGTTACTTCTAAGAGTAAATATTCTTTGCATGAAGTAAAGAAATTACTTTTTCTCTTTGATCTTTGTTGAGGTCAAGAGTGAATTCATCAAGCCTTTTCATAAAAAACGTGATCATCGACTATAAGAGTTGTTAAAGCCTTAGTCAATTACAATTTTCTATCAATTTCGACAAATCCTCTGAATCTACACTAAAAACATCCAAACATTGGTTGATCCTCTCTTCTTTTTATTTCCACAGATTTTCCAAAATTGGTGTAATTGTAGTTGGGACAAAATGGTCAACTAGAACATACAAAAATTGGTTATTTTTACTTTTTTTTTCCAAAATAAATAAACGAAAGTATTAACAGTGCCTAAATGAGCCTACCTAAGTCTATGCCAACAATGCTAAGGGTTTTTCTCTCGTTCCGTAATAAGGATTAAGTGGTCAAGAGATTAGAAGTCCTAATCCCATGCCATGGGTATTGGATTCCTAGACATACATTAAGCGTTTTATTTTTCTGAAATAAAGATGCTTTTAAGAAAAAAGTAAACATCAAAACAAACCAGAATTATTCTAAGTCGTACCATATACTAAAGGACGAAAGGAAAAGCACCGCCAAAGCATATACGTAATGTCGAAATATGAATGGATACAAGTCTCTCCGTTTCACGTTTTGATCTCGGAAATCATAAATTATACTAGTATTTCTTTAATTTCAAGTGAAATAATGTTTCATGCAAAGCAGGCTAGCTAGTTGGTGCTCATCACATATGTTCTACAAGCTATTTGATGATATCATTTTATGTCACTTTTGGCTCTCGTAAGGACTAATTAATATTATGGTGTTTGTGTATATTGTCAATTTTGCCCAGGGCAAAAATGGACAATATGATAATACCTACGAGGCAGAAGATTCTTCCATAAAGATTTTGGGGTTATCAGAATAATTTCAAGCTTTGAAAGTCTTGTATGTTATTGGAGGGTTTGGGATCCTGCGGGATTGTTCCTTCTTTTCATATCTTGGAGGTTCAAATTGGTCTCGGAGCGAGAAAATTGCCTTTAGAAGACCCATACTTGCTCAACTCAAGCAGACCACGGTTAAAATTGGCATATGTTTTTTGGTGTCTTGTCATACCCTCATGTCTCATTTGTTCATAGAAAAGTTCAGAGGAAGTTTAAGAAAGGACAACGTAAGACATGAAAATTTGTCAACACAATCACGAATGGGCACGAGCTAAAAGTAGCCGAGTTGCTCATTGCGTTAGTTGGCATGTGTTAGTGTGATTTGCGTAGAGCGAGCTCTGCACCGAGCTCATTTCGGTGGTTGAATCTACATTCAAAAATTAGGAAATCGGGACAATGAGCAATGAAGGTCGTGGAGTCATCGCGAGGACCGAAGCTCGGGAAGCGAGGCATGTAGGAGTTGAATCAAGATTTCGGAGTTTAATTTTGGGGATTCTTTTGGAAAATTGTTTGAAATTTCAAAGATTTTGGGATTGAAAATGTCAATCAAGTTGAAAATTTTGAAGCCCGGAACCTCGAAACTCCGAAATTCGAAAAAAAAATTCGGAGAAATTTTTAGAAAATTTAGAAAAAAATTCTACGAATTTTTTGGAAAAATTTTCGAAAAAAGTTTTGGAGAAAATTTTGGAACTTTTGGTTGAATTTCAGATTTTGACTTCGGAGATTTCTTTCAGAACTTTCCTCTGCAAAATTTTAGAGATTTTTCTTTCAGGTTTTTGAAGACTTTATTTTTGGAATTTCTCTAAGCGGCTTCCAAAACATAGAGCTTAATGTCTACTTCCACGTCGAGGGAAAAGAGAAGATGAAGTAGGTTGTTGAGATATGCGGTGAGTTACTGAGTGCAAGAACCACCATTTCTAAAAGTGGATGAGTCATTTTACGAAGTTAGTAATGACTGAATTTGAACCCAAATCAAGTTGAGCATTGACCATGAAGCAAGATTGCAGATTCGAGCTCGAATTAGTCAAAGTTGTAGGGTTGACTTGATCAAAACCTTTTGCAACAACTTTGCTATTTTCATGGGAGCATGTTCCTTAATATTAATGACATTTCTATTTTTAGTTAAGTGTTAGTTAAGGCCCAATTGTCATGGCTCGGCCTAAAGGCTTATAAATAGTTGAGTATAAGGAGTATTGAGAGGATAGAGAGAACAAATGATATATAGATTATTTTTGAGAGTAGTTGCTCTTTAAGCTTGGAAGAGTGCTTCTAAGATTCTAAGATACCTTTTAATTACATTCAGAGTTACACTTTGCTTTGTTGAAAATTTGATTTATTGTGTTGAATGGTTAATCGATGTTTACTTTGTGAATTTACAAATCCTTAGTGAGAGTGATTAACCTACCTATATTTCAGAATATTTATTTCATCTTTATGAAGGAGTAATACTACTATCTTTTATGTTAGTTGTGGAAATCTTATTTTCCTTACTGCGTTGATTTTATGTCATTATTATTCACAGTTGCGAGAAATAGATGTTTGATATATGCATGTGTGGTTTCTTTATGATGAAATAATTGTGTGTTGAATCTGATTTGATCTACCCTTATGAATAATCAAGTTTAACAAAGGAATGCTTGCATTGGTTTGTGGTATTTTGTGCCCTTTCTAGTTGTGATAGGTGAAGGTGGTTAGTGATGTAAGCATACCTCCCACATTAACCCTTCCAGATGTTGAACATCCCTTAATTTGGTGCATCACCACTTCTAGTATAGGTTTTATTTCCTTACAAATCTCTTTCCCTAATCCCATGAAGTGTTAGCATAGGACTAGATAACCCTTTTATCTTGCATTAGAAGTAGTGTTGTGTTTAGTTAGGAAGAGGAAGCCAACCTTCTCTAGGAGGTTCACCTTGAGCCCAAGTCCCACAACTTGAGAGGTGATCCCATGTATCCCAATCACACCGAACATCCTGTTCACATTCTAGCCATTTGGAGGTCTGATGATTTGGTGACAATAGTATATTTGTGTATTTATTGATTATTGGTATAGATTAGACTTTTATTGACACATGTTTCTTGTATTCGATAAGTTTTTAATTTGTTCTTTATACATTTTATCGACTTTCAATTTTGTATTATTCCTTGTGACTCTACCATTCTTGATTGATTATGTGTGCGTTTTATCTGTCCATATTTAATTCCCCTTTCTCTTGCTTTCTCTCTCCTCTATTGTTTTCTCTATCCCCCATGTTTTCTAATTTTACGGACATTTACTAGAACCATAGGAGTACGATTTAGGTTCTTAGATTTGTACCCGCTGCGATTTTGGTTCATCATCTTGCGGGCCATTTCGAGCCCTTGTTTTGGGTCCCACGAGGTTTGTGCGAAGATGTCATAATGTCTTTCTTTGTATAATTTGGCCTTAAAACCCTAACACATCGCTAAAATAAAGTAAAAGACATAAAGTGTAATAGTCTTGGATTACTGACCCTTAGAAGTTGTGTTAAATATAACTTTTGTGAAATCATGGCTCATGTAGTTCTATGTAGAATAATATACCTCCTAAGGTAAGAGAAGACTCTAGTTTCTTTCTAACCTAAAGAAAATGAAATCAACTAGATATGAATTTCTCTCAAGCCTTCTTTTAAATACAAACATGTGAAATAAATGGATTCTCATAATTGTATAGATTATCATTAGAGCATACTTGTTCCTAAATGATGCTTGATCATGTCCTTGTTGGAGAATGTGAATTGTCTATGTACTTGTTATTAAAATGGATCTAGGGGCTTTGTATATATAGGTCTCCCTAATTTAAATTACGAACCTATTTGCACGTGAAATTCAACCTAAAATAGTGCAAAAGATTAACACGAAGGTGCTCATTCTAAATCAAATCTTGAAACTATAAAGGATAAAAACAATGGGCCCAATACTACACAAGATGATCTTGATGGTGTCCTAGAAACAAAAAATGGAGAAATGAAATACAAAGAGGAATCCCAAAAGCAAATAGAGACATAAGAGAGAAAATGAAAGAATGATAGGAGTTTATAGGAAAACACAAATGAATAAAAAGTTTAAAACATGAGAAGATGAGTTAATAAGATCCTAATTTAAACTAAAGGTCCATATGTACAAAGCCACACTAAAAAGATTGCAAAAACAAATCTTATCCAAAATTAGGTTTTTATATATATGTATAATAATATTCTGGACGTGATTACATAACGTGACGTACTTTTAGTCATTTAAATTTGCATGGCATATTCTATCATGTGTATATTATTATGTAGTATATTGTCGTCTTTGTACAAATTGTGTCTATACATAGTTATATTATTACTTCGATGGCATACCATCGATTATTAACTTATGTTTTAGACATATTAGGGTTGTGTAATACCTTAAATTTGGTTTGAGAACTTAATGATGTCACTTTATGTACTAATATTGATATATAGTTCATTTACACATATTTGACCCATTTGATGATCTTGTTGATCTACCTCGTACCCTATTATCTGAGGACAACAACCATTATCTAGTTAAACTCCTCATAAATCACTTGATCTATTATTGAACACCAACATAAATTTCAACACGTCTCATCCCAATTTTTAATCACACCTTAGATAGGTTTGTAGCTCTTAGATGGGTTAGGTTATGTACCAATCCACCCCCTAAAACTTGTTCATTTGCACTCTAATGGTCATATTTTCATAAGGGTTACTTTTCTTAGTCGGCCTAAACAATACTTATGGGTTGGTGAGCGAGAAAACTAAAAAAGGTCAACTATAAATACAAGCATACCTTAACCTATTAAGGGTACCTAACACTCACCTTGGACATACCTAGGAGATCTCTAAGAAGGTCGAAGTACTAATTTTCTTATTTCTTAGAGCATATCAACACAACAAAAAGCTACGAATTTAAAGTTATATATATCCCCACCCTAGAACACACACAAGAAAAATTTGAATTATAAGGTCAAAGTGCATGTTGCATGAGAAGTGTTAGGGATGAATCAAGGGCTCATTCATTTCTCGATTAGATTTTGTTGCATATCATTGCAAGCTTAGGAGAACTACATGAATATAAATTATATTTAGGGTAGTTTTATATAAACAATTCTCATCCATCACATGTGTGTATTGAGGTTAGTCTGACTCGAATGGACTAACCCCATTTTTATGTCAAACGCACAAAGCCAAGATTTCAAAAAAGTGTTTGCACCCTAATTAGATTTAACTTGTAACCTAATTGATTTTACTGAAATAATGCACTAAAGGATGTAAGGATTAACAATAAGTGGATATTATGATTAATTAACTTTCAACATTAATTATCACAATCATAATAACGCTTTTATATTTATGATAGATAAGATACAAACTTGGTGATACAAAGGAATGAGCACACTTGACTAATTACATATGATTATGGAAGGTTATGGGAAGATGCACTATAGGAACATAGAGATATACACTTGATTAAGCTTAGTTTTGGAGAATGTATATGGAAATCAACCTAGGGCGGGATCATAAAATTTTTCTAGAGCTATGGTATTGACCATACTGTATGGTTTTGGACCTTCCAGATTTGGGCTCTATAAATTTCGACAATTTTGGTTGTCTAAAAATATTTGTTCTTGTCAAACCCTAATTTTTGATCATGCTGCAAAGCTCTTAGAATACTCGATCATCGTATCAAACCCTAGACATGGATGAGAAGTCTTATAAAACAAACATTAGTTGGGTTATGGGCACCACTGCGTGTAGTGTCGATGTTGGTACTACTTCAAAGAGGCCTCAAACCGCACATCATTCTCTCTACGGCATGTGATATACGAATGAAGGCAACTATATTTGAAAACCACCTTTTATAATGTTTGAGTCGAGTTTGCCCTTGTTAAGATATTTGGAAAAGGGATGTTTGAGTTCTCATAGAGAGAGAGTTTGATGTCTTGACCTAGTAAGGAGCTTCATACTTATAGAGGTTGTTGTCTAATGACTATAGGTGTGTATTGTGAGATTTAGGGAGCCTTAGGTGCCTTTTACAAGTATTCAAGCGAGTGTATCAATGTAGTGCCATAGGATTTTCATGTTAGCAAATGAGGTAGTGTTTATTTTCTTATATAGGGTTTGTAGATGATTTATTGAAGAAAGGTTGACTAGAGATATTACAAAACCCAACAAAGATATGAATCTAAAAGTAAAGATGGTGGACATGTTGGTCCATGACCATACAAGTAAATGCAGGATTGGATATACTATCATGGCGAATTTGTACGACCATGACCAGGAAGGAAAACATCTGGCGAAGTTTGGGACTTGTTGCTTGATGTTTTTCTATGGATTTTATGCATTGTGTTCTCAAAATTTGATGACATGTCAGTGTGCAAGGATAAATAAGCTAAACACGAGACCTTAGAATGTACTAAGTGAGAACGGGTAAGTTATACTTATCTTTAGCAATAATGCATTGTCAAAACTAGCGATTTGAAAAAAGAGTGAATTGCTAAATTTGAGTGTACTACACCAAGGAGTTCAACCATATATGATTTCATCACGATTAATGTAAAATTCCAATTTTAGAAAGTAAATCTATTATTTAAGTTGTGATTAGGGCCCTAATAAAAGGACACCTTTAGTCAAAACATTTACATAGTTACACTGATGAAATCTTGACAACAATCCATTATAAAAACAACAATAATTATGCATTTATTCGAAACATGTTTATATCAACTAGAGAGTGATTGACATGATAATTTAGTCGACCTACACAAAAAATTTCCTACACGCTTACAATAATCAAACATCACAATATTTTCACACCGACTCAATCATAATATCCTTCCCTTAGAGTTATACAAAAATAAAAATGCAATACTTATTATAACTACATACTTAGACTATATCCTCTCTATATGGAATCAAATGCCTTATATACATGGGTGAATGTGATTAAATAACTACTTGATTACCTCATAATAACAATATACCCACCTAATATTAAATGTATCATAATAATCTATACAAGATACGATCCAAGTGATCATAACACAACTTGATGTACTCGAGTCATCTCAATGGTTATAACTATGGGATTAGGGATGATCCATGTCAGCTGATTCGAATTGTAAGATTCGAAATTACACACCACGAACACAAAATTACATATAAGACTATATATAAAATTGATTCATTGAATCTTTGTGTGCTTACGTATTGTAAATCCTGTAACCTTGTGGTTTTGAGGGTACGTGCACATAATTAAGTAGAACACATATTGTTAATGCCAACCTTAGAAAATATTGGCAACATGGTAGAATTTGCTTGGTAGAATTTGCTTGTTTGTTATACACTTTGGGCCTGATACGTTTTGACAGTTTCAAAACTACGTGGAGATTGCTGATTCATTCGTTATTCACAAATTGACATGAAAAGTATTTCGCAAATCTTAGAAACCATTACTTCTATAAAGAAAGGACACTACTGAGGAAGTTATTATTTTGTGCACTCTTCACATCATTACATCTCTAAAAGGATTATTGAAGACTAGCATTAAAATTTATGCAACAATGTGGAGCTGTTTTATTGGCTTACTTTTGGCTATTTTCAATAAAGTTTTAGTAGAGATTGGTTATGCGAAATATAAAGTTGCATGGAGTATTTTTACTAGTAAAAAACTAACAAGGTTATCAAAAAAGCTGACATTGCAAATTGCAAAGTAACTTGGAGATTTATTATTGGCTCACACTTCACAATGCCTAACATGACCTACCAAACAACTAATATTGCGAAAATAGTATAAGCATGGAGCTTTCTTATTGGTTTGCACTTCATGGTGACTAATAGAGGTTATCTAGAGTCGAAACTCGAAAAACCGTACTTATGTGGTGTCTTGTTATTGGATTGTGCTTCATAGTGAAACATACATGACAAAAATATCATATAATACTATAAATCTACGAAGAATCATACATACGTAGAGTATTCTTCTTGGCTCACCTTTCACATTTAACATGGTTATAACTTCAAAAAAATGGAAACAATATGTGAAGCTATCAAATCTCACCACATGGCATTCATGAGACTTAGAGGTGAAAAAATAGGAAAAATGCATGGGAGCATGAAGAGAATCGGGGAAAGTGGTGAATTAAAGCCACATCAGCTATAAAAAGCCATGAGTAGCTCAAAGCCTCAAAATCAATGCAAAACGTATAAATGGCCAACTAGACTTTAATGTTGAACAATATACCACCATTGTAGAAAAAATTAGTAATATTTACACAAGTTAAATCTTGAAAGGATTTCATACTCAAACACCTAGTATTCGAGCTATAACGAGTGTTTAAAGTCTAAATTCAAGTGATCACAAAGAAAAATAGAGTATTACCATTTTATGAGATTGAGAGATTTGTATACCTATAGTTGCTCATGTATTTTAAAGTTTATCATCAATGGAAGATTAATTACACTCTTTCTACTCGAGACCACCTCTTTGGAGACATCATTTTTGACAAACAAGTCATTGTGTAGAGAATTATACAACCTTGAAAAAGGAGGTAGAAAAATCTAGATTGATAGACAACGAAGATGATGTAGAATAGGAAAAAACATTGGGCATGGCTGATCTAGTGGTCATTTGTGAGAAATGGCTACATATTTTAGCAAGAAAACCGGACGTTATGCCTTGTATCGACTTACTTTCGGACATATTGGGTGATAATGTAAATTGTATAGGATGAATTCTAAAATCCAAAGGAGGAAATTTAATTTGTAATATAACTGAAGAAGCTATTATTTCTTATTACCATCTCCCTCCATCTAATATTTAGTTCAATCAAGAAATAGTAGAATAACGGGAAAGATCATTAAAGTTAGGACGGTGCTTAAAGATTTGGTAGAGGACCCAACTAGTTTCAAGTGTAAAGTCTCCATAGATAGGATGAATATAAGATATTTCATATGTGGAGTGAGAGTGAGAATGGCCCTAATGAATAGACTATTTGGAGCACCAAATATTGTGCATGTTAATTAGACTTGGGTACCCCTACTAGCCATGATCATCAATGATGAAAGGATACCTGATTTGGCTAGAGTTATAGCTTATAACCTCTACAATAATCTTGTGAGTGCTAGGGAGAAGAAGGAAATTTCTATATGATGTATTACTTGCTTGATGTTATACATCGTAGTACACCAATTTTAGGGAGTTCCCAGTAGTCACCACAACACCAACATATAGTAGGGTATTTAGCAATATACACATGCATAACTATAGGAAGAACATGGAGTTGATCTGTAATAATTACTATAGCGTGATCTTCAATTTAGTACATGACACCCCTATGCCTAGGGTACGTCAAAGAATCATCAATTTATTGAAAACTTGGGGAAATTTATGGTGTTACCCAAAGTGTACAATGATAATAGTAGAGGGGATTCTCTCTATCCCACTTAGACTCCCCATATATGTTTGAGACAAGCTAGCTAAGTAGAAAATTGTATATTAGTTTGTTTATGACATCATTCACGTGACAAAGGAACAAACTACACAAAAGTCTACTTATCCTCCTCTTCCTTTCTTAGTAGTTTTATTGGTCTTGAATAATTGGAAAAAGGCCAAAAGGGTGGAAACACATAGGAGATCATTCCACTTGGAGTACCATAATTTAAGGGATTTTGACCCAACGGGAAGGGTAGCAAATTGTAAACACACCCTTGGTATGCACACTTATAAGCTGTAGGCATTAAAGGTAAAAAGATGATTTGGTTTACATGAATGAAACCAAGGATCAAATCTTGGATGTTCATATGAGGAATTTCAGATTCACATATGAGCGTATTAGGCAACCAACGAGTTGAAGGAATAGAGATTAGGCAGGAAATAGCAGAAGTAGAGGAAGAGGAGGATTCAGATGACTAAGGTATAAACCCCAAGAAACTCAAGAAGTTTCTTATTTGAGTGCCTCCTTCATCTAAGAGGATAGCTAGTCCTTCTCACTCGACTCCTTCTCCAAGCACACATGTGTCAAGTCATGCAAGAATCATAGAGGTAGTTGTAAGTTCACAAGTGACTAGTCCTACTAAAATTTCCCCTCATAAATAGTATTAAAAGCTGTGGTTATTTCTCCTTTATTTAATCCTTCATCGATTCATAGTTACGTAGGACTACTTTAAATTAATGAAGTGAAATAATAAAAACAAAACCGACCTCGGAAGACGGCAGGGTTTCTTGATACCCATAAAGATGGATGTTGATGGTGATGTTTGATTGAAGATTTTGAGTTCCAAATGAATGTACAAGTCCTACTGTCTGAAAGAAACATGCGATCAAAGACACTAAACAAAAAGGATTAGATAAATGGATAGATGAGCTCTCTCATGAAAGGTGATTCGGGAATCAAAGGGACTTCTTGGAGGATGTCAACTTTTTTTGTAACAATTAAGTGAATTGATAAAATAATATGATAATAAAGATAAAGATATATGATAATATAGATATGGATAGATAATGAGAATATCTAGAACTCAAATTGAAAGGAAAGTCTTGTAGTAGACTTCAAAGGTGGCCCAAGAGGTAGATGTAATTTATACATGTTTGAAGTAGTCATACAGAAATCCTTAGTCTCTTGTTGGATTTCATGAAGGAATTCAAACTGATCCTCAATGTCCTCTTCATCAATAGAAAATCAGATTGCACAAAGTGTAATTTCATGTAAAATGTTGTATTATTCCCGAAGAAAAAGGGTGTTGGACTATGGGAAGATCATAAATGTTGGTAATTAGATGTGAATGACCAAGAACTGCCATCTAATAGAGAGCCATACTTGGAAACAACATGTTAAATGCAGAGATTTGATAAAATATGATATAAAATGATAAATTGATAAAAGATAAATTTGACAAGAATCCTTTGATTTAGGCCAATTGGTGATTAGGGTGAATCTAGTGATTTTGTGATTTTGACAATTTTGATAAAAACAAGATTTGAAGCTCTAAAATGATGTTTTTGATTGATTTTAAAGTTTATTATGACTTAAAAAAAAAAAAGAGATATAGGAATACCTTTGGATGGATGAAGAGCTAAAAGATGCCTCAAATCTTAGTGGGAAGGATATGAGTTGATAAGTTGTTTTGTCATGTTCTTGGGAAGTTGGTGATGATGAAAATGACCAAAAAATGCTTGAAAATGATTGATGATTGATGCTGAGAGATCTTGGATTTTTGATGTTTGAATGTCAAAAAAAGAAAGGTAGGGTTTCAAATGAGGATACCAAAGATTCAAAAATTGAAAATCCTTGAGAGAGAGCACAAAGGTGCTATTTATAATCGTTGGTGATTCGGTTGAATTACTGACGATCCACTTTTTTTGGGGAAACAACTAGAAAAGTGGTTAAAACCACTTCTAATCAGGGTTTTTGGTTTGGGATTTGGGTAAATGGTTAAGGGAGGTTGGGGACGAGGTGTAGAGGTTAGGAAGGTTTTGAGTAGAAAATAGGTTTTAATGGTTTTTAAATATTTTAGGTTGATTTGGTTTTTAGTGGTTTTAAGAGGAGGTAAAATGAGATTTTATAGATGTGAAATGATGTTTATAGGTGTGGAAGAATATTTACATGGAGTAAATATTGTGGAGGATTTTAGACTTAGGATAAAAGGATGTATGGATTAAATAATGTGCTTTAGAATTTATGCTTTGATTTAATATAATTGTGAAGATAGTGTATGTGGTGAAGGAAATTAGTGATGTAAATTTTGAGTGTCTACATTTGCCCCTTTTTGTCGAGTAGTTTGGTGTAGGAAAAGTGCTAGACAAAAATGATTTTGATAGATTGATTTGTATGGGTGATCCCCCCTCAAAATGGGGTGACTGTAATGTAGTGTAAGGAACACCAGTTTGATAGGTTTTGGTTTGGATAAGTTTGATATGTGTTTCTTTAAAAATTTCCCAAGATGGGGTATCGAAATGATAGGTGCTACCATGGAATCAAGTGATAGGGGAACCAAAGGGTTCATTTCCTATGGACATATGATTCATAAGGGTAGGTTGTAAGGATAGGAAGTCAAGTGATGGGGGCCAAAGGGCTCATGTCCCATAGACATATGACATATCCCGAGTTAAATTGATTTTGATATTTGATTTTTAATTTTTGAGGATTGGGGTCCTTTTTAAATGAGACAATTTGTTGAAAAATGTGATAGAGTGGTGTTGATTTGAAAAAAATGATTAGGGTAAAAAAGTGGGATGAATCACTAGCGATTCATAATGATATATTGGTGATTAGGTGAATCATTGGTGATTTAAGGAATGTCATGAATTTTGAAAGTTTGGGGGAGGCTATAAAATCCCTAGGTCGATGGTGAATAGTTCATTTTTGTGACTTATTTTGTGATTTGAGAGATTTAAGTGAGTGAAAAAGGTGGTTTAGGAGTAATGGCATCATCGAGAAAAAGGAAACCCACACAGGAAGAGGTAAGAGCTTAATTTTTTGTTTTTGTTGATTTTTAGCTAGTTTTTGTTGATTTTTGTCATTTTTGAGGGTACAGAGGGTTTGTTTTTAAAATCGTTAGAATTGGAATCATCGGTGATCAAGGTGGATCATAGTGATTCAAGTGAATCATTGGTGATTTTTTTTTTGTGACATAGATTTTTTTTAATGACCTATGTGTTTGATGAATTTTTTGATGATTTTTGTATAAATATGGATTCTAATGTGTGTTTTTGTGTGTTTATGGTTGCAGGTGAATGCGAAGTTGACTATTGAGATAGGATTCAGTGATCCTAGTAGAGGTATGGGAGGATATGTTAGATGATGATTGGAGTCATGTGGAGGAGGTGGGTTTATAGGGATGTGTGATTATAGATGCATTCATAGATGTAGGGGTTATTGTTGGCATTGATGGAGAGATGGGATCCAACCACCTTGTACATTTTGGTTACCGATAGGTGAGATCATGATCACTTTGGAGGATACCCATAGGATTATGAGACTATCATCCATGGAGAGGGTATTTATTATATTGATGAGACAGAGAGAGAGGATGTGATGAGGAGATTATATGGAGATGAGGTAGATGATGAGATATACTTCAGAGGGGTTTTTTATTATCAGTCTCTATATTTTTGGAGAGAGAGGGATGTACATGGATGACTATGTTGATGATGGGTATTTCATGTTTTCTTTACCTGATTCTGGAGGGGGATATTTCCATGGATGATGATAGGAGTGGTTTTAGAGATGATGGAGCATGTACTATGTTTTCTTGGGCCCCTGCATTACTAGCACAGAAACATACAAGGAGTTGTGGGCTTGGAGAGTCCACAAGAGATTTGGGATAGATGTTGCATTTTTATTATAGTGTTGGGTTTTGAGCATATTTTATGGCTCATCCTACATGGTTTACCATGGGGGGTGTGTAGACATGATTGATAGATCATCTGGATTTATGAGATGGTGAGGGGATGTGGGATGATCGAGAGGGGAAGGAAGGAGGCTCATTATAGAGATCTTCTTATAGGGTTATAGGTGGGAGATGTTTTGTGGAGACCATATGTTGATTTTTCAAAGTGGGGAGGTTTAGAGCATGAGCTTGATGATTTACAATGAGAGTTGGGTGTAGGGAGATGAGGGGAGAGTGGGAGCTTCATCAGATTTATCCATGTTAGATGGAAATTTGGTTTGATACAAGGATGTTCTTGAGGCTCTAGTATTATATAGATGAGATGAGGGAGATGTGGATACTCCCAAGGAAGTTGTGGGACCACCTCTATTATAGTTGATGAGCGGGGAGCCATGGGTCTAGATGAGCATGGTGACTTAGTGCCTATTGATGATGTTGGAGTGACTGCAAGTTATAGGTGAGTGGTGGACTGGTGCTTATGTAGAGTTTGAGAGGATTGATTAGTTTAGAGAGGGAGGAGAGTGTGCTCGAGTAGAGGAGCACATGAGATTGTTGATGTTAGTGATGATGAGGAGGGTGATGGAGATGAGGAGGATTAGAGGCCATTGTTACATAGTTGATGGCAGAGAAGGCCATAGTGAGGAGATTGAGAGAGATAGTTTTGAGGAGAGGGATGATTTGATTGGAGTGAGGGCTACTTTGATTGGTGAGAGGGATGGTCTATATAGATGAGTGCATGATGGACTTAGAGAATAGTTAGCATAGGCCACTGACTAATGATCGAGATCGATATAGATAACAACGAGAGACCTGAAAAGGGCTCTCGGTATTACGAGGATCTTTGATATCGGGTGTGGAGTTGGTGAAGCTCGTGCCAAGCTAGTAGTCGAGATGGGTGCCCTAGGCATGATTAACTATGCCCATTATCAGTCTTTATGGGAAGAGTTGGCTTATTATGAGGATATGGTGATACATGGGACTTTCCTAATGTGGTTCTCTATGTTGATCATATGGTGAGGAGTAGAAATCTCCTAGTCTAGTGCTAGTGCGGTAGTGGGTCAACCACCTCGAGGACCTGATGGAGGAGATGGTGGTGATGGTGGTGCACAGGGAGGTGATGGGAGTGTTATTCATGCTAGTAGAGTTTCTTGGAGGGGTGTCCAGTTCATTTATTAGATAGTTATTATATATTTGTTTTGATATGTATACATGACTCTTTATGAAGCCTTGATATATAGTTTGTGATATATGAGTGAGGGGACTCCTTGATGATGTATTTTGAGACTTTGATTATGATTATATATATATATATATATATATATATATTTTGCCTATAATTCATGATTGATTTTGATGTATTTTATATATTGATTGATGTTTATGTGATTGGATTTGTGGAATGTTTAAATGTTTTTAATTTTTAAATGTTTATGGGATTTGAATATGGAAATATTATATGATGTGAATGTTTATATGACTTGGACATTTATATGATTTGGATGGTGATGTATAAGATGGTTGTGACTTAGATGTGATCAAATTTTATCAAAATGTATTCTATTTAACTTTTGAAAAGGAGTAAAAATGGAATGATTGCTTTGATATGGATTTGATACATACGTGATGGGTATAAAAATGTGAAAGCACTTGCACTTTTAGGCCTTAACAATAAATGTTAACATGAGACTATCAGTAGGTAGTTACACATGGGATCTTAGCTATAGAGATGAAGTGATAAGATGTACCTTCCTAGAGACATGAAAGGGGTTTAACATGTGTAGGTTGATGTGGGAAAGAGGGTTCTCCTTTTTAATAATTTCATAGAGAAATGCCCCAGCTATACATATTTTACTTTTTTTGATGCAAACTGATCGATGGAAGTTTTCTTTTGATGGGAAAGTTGATCGATGTGGGAAGCTTTCCTAGGATGCTTTGATATTTGATTTTTTTTTGAAGGATGATCGATGTGGGAAGCCTTTTTACATGGGTAGCCATCCTTTGAGGGAGTGGTATAATTTTGAATTTTTTTTTTTTAGAGATAGTCATCCTTTGAGGATCGGTCTATAATTTTGATGGGTAGTTGTCCTTTGAGGATCAATCTACTTTTTATTTTTGATAATATGATTTTGATATTTGAATAATAGCTTTTAGAGGAGGGAGGGATATCTATTTTTTTGATAAAAGCATCCATATATATTTTTGAATTTTATTTTGAGTTGAGGAAAAACCCTAATAGACTTTTTTGAGGAGGGGAAAAGAGATACATACATGACCTACACATACATGCCCCATGACATGTTTTTAGTTGGTACATAAGGTAGATGGATGTAATGATTGGGGTTCCTACTAAGGAGGAACTTGTCCAAGTGAAATATGTGATGAACAAAGCCATGGTGCTCATCTTTAAGGTTTTTGAGGATAGTGATGGAAAACCACATACTTTCAAATCATTATGATGAGAAAATGATTGGTTGATGGTGGATAAGATCTTAGATGAAACTAATGTCATGATGAATGAAAAGTTAACAATAGAAAGGCCACAAGTGTAAGGAATTCAAAGGTTCCTTTTTAGGTGTACCATCAAGGGAGGCTAGAGTGATATGCTCCGACCCATACTTGTGAGTAATGACGTATGGACCGATCCAATTAGGGGAAAAATTTCCACGTTTACTCCATTCTAAAGTAGTGACATTTTGATTTTCTTTGAGAATGAGATCACCAATTTTGAAGTCATGTTATTTTACATGTTTATTGTATGCATGTTTGATGTGTTCTTGATAGACTTGATGATGTTCAAGGTTGTTAAACATTTTCATCTAATAATTCTAATTGTGCTAGATGGTCTTGTCGATATTCTTCATCGAGGATAAAGTATTTGAGTGATACATGGAGTGATGGGATTTGAACTTCAAGGGTAGAACCACCTGGATATCCATAGATGAGTGAGAAGGGCATAACACCTATGTAGGAGTATAGATGCTAGTTTGATAAGCCCAGAGAGAAAACAAGATTTGGAGATGCCAATTCCTACCTACTTTGTCTATCTATTTTCATGAGGATTTTATTAAGTGTTTTGTTAGAGATTTCACTTATCCATTTTCTTGGGGATAGTATGGTGATGAAAAACTAAGTTTGATGTTGAAGGTGTCACAAAGTTTCTTAACATCCTTATTTTTGAAAGGATTTTCCATTATTGTGACAAGTTTATGAGGAACACCAAAATGACATATGATGTATTGATAGATGAAATTGATGATTTGATTTTCTTTAGTTGAAGTTAAGGGGATGGATTTAACCCATTTTGTAAAGTATTTAGTGGTTGTGATGATGGAATGATGTTGTTGAGATGAGTGAGGATTGATAGTGCCAATGAGGTCTAACCCCATTGTGAGAAAGGCCATAAGTCATGAGATGGTTGTAAAGATTGACTGGGAACATGGATGAGATCTGAATGTTGTTGACATTTGACACACTTCTTGATGTATATGCACAACAATCTTGATTGATGGTAGGCAATAATAGCCCAAGTCATAAGACATGTTTAGTGATGGTGTTACCATTGAAATGTCCACCACATATACCATCATGGACCTCTTGGATTGCTTTGATAGATTCATGAGACTTAAGACATCTTAATAGAAGGCCATCAAAACCACATTTATATAGGATACCACCTATGATGACATAGTGAATGGTGCATGTTGAAGAAATGATCATTTAGCATTTTGGATAGGTCAAGAGGAATTTTAGATTCTAAAAGGTAGTCAAATATTTGAGAATACCATAGATCAGTTGGATGATTTTTGATAGTGTTGATAGAAGGGAGTTGATTTTCATGTGAGGGTTGATCTAATCTATGAATGAATACAAATAGTTTAGAGTTATCAGTTGATTCTTGATTGATAAGGGGATGAGAGATCCTAAAGAAGCCATGGTGTCTGCAAACTTATTAGAGGATCATGGAACTGTTTGAATGGTGTAATGATTGAAGGATTTGAGGAGAAATTCAACATTGGCTTTATATTTTTGTAGGATTTCATTTTTACATTGATAATCTCCTTTAATTTGATTAATGATGAGTTGTGAGTCTCCATAGATTTCTAAGATTTGAACACCTAACATGATAGTGGTTTGAAGACCCATTATTAAAGCTTTCATATTTGGCCATGTTATTAGTACACTTGAAGTTAAGTTTGAATGATAGAGGAATAGGATTCCCCAGGGAGGTATGATGATGATACAGCCCCCCCCCTTATTGGAATTTAGATCCATCAAAGAAGAGGGTCATTTTGATAGGTGTGAATTCATGTTCATCGATAGTGTTGATAGATTCATAGGAAATTATTCATGAGGAAGATGAGTGTCAGAAAGGGTGCTTCAACAAGATGGTCTAATGATGGCCTGGCCCTTAATGGAATTTTGTGATATGAATTCAAGGTCAAACTTGGTCATAAGCATAAGCCATCGAGTGATGCGATCATTGTGATATGGCTTAGAGTGCATGGTTTTGAGTGGGTTAAAGTTGGTGACAATGTATGTTTTATGATTGATTGAGGAGATAGTGGCATAATTTAGAGGTTGCAAAGTATAGAGCACAACATAATTTTTAGCTTTGGTATAATGGGTTTCATATTCGTGGAGTGTGACTTATGTAATAGATGAACTTTTTCATGACCTTGGTTCATCACGATGAGAAAGCATGGCCCCTAAGGCATGATCTGTGGTGGATATGTAAAGATAGAATGGCTCCCCCTCATGAGGAGGTATGAGTACGGGTGGTGATAAGAGGTAATGTTTTAGTTCATCGAAAGATTTTTGACAATTAAGATCCCATTTGAAATCAACATCTTTGTGAGAGAAGGTGATGAAATGGTTGAAAATGATCTGATAATTGAGATATGAAACATTCGGATAGACTATAATTTACCTTGAAGGCTATGCATTGTTTGAGGTTTGATGGAGGAGGCATTTCAATGATTACTTTAATTTTGGTTGGATCTACTTCAATACCTTGGATAGATATGATGAACCCTAAAATTTTCCGGTGAGAAACACAAAAACACACTTAGCAGGGTTAAGATGAAGGAAATATTGGATAAGATGAGTGAATATTGAATCAAGGAACAATGAGATGATCTTTGCATTGTTTAGATTTCCCTAAGAGATCATCAATCATGTAGTATTATATAGTTTTGTGGATAAGATCATGGAATATATATATGTCATGGCATGTTGATAAGTGGCTCCTGCATTTTTAAGTCCAAAGGGCATGACATGGTAGTATAAAAGGTTCCCAAGGGGTAATGAAGGATGTTTTGTGTTGATCATCAGTGGTGATGAGGATTTGATTATAACAGAAAAACCATCCATAAGGAGAGCATTTCATGTGACCGGTCATTAGATCGAAGATTGATCGATGTTTGGAAGAGGGAAATCATCTTTAGGATAGGTGAGATTGAGATCCCAAAAGTTAGTGCAAATGTAACTTTCCCGAGGCTTTGGTTATGGGTATGATGTTAGAACCCATTTTGGATAGTCAATGGGTATGATGAAATTAGAAAGCAAAGCATTGTAACTCTTCTTTGATGAGAAGAGCTATATAAGGGTGCATCCTACAAAGATTTTATTTGACTAGTTTAGCATTGGGATAGGTGATGATATTGTGTATGATGATGTTTGGATCGATACCTAGCATATCACTATATGACTAGGAAAAGGCTTGACTATATTTAGATAAGAAGGTGGTGAAATCATTTAATTCTTGTGGATTTAGTGATTGGATGACTTTAACTATGTGGGGTTCTTGAGGGTTCCTAAGTTAACATCGATGGTGGATTCATTAAGAAGGGTTGATGTGTTGGGTGGTAAGGATTTTGAAGGAAATGGTCTTCTCCCATATGGGAGAGGATATCTTGATCATCATGACATTGAAGGATATCGATGGTGGGTGAATCTTCTTCAATCATTTTTGGCCAAATGAGAGGAAGTGTTTTGGTGACATGATTGGATTGATAAGTTAAATGGTCCTAAGGAAATAGTATTGACTAAAAAAATTTAGGTGGGATGGAGATTGTGTTGTTAGTGTCCATGGGGTCATCAGATTTTGTAGATGGTGATGGTTCTAATTCTGTGATACGTAGAGATGTGGTATGTGTAGATGATTTGGTAGTGGGCCTTTCATATCCTAGGTCATATTTCTCATGTGGTTTAAGGGAATGTTGGACAATTAAATCATGTATTCCTTATTTGTAGTGACCAAAACCAAATCCTTTCCATGCATAATGATGGAGGTACATTTGTGTAAATATTTGATTATATAAAGATTTGAAATATGATAAGAAGGGCATGCCATGATGTTGATGAATGGATTGTGATGAAGGTGGTCAATTCCTCTATAGATCAAGGTTTTTTTTAGATATGTGGGGCCATATGGGATGATATCTCGACGTTAGGCTTGTACATAGGTTGTTTGTCTTAGTCTACCATACATTTAGGTGTAGGAAGAGAATTAAACATGAGGAGATGATACTCCCCTAGTGAAATACGTTCCATAATGTCAATGAGGAGGAATCATCTAGTAATTTGGATGATGGGATGGATGTGTTAGTGGATGCTCATCGAGAGGATTTTGATTTTGATTTAGGTATAAGGACATCATTCAGATGGTATGTCATATTATAATTGGTGAAGGGATTAGGATTTGCAGGGAATGTGAATGTTTTACCCTTGTGCTCATATTTAAGACATCGATGAAGTGTCGAGGGACACAATGCATGGTGCATATCCAAGGTCTTCCTAACAACATATTATATTGGAACTCCCCTATATGATATAGAAGAGTTTATGGAAGAGTTTTTATGCCAAATTTAAGAGGTAGAATGATAAGTACCTAATGTGGGTGTGATTGTGTCATTAAAAGCTCAGAGTAAGACTAGTGTTTGGGTGATAATGGTGTTTGGTAGTTAAGTTGGTTGAAAGTGATAGATGATATGATATTGATAGCCATGCCCCATCAATCATGACCCTTTTGACAAGGACATCATTGATCGAGTGGTGATGAAGAGAGGCAAGTCATGATCCTCTAGCCAAAGTGATGGTATTTGGAGGATTCAAAGGAGATAATAAGAGAGGATGCTTTGAGAGAACCTACAAAGTTTGTAAAATAATATGGGTCATCTGTGGGTACTAATATAGATTGGGGCTTTGATCATAGCTTTCTTGTGTGGAGGTTATGTTTGAATAAGCTCGTAAAGTGACATCTTAACCAGAGCTTGATGTAATTATTTAACAATGACTTTTTATATTGCTATGGTTGAAAGAGGGTGGAGCGACAAGGATGTAGATTTTAGTCTTGGAGTGTGGTGTCGATTGGATGTCTCGGGGGTGAGAGAAATGGAAACCTTATATTTATCATTGGATGAAGAAGATGCGAGTTATGGAGGTGGGGGGATGGTGACAAAGGTCTTAGATTTGTTTTATTTTGATAGATTAGACTCATTCATACATGCGTGAGTAGTAATGCGAGAAAAAATCCAATTGATGGGGAAGGACCTTGTTCAAGGGTTATTTGTGTGGATGACGGTGTAGCTACGAGATGGTGAATGGGGTTTTTAAAATTGTGTAACTATGAAGGAAGAAGAACTTTACTTTCAAGTTTTTAACAACTATGTGAAAGGCTTTACGGTGATTCTACAGAGTGTCCTAACATTTGATGGTAATCATAGAAGGCTTTGAAATTATACCAAGATGACTTCCATCCTCGAGACATGAAAGGCTTAAAAGGAGGTATCACTATGACAATAACCTTTTTAGATGGGGGTGGAATGAATTTTGAAGGTTATGTGGGTGATACTAAGCTATGTAATAATCATATGAACGGTTCTCAATTTGGATAATAGGTTTCTTTTAAGGTTTTGTGAGGAGTCCTTAGATGAGATGGGTGAAGAGGAGGTAGTCATGGATGTAGAAGATTCATTTTGGATGACAAGTTCTGGGGATGTTTTTGATTGTTTGTCGAGATATTGATTCATGGGTATTACTAGAAGATGCGGGAGTGGGTTCAGTGATATGCAATGTTTTATTAATAATGTTTATGGTATGGTGGGATTGTACGTTGTTTTTTTATGGTTGAATACTCGATGGGGAATGATTTGGAAAGGGATGCTTGAAGACATCGAGGTTCTAATTTTGGGGGTGTTAGGATTGTCAAAGTGTAGTTCACCCTTATCAATTAGATCTTGAAGCACATTGTTGAATGAACGACACCTTTCGATGTCATGTCCTTTAACTCTATGGTACTTGCAAGTGAGTAGTTTGTCGAAAAACATTGTATGATTATCCTATGGGGTTATAGCTACATTGAGGTTGGGATTGTTTGGTGGTCAAAAATTCCCTAGAGGCGGATTTAATGATTTGGACATTAGATGATGATTTGGATTTATCTCGATTGGGAGACGGTTTGAATGAAAATTTAGGTTTAATTTCTTTGGTCTAAGTTTAACTATGCCTTCTTCAAGGGCTTAAAGTTTGAGTTTACGGGCCATGGTAAAAGATTTGTCAAATGTTTGAAAATATTGAATTTGGAGTGTAAACGATTTTTTTGGCATATGAGCACGAAAATAATTTGATTAATTGTTTGTGAGAGTGATAATGAAAATTGATTAATTATACCCCTCTAGCGGGAAACAAATTCAGCAATAGACTCGTCTTCAAATTGTTTAATCACATAAAGGTATGTAATGGTGATTTTGTGTGCAATGTTGATCGACAAGTGTTCAAGGAAGAGTTATGAGAGTGTGCAAATGAGAAAAGGGAGTATTGTGGGATGCTATTATATCAGTCAGGGTAGAAATTTGAATAGAGACATGGGAAATGTTCTAAGGATCAATTCTAGGTCATGGGCTATAAGACATCGGGAATGAAAAAAATATAAGATATGTTCTTGGGTGTATTCTTTCGCTATTAAATTTGAGAAATTTTGGAATCTCCCAATGAGGTGGATAAGCTTTATAAGTCACGGATGGGTGAATAGGATCATTACATATTTGTTCATATGATAATGTGTTCTTAGGGCCCGTGGAAATGACTTCAAGGATAAATATCCTATCCATTAAAGCTTGAAGAGGGTCCATTTGTGGTGATTGTTGTGTGCTAGAGGAGGATGAGCCATGTCTATTAAATTAAAAATGATTAGGCATTGGGTATGGTTGATATTTTGAGGGATATTTAGGTGAAAATGAATGTTTCTTTGAGGAATGTTTACGGGGATGTTGTAAGTAGGTTTTGAAACTAGAGGTTGTGATGGTGGATATACTAGTACGAGGTAGAGATAGATACGTTTAGATGAGGTTGTGGTTATGGTGGTATGTGTTGAAAAGGAATGGATGTGTAGATAGGAGGCTATGAATAATGAGGTGGCTGTTGGAAGGGAACAAAGGTAAAGATCAAGGATTGTGATTGTGGTATGTTTTGAAAGGGAATAGAGGTATGGATAAGAGGTTGCGATTGCTATGGTATATATTGGCAAGAAGTAATTGGTTGTGATGGTTGAGGTATGTTTTACAAAATAAGTGGGATCAAGGAATGTTGTGGAGTTCGATGGGGTACGACAATAAGCGCTAGTGTTGATTAAAGGTATGGATGTAGGGATGGACATGGTAATGTTTTGGAGAGGTGGAGTGGTTTGGGAAGATAGTGGTTGAGATACGCTAGTAGGGATGGTAGAAGAACTTATGGGAGGTGTTTGGATGGTAGAGGAAGGCTGGAGGGGTTTCGTGGATGAAGATATGTTTTTACTATTTTGAAGGGGTGTGGAACTAGTCAAGGGATCTGGTGAGGATGTTGGTTGTTGAGTGGTTATGTCTTGTGAAGAAATCACGTTAAGGTCAAAAATAGGGTGAAGACACAACATTGGATGTTTCTAGTCAACTACTAGGAGGATAAGAATATATCTATTGGATGAATGGTTTGTGATTCAGATAAATGATATGGGAAACACCACATGAAGGATCATGTACATAAGAACATGGTTTAGGTAATGATGATTGAAGATGAACACCCCTAGCTGTAAGGTATGCGTTAAGAGTGAAAAGGTTTGAATCCAATATTTTTGAAAAGACAGGATCCCCACTATCAAAGAAACGGGGACTAAAAGGCTTAGGTTTCTCGAGGCGAAGCGGATTGGCTACTTAGGAGAGTGTGATTTTTCTTGATCGTCTACGATCGGGGTGATAAAATAGCTCGCCATTTTTCTAATAAACACGAGACATCCTGAAGAGGTATTTGGATGTTTTCAACATAACATTGGATGTATTACGTCATGTTTTTGATGTGTAGATACATGATTGTTATCTTGTAAGCACCATGAAATAAGCAAAAATCACCTAATAAATGAAAAAAACTAGATTGGTTGATTACAAAGAGAAAACAAATCACACAAAAAGATTTTTCTTTTCGATTATCTTGATTAATTTATAAGAAAAGTAAAATGTGTAAAACGACTGATAAGGTCTAGAAATGGCCATCTATGGATTGTTTCAAAAATATTAAGGTTGGAGTCCTCAATATACCTATTATCACAAAATCAAAACACCCCCAAATGGCTTTGGTTGTGGATGGGGCATTTAGTGTAATTTGTGTAACATTGGGTTATCTCTCAAGTTGTAGGACTTGCGGGCTTGAGATAACCCTCTAGAGAAAGCTAATTCTTGCTCCTAATCCTAATTGCCACAAACTACTCCTAATGTAGGCACGTAAACTATCTAAGCATATCCTAACTTTCCAAGGATATATATATATAGAGAGAGAGAGAGTACATGAAAATAAACCTACACGAAGAGCGGTGATACACCAGAAAAGGAGGTTACTAATCATTATGCAACTACCTAAAATGGAGATAGGTGAGAAATAGAGATGGTGGAAAATATGCATCACAGCGGAGATGGATTCACATAGTACACCACTTCATACCCTAAATAACAACTCCCAAAATCTATAATAAACATCAAGAGTATGCACAATATATCATCTAGTAAAGAGATGCAAGTAGAGACAAGAAAATATGCAAAGGATGGACAGATACATCACAAAACACAATCTATTGCTCCATTATCACGGTACATCATTAGTGGGTAAGAGATAATAAAATTCCATTAAAAGCATGGAGAGGAGGCTTGAAGCTCCACATTCAACTCAATAGAGAAGAAAGAGAGAGTGGGCAAGAGAAAAAATGACTAACTCCCTTTACAAATGAGCCCCTCATTACAATTTATAGAATGAGAAAGAGAGAGAGAGAAGTGTAATCCGAAATATCCTTTCCAACTACTTAATTTTCAATAAATGAAGTAAAATGATGGTATTTGATTTGCAAAATCTCCCTCATGTTGTCCCATAACCTGTAGTTGAAGAAAATGATGCTCATGCCCATTAAATGTTCACTCAACCATTTGGAGGTATCTTTTTGGAACCTGGGTCCATTTTCTAAAAAAATCACTATGAAATATCCATCAATTTATGAATTTATTGATTGCTATGTAAAGGTCTTGGAACTATGATTCCAATGAGACATGTTTTGTGAAAATCCATTGAGGGACGTAAAAGATATGACCTTACAGGTAGTAGTAGCTATTTGGAAATTTTCCAAGCTTGACTTGACCTTCACGGATTTGTGCATTTAAAAGATATGACTGGAAATGAAATTTGAATGATTTTTATCCTTCCCCATTCTCTTGCATATCTTATAATTTGATTAGGTCATTTAAATTTGGCGGGGCCCTTTTAATTTTCCATTGGATTCATTTGGTGGGGTCTGATTTTTAAAAGCATTTATATTAGCGGCTCGGCTAGCTCTAGCCGAGCTTGCTCCTTCATGTACCACTTTGCCCCTTTACCTATATGTGCCAAGTCTTCCAGCTCATAATGTTCTTCAAACTCAATGCTCACACATCCACACCAGCTCAAATCCTTTCCATGGGTTGGGTTATGGTTTGTATGATTCTTGCATTAGGGTGACCGCCACCCCCTTCTAATGTATAGCTAACTTGGCGGCCATTCCATACCACCAACTTGCCTCGCATGTAGTTCGAGCTTGAGCCCTGTGGAAGAACCCAACTTATGCCACCTGACTATTCCTACAACTTGGTACCTATGACATTTCCCTCAGCCATACTAGTTCTGCCATGAGGCCCTCATGCACCCTCTCGCGTCGATGACGAGTTCTTGCAAACTCCGTCGGACCCGTATAGCTCGCCGGTCCTACATTGACCGACCTCAAGGGTTGTTGACCGCCGCCATCCCATGATGTATGTGTTAGTGCAGAATCACAACACCCTTGAATGTCTTGGCATCCGAGTGGGGGCATTTAGTGTGATTGCATAACATGATACCATCTCTCAAGTTGTGGGACTTACAAAACTTGAGATGGACCTCTACAGAGAAGGTTGGTTCCTACTTCCTAATCTACACCTTACAATTTACTCAAAGTGCAAGCAGATATAATCTATCCTAATCTAACCATTCCAAGGGGATAGGGAGAGAGAGAGGGTGAAAGAGAGCCTACACTAAGTGGTGATACACTAGAAAAGGAAGTGGTTGATCACAGACCCAAACTACTTGAAGTGGAGAGAGGTGAGTAGAGGAGAGGGTGGAAAAGATGCACCACGGACCAGAGATAGATTTCACATGGAACACCACTTCAAAACCCATTAAGCATAGCTCCCAAAACCTGTAATAAAAATCGAGTATGCACAATATACCCTGCAACGATGAGAGGTAAGAAGAGACAACAAAATAAGCAAGGATGGACAAAAGCATCACGAAACATATTTTATTGCTCCAAAATTTACACGGTACATCATCAGTGGGAAAGGGGTAAGAAAATGCCATTACAGAGCCATGAGAAGAGGCTTAGACTCCGCATTCTACCCTAAGGAAGAAAGAGAGAGGGGGCAGAGGAAAATAATGACCAAATGTTTGAATATGCCCCTCCTTTACAATATATAGAAGAATGAGAGAGAAAGAGAGGAAAATCAAACTCTATTCCAACCACCCCTACAATGCATTGAATCCACTTGCAAGCGGTGGTGGGCTTTACTTCTATGCAAGACCCATACCTTCGTCATTGTCCTTCTTGCTAGGTAAGAAAGAGACCCATTCTTCATCTTGGCGGGGTGAGAGACTTGACAATCCCGAAATTAGCGGGCTGAAAGATTAATGGATGCAAGTGAGAAGTGACACCGAGATCTTTCTAAAATGTCATTTCTGCCCAAATTTGAGTTTCTAGTCGAAAGATATAGTTGTCGAAGATCAGGGTCGTGGGCACACAACGTTTAAAAGAGTTTGTCATCTTTGGGTCCACGTGGCAGCCTCGTGCATCTTGAAGATTCGACTCCTTCCTTTCGCTCTTGAAATCGCGCCATATTGACACATGGTGGTTTCCACGGGCTCCTCGTTTTCCTTTGTATTTTTCCTAAATCCTTCTCGTTGGCAGAGACACTATGCCCGACTTGAGATGTGTGGAGGCTTCACGCTCATTTGAAAACCGCCCCTAGATTTTATCTTTGAAGTTCGCAGCCAAGACACATGGAGGCTTCTACAGGCTTTAGACCCTTCAACGGCCTGTAGACACCTATAATTTAGCTTGAACAATTTAAATACTTAAATTGTGCTAATTATCCCCTTTCCCAAATTGGCGACATATCATCAATAATGCTCATATTCTCTTCTAAAGCATCGTTAATTAATTATAATAAGTAATTAAATAATTTTTCTATTCAACAAATACCTAATTAATGACCTTCGTTAATTAATCCTTCCTTCTATCTAAACTAATTAATTATTATTAATTAATTAGCTTCCCCTTTCATTAAACCAATAAATCATTATTTAGTTGATTTAATCCCCTTCTATAGTCTAAATCATGCTAATATTCCTCTAAAAAGATTTTATAAGCTTGCACATCTATTAATTAATCATCTTGATTAATTAATAAACCCCTTTATCCACATGAGTCACTAAAGGACAAGCTAAACTCTCCTAAAGTTAACTCAACCCTTTCTAAACCCCCTTATCCACAACTAACTCAACATCTCTATTATCCCACATGTAAAGGGATGTAGAGATTCTTTTATCCATTGGGCTATATAAAGAGCCCTCCTCCTACCTTTACACTTACACCTAATTCTTGAGAAACAAAAGAAAGCATATAGTACATACACTATAAGCCTTTTGTCATCCTTAAGCATTTCACCATTGGAAGAGCTAAGCCTCATTCTTGCATTTCATCCATTTAAGCTTTTGGGTCATATGGAAATAATCAAAGTGGTCTTGTAGCCATGCTTTGATGAGCTTCCATTCCTAATCCCTTAAAAATCAAACAATCAACTTTGATTTCCATGAATCTACCTAGGTTCAATTTAGTTGTTTTGGTAGTCTAAAGAGTAGAGGTTTTGATAATTAACATGTTAGTTTGATTTCCATTTCAAAGTTTATGATAATGTTGTTATTTAATCTTTCTTAGCTCTTAACTTGATGGTGTTTAGATTTTGATTTAACTTTGTTATTAAGACTACTAGGTGTTAGTTTTAATTTTCTTAACTTAGTTAAACAAAACCATGCACACATGGCTGAACTTACCTCTTCAGAATTTGAACACGTGGTGAATTAGTACTCATTTGGGGATTGCCTTTTGGGCCACGCCTTTGAAATTACACGATGTGACACGTGGCTCTCTCCGTGGCCTTGCTCTTTTCTTTTTATTTTGGCTAAGTCCCTTTTGCTTGGCAGAGCCATAAGTCTAACCCTGGATATGTGGAGGCTCAGCGCACATTTGGGAACCCACTCTGAATTTTACTTTTGAAGTTGCATCGTGTTGACACATGGCTTCTTCCACTAGCCTACCTCTGCTTAGAATTTTCAATGACCGCTTCCGCCTTTGGACCACGGGACACGTGGAAAGTTGGTGCTCGTTTGAGTCTCTGCTTTAGGTCACACCTTTGAAATTGTGTTGATGCGACACGTGGTGCCATCCACTGGCTCTCTATACTTAGCCAATTCGAGCCTACTCCATTTGACTTCTATGGACCCAAGACACATGGAGAGTCTACACACGTTTGGGAACCCGCTCTTTGGACCCAGCCTTGGTGTTGCACCGATGAGACACATGGAGGCTTCCACCAACACCCTTATACTTAGTCATTTTGAATGGTCGCTTTGTCTCCTTTTTTGACTTGGACCATGTGGTGAGCTGCACTTATTTTGGGTCTCCGTTCCTCTTGCACCTTTGGAGGTGCACCTATCGGACACATGGAGGCTTCGCTCGACACGAGACTTTTCAACAACCGATGAGACCCCTCCGGTCATGAACGCGTGGCGGGTGGCACATGTTTGGAGACTACCTTTGGATTTTTCCTTTGAAGTTGCGCCAAGATGACGCATGGAGGCCTATGCCGGTTTTGATTTTTCAATGGTTGGCTCTGTCCCCATTTTTTACCTTGGACGCATGGAGGGTTGGCGCTCGTTTGGAGTCTATGCTTTGATGCGCCTTTTGGAATTGTGCAAGATGATGCGTGATACCTTCTACGATTCTACTAGTCGGCCCCGAGTCAACTCGTATGCGATGAAGTCCAAAACTTTGAGTCTTTCCCTACCTTCTTCCTTCTATGTGCTCTAGATTCCTTTGACACCATTGGCCTCCTCACTGACCTTGTTCTTCCATGTCAAGCTCGCCTTCATATTTTTACCCTGCCCTTTGATTTGGGATTGATTATAAGTTCATAGGACAGAGCCGACCCTTCTACTTTTCTTGTGCGAGGTCATGTTTGATCAATTTTTCCGGGGAAAAATTGAGATAACAATATATAGTATAAGAAAATCGGGCTTGAATGCACATCTCACCCTCGGGCCACTTAGGCCTTCCATCTCCAACTTCCCACACAACTTGCTTGCGGGTATATTGAATTTTGACGTCCCGGCCAATTTGAGTTCACGTGGGATGCTCGGGCCTCGATTCTCCGCCAGGTCCGCACCCAACTTGCCACTAGATAATTTTTTGTCAAGTTCAACCCAATCACTATTGTACACTTTGCGTCGGTAACCAATACAACCTAGCTCGTATTTCTTATCAGCTCGGGACTTCGTGGATCCTCGTGGTGAATTGGTCCTTTCATGTAGAGCCTAACCCGTGAGCTTATCTACATCCAACTCATTATAAAATTCATCAACTCGCTTAAGTATTCTTTGCGCTTGACCATCCGTGACAATGCACAACCAAATATGAGCTCCCTGGTGCTTGTAAACTTGCCAAGTTTTGTCCCCATATTACGATACCACACCTTATGGCTTCGGGAAACCAACAAAATTCCCTACTTGATTGATTCCACAAAAACAACTCGGTGGCCCTTTCACATAGCTTGACCACTCACATCGTCAATGTTCGATGATAGCTCACTGGGTCCTTACATCACTCGTATTTAAGCACGTCACCCTCATTTGGCTTGATCCATCGTGGAATGGGACTCGGTTGTGAAAATAGCTCGCTCGAGGCCCTTTTACATTGGTATTATCAATGTAGAGCTAAATGAGTTTTGAAAAAGCACAATTTGGTCTAAGAGCCCACAATCATGAATTTATACCAACTTTCCACCATGCACGGGCCTCCATGAAGCCTGCAAACAACTTTGTAGGTTCAAAAGAACTAGCTCATTGTTTCATTGTGTGACCAACTCATTGTGGCTTGATTTCAATGTGCGAGCTCACTTGTGATGTTTCACCCTTCTCGATGTCCTAGATGGGTTAGTTTACTACACATAAGCTTGGTCATAGAAATAACTCAACTTAGAAAATAGCTCGACTTGCCTCATGAAGGACAACTCGACCCTCATAACCCGTAACTCGGTCATGTTTATCGACTCATCCACACTTGACAATTTAGAGTTTGATTCAGACTTCAAGTTAGCCCGCCAATGTAAAAAGTGAGCTCAATAGCCTTTAGTAACACGATTCGACTTACTAGGTCCTTCGAGACCAAAATGGCAACCCTTTTTAACTCCTTCAACTTTTCCAAATTCTCACACAAAGTGGATCTTCCCCATGCTCAAGGAGTTGTATAGATGGCATGGAGGTGCTTTTTTAGTGCTTGCATCAAATTGAAACTTCCTGCTTTCCTGCAAGTGGGCTCTGTGCTTGTTGTTTCTTCATTTGGAAAAATTTGAACTTAGTGAAGACTAAGAAGAGGAAAAATCCATCCTATGATTTTCAACCTTCCCGAAGACTTTGATGCTGCCCTTGGAACACTTTGAGTTATTTGTTTTCTTTGTATTGGTTATGGAAGTCTCTTCAATGTAAGCCTACTCAATTTTTGGTTTCACCTAGGGGGCGAAATTAGATAACAATTTGGTGACTTGCGGGGCCATCTGCCTACTTGATGAAGTAGGCCATTTGCCTATAGCTATCCATTAGGCATGGAGTTTGTACGATCACCATGAACTGGTCTAACTTTGAAATCTTTACCTCGAATACTTGGGATGTTCTTGATCATTTTCTCGGGACTACCTTCCGCTACTTACATTTTCCAACTTCAATAAGAAATTTTTAAAATTTGTTTTGTGAGAGTGGAAAATTTTCTTCAAACTTGAATTTCACCCATTCTCACATTTGTGATCCGTGAGGTTGAAGGATGAAGTTTGTAACCAATGTTCTATCATCGATTGCTTGGCAACTATGACACATTGTTGAGTCTTGATTAAGATAACTATTGTTTTAGACATCATGGAACTCTATTAAAACCTGATTTTCTTTCTTCTTTTGAATGTTCCATTTTCAATATACTTATTCGAGTTTTTCTAGGTAGAGATGCTCACACATAAGTTTGTCTTCTATAACTCATGACATTTCTATTCGCTGCTACAAGTTTGCCCCAAACTAATTTTCTGATTTGGTAGATGGCAAGAGAAACTCAGCGCAGATCGAAGAAAGAAAAAGAGTGGAAATTTTGAAATTTGTCTCTTTATATGATTTTAGTTTCTCTGCATTTGAATCTTCTTGAGGATAACAATGTTTCCTACGAAAATTGTGAGTTTCTTTGCTGCAAGTTTTTTTGAAAGCATGATGAAATGTGTAAGAACACACACTAAAAGCAATAGAAAATGTGCACAACCACTTAGGAATTGGAAACTACTCTAAAAACAATACAATGTGCACAAGCACTTAGAGGAATAAAAATTCTACTCCTACTCCTACACTAACCGAGACAAATGGACAACTAAACAAAACCTGAAACTGGTGAAGATAAGTAGCTGCCCTTTCTCACAATTGGCAGCCATGTGGGTGATTTGGCACTAAGAAAAAATGTGGTTAGGAGTGAAAAAATATCTACAAATTGATTCTCCACTCCCTCCATTAAGACATCAATTTGAAATAAAACAAATACCTCTTCCATTTGCTGCTCATCTATTTCCGAGAGGCATTTTAGCCGATCCTTGGCACTTTGTGGCTCTCTCTCATGCTTAGAGGCAAACATGACTAGTTTTGGCATTTCCCTTGGCCCCAATGAAGCCAAGTATCTAATTTGGTAAGGTCTGGTCCGTTGAAATTTCCCATTCCTGTGTGGGTCACCTTTAATAAGGAAGTCTTCTTGCAAGCCTTCTTGGAAAAGGTGATTGTTTGTGATTGGATTTTCTTCCTTTTACACATTTACAGACAATTGATGTGTCACCTTAGTGAATGGTGTGAAAGAGATGAATAATTCATGTTCTCTTCCCTTTGTGACCTCATGGAACTCCTCTTTAATACATAGTCACTTTGTGATTACTTGCAACAACTAATGGAGTGATTCTTGGACCATTGCAATCAGCTGCAACTTGTTGTTTGCTTGAGAGTTCCTCCTCCATCAAATCAGATTTTTCAAATGAAAGTAAAAAACTTTCAATGATTTCTTGCTCATTTAGTGTCTCTAAATCTGATTTTCTTTCTTCCATGTGCTCCATTTCAGCAGTAGGTTCTTGAAATATGCATGATGGAGCAGCAAAAGTAGTGATTTCCATGGGATCTTCTTCATCAAAGCATTCTTCCAAGTCAGATAGGCAAGCAACTCCTTGATGTTCCATTGTGCCAAAGTTTCCTTTTCTTCCATTATGACCCCCATATTTCAAATTTTTTCACCTTGGTCCTATTCCTCTCGAACATGAAGCTAACAAGCTCAAACTTATCCTTCAAATCAGATTTTTGAGAGGATGAGAAGGAAGAAAGAATTGGAACCTCTTGCATGTCTTGATTTGCATTCAAGGCCTTTGAATTATTTGAATATGTCTTTTGTGGACTACTGCAACCTTCTAAGAGTGCTACAAGCTCTTGGCATGCTAGGCAATGAGGGTCATTACATTCACTTGATATACCTTACACACTTGGGAGTCTCTCCTTTCTTGTTTGCACATGATTTTTTATTTTGCTGTTCTAATGTTGATTTTTAGCTAGTAATGGATCAACAATCTTCTGCAAATAAAATGCCATCGTGGACACTACATTTAGAGCACACTGACTTTTGATCTTCATTAACTTGATCTTGCTCTGTTGCTGCTACAATTTCAGCTTTCACCTCTTGTTTTTGGACCTCAACTCCCATCGAAGGCTTAACCATTAGTGGCATTTGCTTGATATTAAATTTTGCAACCCACTCTTCAAGTTTCTTGCCAAATCTTCCTTGCTAGGCTCTTCAACTTTCTCCTCTTGTCTATTGATTTTTTGATTCTTTTCCTCAGTTGGTTTAACCATCAAGGGAATTTTTCAATACCAAATCTCAAGGCCAAAATTCTTAAGTTCCTTTTGTCATTTCTTCATTGGGATTATTTTTTTGTTTTCCTTGACTGCTTTTTTTTGGTTCTATTTCCCAACATGAACTTGCAAGAGGAGGGGTGGGTTGGGTTTCAATTGATCCTTGCATTATTTGTAGTGGTGAGAGAAGTACAATTTCTTTCTATTGTAGAGGGGGAGGTTTTTTGGAGGGAAAAGGGAGAAAATTGGAGATGGGATGGAAGGTTAGGAGGTGAAGCATGGGATTCCACAATTGGGGCAACAAATAGAATGTTAAGGGAATGAGATTCAAGTGGATATTGCATGGTTGGAGGCATATGAAAGCCATAATATGGTGATGTAATTGCTTCCCATTGACAAGTTTGACCAACATTAGATTCATAAGATTCCCTTTCTTTGATCCATTCCCCAACTTGGGTCAATGTTTTAATTATAAATTGAAGTTTTTGTTGGGGATTTAACTTACTTGGAAAAGATCCAGTCCATGGATATGGACATTGAAACCAATCTCAACTGCTCTTTTCATCTCCTTAGCTCGATCAATACCATGCTATGTTCCAACTCTTGAACCTTGCTTTGCAAATAAACATCTCTAGTTGTAGAATAACCTCCAGGTTCCACATACTGTTGCTCTTGAACTGCTGCATACTCTGGCATATAACTATATTGATTTGCATCTTGTTCTTGTGAGTATGCATAGTCAAACTGATTATAATCATAAAATTAATTTGTAGATGGTTGGTAGTAACCTGAGAATGATTCTTGCAAGCTTGGAGATGGGTCAAATTGATATGGCTATTGTCATAAATATGAATTCCATGTGGGGAATGAAACCATGATTGCAAAACTTCATGAATGGAAGAAGATGGAAAGACATGGAAAGAAAGATGAATGAAAATGGAAGGTATGTAATTTTAGAGAATGGGTAGTTTAGACCAAATGGAGTTGCCATGTGTGTTTTTAAATGTCTCAAAAGACTAAAAATATTAACAGAACACACCTAACTTGTTAAAATAAAATATGCTCCAAATATTGAATCTACACACTGCTAATGATATTGAATTCCTTGAGTCCCACCATGCGTGTCATAAGCATTATCAGGAGTGAGGGTCGCACGATGGCTAATGATTTACTGCTTGAAGTGGAACACCTTGGAAAGATAAAACTCTAACTTCATGAGGTCCCACCAAGTGTGCGAGAATTTTTATCATGAAATCAAAACACACCTTGAGTGGCGAGGTTATGGATGGGGCATTCGGTGTAATTTGTGTAACATTGGGTTATCTCTCAAGTTGTGGGACTTGCGGGCTTGAGATAATCCTACGGAGAAATATGTTTCTTGCTCCTAATCGTATTACTTGCCATAAACTACTCCTAATGCAGGCAAGAAAACTATCTAATCTATCCTAACTTTCCAAGGAGACAAGGGAGAGAGAGTACATGAAAATAAACCTACACTAAGAGCAGTGATACACCAAGAAAAGGAGGTTGCTAATCACTATCCAACTACCTAAAATGGAGAGAGGTGAGAAATGGAGAGGGTGGACAAGATGCACCATAGAAAAAGATGGATTCACACAAGTACACCACTTCATACCCCAAATAAAAATAACTCCCACAATCTGTAATAAACATCAAGAGTATGCATATATACCCTGTAATGAAGAGAGGCAAGTAGAGACAACAAAACATGCAAAGGATGGACAAAATGCATCACAAAACACAATCTATTGCTCCATTAAAGGTTTGCACAGTACATCATCAGTGGGAAAGAGGCAAGAAAATGTCATTACAAAGCATGGAGAGGAGGCTTGAAGCTCCACATTCAACCCAAAGAAGAAAGAGAGAGGGGAAGGAGAAAACATGACCATCTCCCTTTACAAATGAGCCCGTCATTACAATTTATTGAATGAGAAAGGGAGAGAGAAGTGTAATCCCGAAATCTTCTTTCTAACCACTTGCAAGTTGTAATAAATGAGGGAAAATGATGATATTTGATTTGCAAAATCTCCCTCATGTTGTCCCATAACTTGTAGTTGAAGAAAATGATGTCCATGCCCATTAAATGTTCACTCAACCACGGAGGTCTCTTTTTGGGAACCGAGTCCATTTCTACAAAATTCACCATGAAATCTCCATCAATTTCTTGATCTCTCTGCAAAGGTCTTGGAACCATGATTCCAACAAGACCAATTTTGCAAAAATCCATTGAGGGACCAATATATATGGCCTTTTGAGAATTAGTACCTATTTGGGAATTTTCCAGCTTGGCTTGACCTTCACGGGACCGTGCATTTAAAAGGTATGATTTGGAAATGACATTCAAATGATTTTTCTCCTTCCCCATGCTCTTACATATCTTCTAATTTGATTAGGTCATTTAATTTTTGTGGGGCCCTTTTAATTTTCCATTAGCTTCATTTGGTGGTGGTTTGATTTTTAAAATAATTTATATTAGCAAAATCATGACTTGGCCGAAGTGGCTCCTTTTATGTACTACTACCCCTTTACCTATATGTGTCGAGTCTTCCACTCACCATGTTCTTTGAACTCGTTCTCACACATCCATCTTTGGCTTGATTATTTTCCACGTGTCATGTTATGGTTTGCATGATTATTGCATTGGGATGACTGCCACCCCCTTCTAATGTATAGCCGACTCGGTGGCCATTCCATACCACCGACATGTCTCTCGTGTATTTCAAGCTTGAGCCCTTCACGGAAAATCCGCTTATGATGACATGACTACTCCTACTTCTTGGTACCCCACGACATGTGCCTAAGTCATGTGTGCTCCCTTTATGAGGCCCTCATGCACCCTCTCACACCAAAGCCACGAGTTCTTGTGAACTCCATCAGACCCGCATAGCTCACTTTGAGTCTTGCGTTGACCAGACCTCATGGGCCGTTGACTCATGCCATCCCCATGATGTATGTAGTGTGGGAAACTTGGGATTGAATTGCACATCCCGCCCTCGGGCCACTTGGGCCTTCCATCTCTCGACTTCACTTTACAACTCACCGCATGTATATCGGTTTCGATGTCCTAGTCACCCGAGCTCACGTAAGACACTTGGGCCCCGATTCTCCACCATGTCCACATCTAACTCACCACTGGATCATTTTTTTCAAGTTCAACCCAATCAACTTTGTTATACACTTTGTGTCGAAACCACTACAACTCCGGGTTAGATTTCTTATCGGCTCAGAATTTTGTGGATCCTCGCAGTGAATCGGTCCTTTCATGTAGAGCCAAACCCATGAGCTTTTCTTCCTTCAACTCTATGTCAACTTCATCAACTCGCCTATGTATTCTTTACGCTTGAACCTTTGTGATAATGCAAAACTAATATGAGATCGCTTAGTGCTTGCAAAAATTTCAAGTTTTGTCCCCACATTTCGATGCCTCACCTTACGGCTTCAGAAACCAACAAAAATCCCTACCTAATTGATGCCACAAAAACAACTTAATGGCCCTGCACATAGCTCGATCCCTCACATCATCAATGTTCGATGATAGCTCACTTGGGTCCTTATATTAGTTGGCTTCACAATAAACACCTCACCCTCATTGGCTCGATCCATTAATGGAATGGGGCTCAATTTTGAAAATAGCTCACCCGAGGCCCTTTTACATTGGTTTTGTGCAATGTAGAGCTCGATGAGTTTTTACAAAGCACGAGTTTGGTAGAGCCCATTGTGCACAAATTTATACCAATTGGCCACCATGCATGGGCCTCCACAAAGCTTGTAAACAACTTGGTAGGTTCAAAAGAAGTGGCTCATTGTTGCATTGCGTGACACTGCTCATTATGGCCCGCTTTTAATGTGCAGAGAGCTCGGTTATGATGTTTTACCATTCTCGATGTCTTGGATGGCTCGATTTACTACACATTATCTCGGTCAAAGAAATAGATCGACTTAGAAAATGGCCCAAATTTCCTCATGAAGGAAAACTTTCCCCTCATAACCCGCAACCTGGTCATGTTTATTGGATCGCTCACACTTGGCAATGTAGAGCTCGATTCAAACTTCAAGTGAGATTTCTCGAGGCTTTACTAGCTCAACCTCCACAATGAACGACATAGATCTATTATAACTCAATTCTAATGTAAGACATATAGGGAGCTCAGTTCATAAGATAGCTCGTTAATACAAAATGTGAGCTCAATAACCTTTAAGTAACACGATTACCGACTCACGGGTCCTTCAAGACGAAAAGGCAACCCTTTTTAACTCCTTCAACTCTTCACAATTTCTCACAAAAAGTGGATCTTCTCCATGCTTGAGGAGCTATATGGAGGGCTTGGATATGATTTTTAGTGCTTGCATAAGATTATAATTTTTGTGCTTTCTCATAAGTTGGCTCCATGCTTGTTGTTTCTTCATTTGGAAAAAATTGAACTTTGTGCAGACCAAGAAGAGGAAAAATTCCTCCTGTGATTTTTAACCTTTGCAAAGACTTTGATGCTTCCTTGGACCAATGAGAGTTATTTGTTTGCTTTGGATTGGTAATGGAAGTCTCTTCACAACAAGCACTGCTCGGTTGTCTTATTTCACCCGAGGGGGTGAAATTCGATGGGGCTTGGTATTGGGGCATACCCCCTCACTTCACAGATCTCACGGTGATAAGGGAGTCGAGTGCTTAGCTAATATACCAAAAACTAGTTGTTTATACTTAACTAGAACACAAAGTCGGTTTCCTATTGGGTGATGAAATCCCAATAGTTATCACTTAGGTAGGAGTGTTTGATGCAAATTTGATATTCAATATGGTTTGGTTTGTGTGTAAGGAGATTATGTGAATGCAATAAATTAATCCTTTAATTAATCTATGTGATCAAGAAGGATGTAAGGTTCGTTTTAAGCCCAAAAGAACGATTGATTTCGATGAGAATAGACAACAAAATGTGATGCTTGAAATATAAAAAGAAAGGAGAAGACACACCTGTAGAACACTTCCTTTTTAAATTTTTAAATTTTGATTTTTTTAGCATTGCAATGATAAGCAAAGAACCAAAATCTCTAGAGCATAAGCCTATAAAATGTGTTCGCAGAGGAAAAAGAAGAAGAAAATGGTGTTAGAGGTTGATTGATTGAGTAATCGAAGCGATCCACAAAGACCATCGGCGATTGATAGGAATTCTTGGCGATTTGACCGGATCGTTGGTGATTATAAAGAAGAAGACCAAAAATTGAATTAAATTAATTTAAATGAAATTGAAAAAGGGACTAAGATCCCATTGAGCATGCCAGAATGTTCAGAGATGTTTTTAATTTTCTAATTTAAATTAATGAAGTGAAATAATGAAAAAAATTGACCTCGTAAGCGGACTGGGGTTTACCGATACCCATGAAGATGGATGTTTATGCTAATGTTTGATCAAGATTTCCATGTATGAATGAATGTGCAAGTCCTCCTGTCTGCTAAGCAACCCGCACTCAAAGATACTAAACATAAAGGATTAGATGAATGGATAGATGAACTTTTCGACAAAGGTGATTCTAAGAATCCAAAGGGACTTTCTTGGAGGATGTCAGCTCACTTTGTAACAATTAAGTGAATTGATAATGATATAGATAAAGACAAAGATATATGATCAATATAGATATGTGGATAGCAAATGAGAAGCTCTAGAAATCCAAATTGAAAGGCAAGTCTAGTGCATCTTCGAAGGTGGCGAGGTGAGGGTAGATGTAATTTGTAAGCATTCGAAGTAGTTGTACCAGAAATACTTAGTTTCTTGTTGGATTTCATGAAGGAATTCAAACTGATCCTCAATGTCCTCCTCATCGATAGCAAATCAGATTGCACAAAGTGTAAGTTTGTGTAAGATGTTGTCTTGTTCGAGAAGAAACAGTGTTCAGACTATGGGAAGATCATAAATGATCGTAATTGGATATGAACGACTAGGAACTACCATCTAACAAAGAGCCATACTTGGAAACAACATGTTATATGAATAAAGTTTGATAAAAGATGATATAAGGTTGATAAATTGATATAAAGGTAAATTTGACATGAATCGCCGGTGATTTAGGAAAATCACTAGTGATTAGGGTAAATCACTAGCGATTTCTGTAATTTTGACAGTTTTGATAAAATTGATAGTTTGAAGCTCTAAAACAATGTTTTTGACTAATTTCAAAGCTTATGATGAATTAAAAATGATAAAGAGAGATATAGGAATACCTTTGGATGGATGAAGAGATAAAGGATGCCTCAAACCTTCAATGGGAAGGATCTGAGTTGATAAGTTATGCGGTCACGCTACTGGGAAGTTGAGTGATGAAAAAATCCACAAAAATGCTTGAGTATGATTGATGTTGATGCTTGAAGATGTCCTTGACTTTGTGATGTTGAGGGACGAAGTGCTGGTTCGAAAGGGAAGTCTCAAATCAAATACTGAAGCTCAAAATCAAATATCCCTAAGGGAGAGCACAAAGGTGCTATTTATAATCATTGGTGATTTGGTTGAATCATCGGTGATCCAATTTTTATGGGGAAATAACTACAAAAGTGGTTAAAACCACTTCTAATAAAGGATTTTTGGTTTGGGATGCGGGTAAATGACTAAGGGGATGTTGAGGGATGAGGTCGAGAGCTTAGGAAGGTTGTGAGATTGTTTATTTGATTTTTGTCTTATTTAATTTTAGTCTCTAATTGGTTATGGGTGGTTTTAAGAGGAGTAAGATGGGATTTTACTAGTCGTAAAATGATGTTTACGTGGTGTGGAAGAATATTTATATGAAGTAAATATTTTTCGATATTTTAGAATTAGGAAAAATTATGTATGAATTTAAATAACGTGCTTTAGATGACATGTTTTGATTTAATATGATTGCAAAGACGATGGTGAAGGAAATTAGCGATGTAAATTTTGAGTGTCTACACAAATTGATCGAATCTTTGTCTCCCAAGTCATTGCATTCTCTTCTTCTTAGCGTGATGTATTTACTACAACAACATCAAAGTCAATGAATGTACCCTCTAAAAATATTATTGATACTTCTTCAATCATTGTTTCCATCCCTCCCACTGTTGTATTCTCTCCAACTCCAACACCATCTGCAATTCTTGTTAAATACCTTTTAAAGCCAATTTGAAGGCACTTATATAGACTTATCCCCCTTTTCAGACCCTTCCTCTAATTCCTCCTCAGTCTAGTTGGTATATAAATCCACCATTTATTCCTCATGTCACACCTTATGTCTCTCAAACGTTTCTACTAGGCATGCATATGCCACTTCTTCCAATTCCTTATTTCATTCCCATTTCTTCTTTCCAAACTTCCATGTCCAGGTGAGAGTTTTATGATTCATCTCTTGGCACCCTTAGAACCTATTTAGTCTTAGCCAAAGTCTTTTTATAATTTTAATTCTATAACTACAATTGTATCTGCTTTACCCTAGAAGGAATATGGACTCCTACTAGTGGGAAAAAGGTAATTTATTATTCTATGACACAACTTGAATATCCAAAGGTATCACTCAAGTATGATTCTCCTCTACAAGCACTCTGAAGAGAGTGAGAAAGAGGAAGTTTACCCAAGAGAAAACTCATATATATATGGAAGCTGTAGACACAAAATCTATGCACTTGGGTACATTTCTAGGTCCTAAAAGCATGCTAACATTTACATGATTCCTAAGCAAGAAAAATAGTAATTGAAAACTTCTTTTGGCATTTTGCTTTGTCTTCTACATTTTTATTGGATTTATACATCTTACATTCTTGTCGGCATTTGACTATTTTATTTATCTATGGCCTCAGACACTAGCGCTGAGTTAGGATACTAGCGTTAGATGCTCTTGTCCCCCTAGGAATCTATTGTCCTTGTTTACCTTTTTCTTATCCCTTTGGACCCCTTTTGCTTCTTGATTAATTTTTACTACTTTGGGCTGGCCTTCCAGTTGTCAATTACAAAATTCATACAAGGGAATAATATAAATACATAGATATGCTTTCAAAATAAGGGACCAAGAAAAATTATTACACACTGTCACCTAAGCTTGCATCCAAAGGCACAAAACACTTGAAAAATCCACCTATCACATCCATTCAAGGAAAAGGGTTGCATTCTTTTGCATATACATCATAGGAAGGAAGTTTATTATACTCCATTACACACACTTACATATGGATCATTTTAGATCTATCCCGCTATCTCGGTGTAAATTACACAAGGGCATCCTAAGGCATCATTACACACACTTACACATAAAATTATATGGAGTCACGAAATGTAGTGAAATGCTTGGTACTAAGTTCAATTCTCGAGGTGAACATTGGGGTTAGTCGACTCCACATTGCATCTTTTTATTATTATATTTGCGTGGTTTATGGACATGTAGAGGTAGACAACTTGTTTTGTATGTTACATGTATATTCAATGATTAAGGAGTGAAACCAGAGCGATAAAACAAGACTATCAATGAAGCTCCTCATGTATAGCGAGAGGCGAATCTGGATCATTCACACAAATACTAGTACCAGAATAGACATTAGCACCTGGATGCTCTTGTCCTCACGTGGTGCTCTCTTTCGACACATTCCTAGGTCTCAAAACCTCCAGAGAGCGTTGACGAAAATATTATTAGTCTGTTTTAGTTGTTCACCTACCTAGATCACTTCCAGATTTCGTAGGAATAAAATAGTCTCTCTATCTCCCTCTCTTGCTTAAGGTTTCACATTTGTACAAGATTGTTTACTGCGTCTTGCTATATATTAGCATTTTTACATAATACAATACAATAGTTACTTTGAAATTAGATTTAATTCAATTTATATTAAATCATTTGGTGAACCCCACTTGTGCTCAAACAATTGGATCCTTATTTTTCCTATTCTATTTGACCTTCTTTCATGGTTGTAAAAATCCTCCAAGTATCCACGCATCAATTACTTCAAATGCACCCACCTTCCAAAGATGTTATCCAAAAATCCCTAAACACTACATACCTCCCTCACAATACACAACCTATACACGTAAGTTCCATTTTCAATCATCTCTCCGATGACCCTATCGATCCTGATACCACAACCAATCAACCCATCTTTGTGTTGATTCAAGATTTACACAATGCTTTTCAAGAGAAAGTTCAAGATATGGAAACCATGATTACATCCCTCAAGGTTGAAATCCAACATCTTAAGGATGATTCTCATGCCCATGCTAGTTCTTCTACACCTCATCCTAATTCTATGTCTACTACATGTGCTCATATAAATGAAGCCCAAGTCTTACCACTACTAGCACCTCTCAAGTTTGATCTAAATATTAAACAATATGATCTTCTTCTTGATCTCCTAAATCATATGTTGATACACTTTCCACCTACTCACTACTACCCTCCTTATAGGCTTGCCAAATACAAATTTCTCCCATTTTGCAATTATCACATGCTTAATGGACATCATGACAATGATTTCTATGCTTTAAAATGAATAATTAAGAACCTTGAGCATCAGGGTTTTATTTCATTTTATACACAAAATTTTGCTACATCTCTAATTGTTGAATCCCATTGGGCTCCCAAATATGATCCTTCCATGTCTAATGAGCATCATGCCATAATCACTAATGTTCCTTCGAGGTTAGTCAAGAGCCACCTATCCAACCCAATGTCATACCACCTTTAAAAATCCATACCCCATCACCTCCTCCTATCAAGTCCTCTACAACATTACCAATTCCAACTAAGCAACCACCTTTAAAAATCCATACCCCATCACCTCCTCCTATCAAGTCTTCTATAACGTTACCAATTCCAACTAAGAAACCAACTTTAAAAATCCATTCCTCATCACTTCTTCTCAATTCCTCTACTTTACCAATTCGAAATAAGCACCCACCAACCAAGAATGACCAACCAATTCACCCTGTGATATCTAACCTCTTTAAAATTCCTCCTATTGACCCAAAATCCAACCCTGGTCCTACTCTTGCTTCTACCTCTCATTGTGATGAAAATATACTTTCTTATGATACATTTCAAACTTTGTCACCATCGCAATATCTCTCTTACATCGTCACATAATTATCCATCACTGAAACACTTGGGGGTATTGCACTTACCCCCTTCCATTGGTATTAGTTATCTCTAGTGTCTACTATTACACTTTACACTCCACGCTTCATGTGTAATCTTTCTTAGCACTCCTACACTTTTGGTACACACATTGTACATGTTATCCAAATCCACTCCCTAGGTGAATTTGGATGACAGAGCTGAGGGCTCACATGCAACAAAATGAAAATATGAAACTTTTCCTGGAATACTCCTTGACATTGATTTGTAGTCTCGAGAAACCAAGGAATCCAAGAAAGTTGTAGGGAGTTGAAAGAGTTAAGAAACCTTCCTTAGAGTTCTAGTGAACAATTGAGCCCATAACTGAGTTAATGCACTCCAAGCTACATTGTGAAGGGGCGAGTTGGCTAGGTGGGTCTAAGTTATAAACATAGGAGCATCAATCTAGTTATAATGTGAGCTCCCCATCACTCGAGCTATTTGAAGGAATCGGGCCAAGTCACAAGCTTCCGACAACCAAGCCGAGTTACATTGAAAAGGTGAGATGGTGCATTATAACCGAGCTCATAAACATAGCATTGAGCTATTTTTAGCTCCATGAGCTCATGAAGCAATCCACTGAGCCGACTAAAGGTAGAGCTCCCCTTTACTGAGACCATGTTGGTTCTATGTGAGTACATTTCAGAAAGTTGAGTCAAATAAACAAAGCCCTAACAAAATGAACATGATACATTCAAAGCCGAGTATTATATTGTGAAAGAAAGCCATGTAGTGGCATCAGAGAGCCATCGATTTCTACAACTTTGAAATGGTTAAGCGAACGAGCTCGGGAAATCAGGGGATGAGTCGTATCAAGGTTGATCCAAGCTATTCAAATGTTATCCCTAGCTCATGGGAACAATTCAGGCATAACTCGGTGAAGCCATGATAAACGAAACCATTGCGAAGGATGGACAAGTTGTTTATGGTATGGCTGAATCGTCCTTTGGGTTCGAGTGCAATGCATTTGGAATGGCTTGATGAAGTTGAATCAGGCTAAACATGGGAGCCTATGATTGAGTTACAACAAAACTAAGGTTGGATACAATGAAGATGGTGGAAGGTTTAATCATCTACACGGGTAAGTTGAATATTGGGTTATAAGTTACATGTCAAAGAGGAAAAAATATCGAATTGGAATGATCGAGCCTATGGTGAAAAGATCAAGCCATTGCATTAATGAGTGGAGTGGTCATGGGGTTGGCCTAACAAGTGAATAACATCCTTCAACGATATCTGAAACAATGATCTTTGAGTGCACTTAGCCAAAGGGATAACCAAGTTCGAGATCACATAGGGAAGGATGTGGTGAAGTGAGAGATTACGTTTTGGAGGGCATGGGACATTTATGTGTGTAAAGACTGAAATTGCCGTACAAAAAAAGGTGGCAAGTTGAGTGTGGAAAACATGGAGGAATTCATCCCAGTGGCCCAGGGGACAAACGGCCAGTAGAAGGCCAAAATAGCTATAAGGAGTGAGTTATGTGATGATGTCAAGTCTTTCGGCCCAAGGAGCCACTGGGTGAGTTAGAGCATGGAGACCGAAACCCGATCCAATGTTTTGTGGGCGAGTGAGTTGTCAATGGATCGATGTGGGGTCAACATGGTTCATGCAAACCAATGCGGAGTTGAGGAGGTATTGAAGCCCATGATATGAGAGAAGCATGGATACACGGTTTGAGTGTCTTGCGAGTCGGACCGTGTGCACATGATGATCTGTTATACCCATGACTCGGATGATTGGTAGACACCGATGACAAAACCAAACAGTGGTTGTGGAGGCATAAATAAATACGAAGACCGATGCATTCATGGAGGGGTCCCCCGATTTTGGATCCACGTAAAACCGGTGACGCTATGAAAAGAAAGATAGTGTATGAGGGGGCTCAACATATGTAGAAGGAAGACTTGGTGATGCAAAAGTAGCCAGCCTCGACATGCATGGCCAGTGGATAAACCATGAAAACTTAAAACATTAAATGAAACCTCCTAAAGGTAATCAAACTAATGATGGGCCCACAAAATTTTAAAATACCAAATCATTATAAAAGATGATGTGAAACATTTAGGAGGAGAGAAATATTTAAATGTGATTCCCAACCAGATAATTAATTCTCATTCTCGTAATAAAAAGCAATCCAATGCATAAAGCCAATCATGTAACTCATTTATCATGACTTGAAATTGGTGGGAAAGTGAATTTTGGGAATTCATCATCCTCTCTCTCTCTCTCAAAATTCTATAAATTGAAGTGTTGGGCTCATTGTAAAGGAGGATTTTGAGTAGAAAAACTCTGTCATTTTGGTTTTGTGAAGCCAATGTGCTACAGGCCTTTGTAGTGGACTCCTTGCATGGTGATCTAGGCCTTTATTTTGTAATATTTGAATATGTGTATATAATGAAGTAATAGATGCAAGTTTGTGGATGTATCTTCCCTTGTATGTGTTTATTGCATTCTTCTTTCCTCTTCAATCTTATTGCAAATGTATTGTGTCTACTCTATGCTCTTGCAAGGATTATTATTATTGTGTATGCATGGAAATGTTGTTGTGAATGTTGTTATTAGACTTGTGGAGAACTATTATCACCCTCTCTAATCTGCATTTTTCTTCCATTTTCACACATTGGGGATTATTCTCATACCCTTCTTTTTGTGCATCACCTCTGTAGTGTATTTTCCTTTATTTTCATGCTATTTCTCTCTCCTGGTCCTTGGAAGTGATAGATTAGGAGTAGTTAGTAATTTTATTTCATTAGAGTTAGTTTGCACTAGATTAGGAAGAAGAACCAACTTTCTCTGGAGGTCTATCTCAAGTAGCAAGTCCCACACTTGGAGATAGTACCCATGTTACCCAATCACACCGTGAGCTCAACACACACACACTTGTGTAAATTAGAGGGTGTTGTGATTTGGTGATAATATTTTGCATGCATGCCTGGTGGGACAAAAAGAAGTTTTCATTTTAATTACAACAAGTTTGGTGTGCACTTGTAAAATTCCAGCTTGTAAGAAGCTTTGAAATTACACATCTGATGACTCCAAAAGGGAAGAATTCATTGGTTTTAGTAGTCCAAGCTTGTCAAATTTATGAGAAGAATTCAAACAAGGTCAAGAACTAGAGAGGAAGGAATTTTGAATACTTACAGCTATCTCAGGTAGAGGAAGAAGGGGAAGAAGAGCTCAAAGGTCTCCATCTCCACCAAATAGAACACTATCAACACCTCCACTTGGTAGGCCTTTCATTCAATCAACTAGAGTTCTTAGACCAATTATAATGGCACATCTACAACAACAACCACAAGGGCCACCAAATCCCTATGTCAACTTCATGGGAAGCAACCCACTTCTCTCAATGCACAAAATCCAATTCCAGTTGCAGCATTGAAGAACATTCCATATTTCACTAGGAGAGAACCATACAACTCGATTGATCACATTCAAGACATTAAAAATGTCTATGCTATACATGAGGTTAATGAAATGGATGTGGGCTATTAAATTATTGGCTTCTTCTTTTCAAAGGAAAGGATTTACAATGGTTTAGAAGCTTGAAAAGGATCAATTCAAAATTGGGATCAGTTGTGCACAACTCTTTGTGGTCAATTTGGGAGAGAAGAAGAAATTTATCTTTATTGGAACAACTAACCACAATCAAGAGAGCACCAAATGAGTAGATGGTTGATTTCAACTTTAGGTTTCAAAGGACATGGGATAGAATTCCACTTGTTGTGAGACCCAGTAATGAAGGTGTTTTTCTACTTCCTAAAAGCTCTAAATTATGATATTGCAATGATGATACAATCCATGGGAGGTACAACTTTACCCACAACTTATAACATTTTATTAGAGCTGAAAATTATTTGATTCAAGATGGTAAACTTGCACCTAGGCCACCCATGCCTCTTTATCTAGAATTAGGAAGTCCAAGCACTAGCAAACACCTACATTAGCTCCCATCCTGCCCCAAAAAATCAAGAATTCTATTGAAGCTTCTACCTCATCTTCTAGTACCTCAAATGAGCTCCAAGAAGTCATGAAACAATTGTAAAACTTAGGAAATGAGTTGGTGACAATTAAGAGGCAACAAGCTCAAAATTTTAGGTCATATCAGCCTCAAACCCAACCCAATAGACCTTTGTATCAGCCTAATAAGCCACCTACTCAAGCTACAAATCAGAACCAAGTAAAACCTCCTGCTAATAGGCCATTTCAGCCTTACAATCCTAATGTTGTATCCACATCTAGAGCCATGGTACCGAGTAAAAAATAACATAGCTCAAGAATATGACTGGTGCTTCCCATGCAATCAACCTCATAACCAATCAATGTGTTTCAATGGTGCCTTGAATCAAGCTCTTATGGTGACAACAATGGGTGTGGAACAAGAGACAAACCAAGAAGAAAATCAACATAGCAGGAAGCTACCCAAGAGGCACCTCCGAATGAGACCACACTTGTCAATTGGAAAGTTGAAGATTTTGTGGTATAAATCAAGTCCCTTCTCAAAGTGTGGCAGCCAATACATGGTCTAAGAAGAGGAATATTGGAGAGGGAAAATCATCCAATTCAAATGATTCACAACCCTCTATCACTCCACAAGGTGTTAGCAAATCAAAGTGCAGTCCAAATGTGTAAAATCAGCCCAAGCCACCTTCTAGACCAGCCCATATACCGGTTGTAACAACCCATGTGCAAGAGAAGACTATGCAAAGTAAAGGGAAAAAAAAGATAGCTCATCCCCATCAATATTCATTGAGAAAATGAAGAAAATGAATGTGAACATTTCAATGTGGGAGTCATTAGCTATCCAGGCCAAAGAGATCTATTGCAAGCTGCCATGGAAAATTGGTCCACATCAAATCAATCATCCAAAGATCAAGAGAAGGTGCTCACAAATGCAACTCAAGCAAGGAGGAAATCAAGGAGGTCAACAAGGTAAAAACATGAAACCTCCTCCATTTTACATATCTCTAATTATTGGAAACAATCTTGTACACAATGCATGATTGATTCGAGAGAAAGTAGCTCATGTCATGCCAAAAAAAATAGTTGATCAGCTGGGTCTTCAATATGAAGTCATTTCTAGAGGTGTAGTGCAATTGGATGGGACAATGGTAACAATGGTTGGAGTAATCAAAGGATTGAGCCTCACATTGCATGCATGTCCCAATGTGACCATCTTGCAAGATGTATCAGTCATAGACTTGCCACCACTCTTTGCATTGTGTTTGTCAAGAGACTTCACCACTAAAATTGGAGGTTATTTGTCTATTGATTGGTCACACATGTTATTTAGAACAAGGTATGGAGCTAAGGCTACAATCAGGTCTGAACCAATTACAAATTTCCACATTGAGCCTCATACACCAAATCAATCAATCAAAAAATTTTCAACATTTGATCAAGAAGATTTCCCAAGCACTTATGAAGTGTAGATACCAAAGTTGGAAGCATTCTAGACTTAACTCTTGATGAATGGGAAAACAAGAGGCATGCTTTTGATCCTTACAAGGAAATGGAAGAAGTTGAATTAGGCATTTATTTCTTGCATGAAGAAAATCAACCTCTCCCTAACATCACCAAGCCGGATCACAAAGATGATAATGAGGTATGAAAATTATTCTTTGATGGCTCAAGGAGTAGACAAGGTGTTGGAGGAGGAGCTATGCTTGTTTCACCACAAGGTACAAAATATTACTCAACTTTCCATTTTCAATTTTCTTTCTCAAACAACACACATAGCTGAGTATGAAGCCTTGATTCACATGGATTGCATTGGGAAAGAAAGAGAGGTATTAAGAACTTGCAAGTGTTTGGAGATAGTGAGCTGATTGTGAACCAAGTAAAAGGAAAAATGCTGCCTAAGAATGATCTTTTAAAGAACTACAAAAATTGGGTATGGGATCTCATTGAATATTTCAAAGCTTTTAACATCAATTCCATCCCGAGAAAGAAGAATGAAGCAACAGACAAACTTGCAGCAATTGGGGCAAGCATTTGATGTTGTGGAAAGTATCAAAAGTGAGAAAACTCAAGCCTCATATCAAGGTTGTGGTAAGACCAGTTGTCAGAAAACAATAATACAAGTTGGAAAGTCTTTGAAAATGATCAACAAATCATAAATTTTTTACAAGAAGAAGTTGAGTTCTCTAGAAACCAAGATAAGTTGGAGCAACAATATGGTGACCAAGTGGTGTAGCTGAGAACTAAAAAATTACCAAAGGGCCTTGTGACTTTGGAATCAATCTTCAACCCAAATGATCAATTCTAAAAAGAAAAGGAAAACATTCAAGTAAAGGGTGAAGATTAGAGCCTATTTTAGTAGGTGAAGGAAAAGATTGCAAATTGGAAAAGTAAGTACTCAACAAGAGAAATCTGATTTTTTTCAACTTTGTCAAGAGTTTCCTGATGTCTTTTCCTGGAATTATAAGGATTTGAGAGGTTTCAACCCAAAAAAGTTAGCACAACATACTATTGAGTTAGATCTAGAATCTAAGCCCATCAGACAAAAGCAAAGGCTAGATGAATCCTCACATTGAACCTCTCATGAGAAAAGAGTTGAACAAGTTGATTGAAGCTAACATCATATTTCCTATCAAACATTCAAGTTGGGTTGCAAATTTGGTGCTGTGTGGAAGAGAAATGGAGAGATTAGATTATGTGTAGACTTCCATGATTTGAATAGAGCTTCACTCAAAGATCATTATCCACTTCCTTCAATGGAGAAAATCTTGCAAGTAGTAGCTGGTTGGAAAGGTTTTCATTTGCTAGATGACTACTCAGGCTATAATCAAATAATGGTGAAGGAAGAAGATCAGTTCAAGACAACCTTCACTACAAAATGGGGCACATATGCTTATAAGAAGATGCCATTTGGATTGTCAAATGTTGGAGCAACATTTCAGTGAGCTATGGATATGGCATTCAAAGGGCTAATCAACAAGATAGTGCTATTTATATCTTGATGATATCACCATCTTCTCAAAGAATGCAACAGACCACCTCTTTCACCTCAGGAAAGTATTTTTCAAAGGTGTAGAAGATTTGAGTGTCTTTGAATCCAAAAAAAGTGTGTATTCTTGGCACATGAAGGAAAATTTTTGGGCCATATTGTTTCAAAAGAAGGATTGACAATTGATCCTGAAAGAGTTGAAGCTATATCAAAACTTTTCCATTGCCAAGTCACAAGAAATCTCTCCAAAGCTTCTTGGGAAGGATAAAATTTTTTTCACAGATTTGTGCCTGATTTTTCCACTCTTGTGAAGCCATTAACAATGATGTTGAAGAAGAGTCTTGCATTCAAAGTGGAAAATGAAGAAGGAAAAGAGAGTTTTGAGGCCATCAAAGCATGCAATATCTCAAGCTCCAACTCTTATCAACCCATATTTTTCAAAAGGACTTCATGTTATATGCTTTTGGAGGTTCGGATACACAATCTCAACTATCTTGGTACAACTGAATAAGGAAGTTAAGAACAGCCCATAGCATTCTTCAGTCAAAGCTTGGAAGATTATGAAGTAAGGTATTATTTCATTGAAAAAGCATGTTCTTTGTTATTAGAGCTTGAAGAAGTTTAGACACTTGGTCTCGAAAAAACAATAAGATCCAATTGTTAGTGTCTCATGTTGGGGTCAAGGAATTTCTCTTAAACAAGGATTTGAATGAGAAAGAGGGTAGGTTGGATCACTGAGTAATGGAATATGATATTGAAATCAAAGTGACCAAGTTGGTTCATGGAAAAGGTTTGTGTGAACAGCTAGCTTCCAAAACAACATGTTGAGTCAAAAGTGAAGAAGGAGTTGTTTTAGTGTTACAAAATGATCAAGAACAACTAGTTGATGATGCACCCATTCCATGTTGGACTCAAGACATGGTGCATTATCTCCAAATAGGTTTGTGCCCTCTAGAATGGAACAAAGCTAAAGAGAAGATATTTCAGATTGCAATCCATTCCGTATGTGCTCATTGATGACATCTTGTTCAAGAAGGATGTGAATGGGGTGTTATTGAGGTGTGTCCCAAAAATCAAATTGAGAAGATATTACATGAGTTCCATGATGGAGAAGAGGAGGCCACTTTTCTCCATGAATAACATCTCTCAAAATCATGAAGGCTGGTTACTATTGGCCTATGGTGTTTAGTGATTTCTATTCATGGATCAAGAAATGCAAAAAGTGTGCATTCTTCATGGGAAAGAAAGGCTAGCAGCATGCTTCCCCTTCATCCAATCTCAAGTGGATCAACCATTCATGCAATGGGGATTGGACTTCATTGGAGTTATCAATCCAAATTCAAGTCAAGGCCACAAGTGGATACTAACAACAATGGACTATTTCACCAAGTGGACTGAAGTGGTGGCACTCAAGGAGGAAAATGAATCAACATCTTGGATTTCTATGAGGGGATAGTCACAAGGTTTGGTGTCCCTACCACTATCATATAGATAATGCATTGGCATTTCTTGGCACAAAAATCACATGAATGGGCTATCAAGAATGGTATTTATCTCAACACTTCTTCAAATTATTACCCTCAGGGTAATGGCCAAACAAAGTCCACAAACAAGAACTTGTTGAGAATCATAGAAAAATCTTGATGAGAATCAAGAGAACTTGGCACATGAAGCTCAAATCAGCCTATGGGATGATAGAATAACACCCAAAAGGTCAACAAGTAGCTCTCCATATAAATTATATATGGGAAGGAAGTAGTGTTACCTATATCACTTGAGTTTCAGCATTGGAACTCATGAAGCAACTAGAACTAGCTGAGTTTGAACCCATGGAAATCAAGGTATGTAGAACTGATGGAATTAGAAGAAAAAGAGCATGTAATGCAAACCATGGAGAAAGATCAAGCATTGATCAAGAGAAGCTTTGACAAGAAAGCTAAAGCCAAGGACATTCCAAGAAGGAGACTTGGTGCTGAAGTGGGATGTTGATCATGAAAAACTAGGAAAACATTCCAAGTTTGATGCCATATGGAGTGGTCCATATATGATCATGAATGCAAAAGTAGAAATGCCTTCCGACTGGCTAAGTTGGATGGTGAAGAATTATAGATTCTAGTCAATGGAATCTATCTCAAACATTACTACTAGAAGGAAGATTTCTCACCCTTGTACATATTAGTTTAGGATTTTCAATTCCTCCAAGTGTTTTGTGCACATTGTTGTTGTTAGAATAGGTTTTAATTTCCTAAGTGTTGGTGCACATGTTCTATTGCTTCTAGTGTATGCTTTGTATATAGTTCATCATGCAAGAAAAAAGAAATTGTAGTAGGAAACTCATAGTTTCATGCAAACAATTTAAATTTCAAGAAATTCAAACAAATGCAGAGCAACTAAAATCAGGTCAAGAGAAGATTTCAAATCTTCAATTCTTTTTCTTCCTCAAATCAGCAATAGTTGAGTTTCTCATTTCTTTCTCAAATCAAGAAATCAAGTATTAGGGGAAATTTTTGTATTAGAAGATGAGTCCTTAAGATGGACCTTCCTTAATGTTCACTCATTAGCCTTCAATCAATGATTGTAAAGCAACAAATCATGAGCATCCACCATGCATATCTCTCCAAGGTTTGATAATAGCCTTTGTAGCCTGACTACAAGCGAAAGATCCCAATCATCTAGCTCTAGTCAAAAGAAACATCGAAAGGAATGGAACATTCAGAAGAAGAAAAAAAGAAACTTAATAGAGTTCCATGATGTCCAAGTTAATAGATGTTCATCATTTAGCCTCATGGATTGTAGTTGTGGGAATGGGTGAAATTCAAGTTTTAAAACAATTTTCTACTCTCAAAATCTTGATTTCAAGATTTTCTTATGAAATTTGAGAGTGTGAGAAAGTGGAAGGCAGTCAATCCAAAAGAAAGCAATGACATTCAAGTATTCTAAGGGTCAAGTTTTCAGAGTTCAGATCAGCTCATGATCATGAAGACTCCATGCCCAATGGATAATGTAGGTAACTGGTCATGCTCCATTTAGTAGGAAAATGGCCCCGTGAGTCACCAAATTGTTATCAATTTCACTACCCTAGGTGAAATTTGGATGAGAAAGCTTACATGATGATCACATGGGGATTCACTTGTAAAGGAAAGAAAAAAAAAATTTGGAGCATTGCCTGGGACAACACTCTCATTTTTCTTGATTTGTAGTCTTAGAAATGATTAGGATTCAAAAAAAATTTTCAAGGAATTGAAAGAGTTGAAGAATCTGATCTACCTTAGAGTTCTCATGAACATTACACCAGAGCCCATAAGCTGAGTTAATGCACTCTAGAGCTAATCATAACAAGGGGATGAGCTATAGAGTGGGTTTAAAGTTATCATCAAGTGTGCACTTCGAGTTGAGATTATAAAGGTGAGCTCTCTAATCACCAAGAATTTATAAGAATCAGTGCTTTTTCCAGAACTCAATTCTTATACATTATCATGAATAACTATGAAAGCCATAAATGAGTTGACATTGAAATCATCCATGAATTGAGCATCATAAACCAATCATAAACATAAATTTCGAGCTATTTTTAGCTCCATTGAACTCATGAAAGCAATTCATTGAAATAAACTATGAAAAGTAAGAGGATCCCTCGACCAGACCATCCTTATAGACCATGTCATTGAGATTATGTGAGCATGTTTTAATAAATTGATTCAAAGCAATAAACTCCATTGAAAATATGAAGAATTACAATGAAGCATGATGCATTCAAATCATATGAGATCAATTATATAAAAAGACCAAATCATGCATTTGAGCATCAAGATCCATGAAAATATGAAGTTTTCAATGGTTGGCATCATGAGACCATCAAGCAAATATCAAGAAATGAAGCTCCAACAATGGTATAAGCAAGATGATTGAGCTATCAAAATTTGATATGAAATGCATTATGAAGATTCATAATTTAAGGGTCATTCAACAGAAAGCATGAAGATAAATCATACAAAGCATTAATGAAATGATGAAGTTCAAAGTTATTTCTATGGATGGCGGAGTCATCCTTCTACAGCATGATAATAATGAAATTTGGAATGAAATTGATGAATCTCAAATGGGATAAACATGGATGAGCCCATCAAGGACTGAGAAAAAAAGAATAAGGAATTGGATACAATGAAGATGGTGGAAGGTTTAATCATCCAAAGTGAAGAATGATAAATAAAAGTTTGAAGCTAAAATATAGGATCTTAGATCAAATTGAAAAGATGAATCCTTGGTGAAAATCCAAATTGGAATGATGCGGAGATCCTAGTGAAGATATGAGCATGTTGAGTGAAGATGATGACAAGTGCATGATGATGGGTTGGAAATGCTCAAGAATCACATCTGAATCAAATGGAAAAGAGCTCTAAAACAATGATCTTTGAGTGTTTACTTAGCAAAATGGCCAAAAAATGAATGGAAAAAATCAAGGAATTTGGAATCATAAATGATGATTGGAGTGGCCATAAACATTAGGAATTGATGTAAGCTCAAATGTGCAATGAAAAAAGCCAAAATGGACCAGTGAGTAAGCAAAATGGATTCAAGAATCTAAATGAGGCGAAAAGGGAAAGGATTCAATCCTGGAGTAGGGAATTTTAAGGGACAAAGCCAATAAAATGGAAGGCCATAAGGAGTGAGGGGAACATTTTGTCAACCCAATGGATTGTGGGTTTGCAGCCCAAGTGGCCGATCATGATGAGCCAGAGTTGAGGCAAGGTGGAGGCCCACCAAATGAGTCCCAAATGATGATTGGGGAGTGAGTGATGGTGGGATGGTGGGTGGGGAATGAGGGTGTGTCACTGAAGTGAGTCATGGTGAGTAGTGCAAGTGAAAAGTGGAGAAACGTGAGTGTGGAGTGTTCAATGATGTGGGTGAAGCCATGGATGATGACTCATGGAAAAAGTGGTCAGAATGGTCCGTGGAGATGTGTACAATGACCACTCATGGTAGGATAGGAGGGCCCATCATCACCATGCATAATTTAAGGGAGGAACCATGGAGGACCAAAAATGAAGATGATGGAGGCAAGTGGAAAATGAATGAAATGATGCAGAAATAAATGGAAGATCTAGCACGTGGAGGGACCATGGTAAAGGCAAATAATGGTGGTAGTCAATAAAAAAGAAGTGTAATAATAAAGGTGATGAAGATGGAGAGAAGGATGATTGGTGAAATGAAAAAGCTGACAAATGAAGGAATATAAAGAAAAATAGAAGAAAGATCTAAGCTTGAGCTGGCATGTAAAAGCATAAACATTAAATATTTAAACATAAATCAACCCTCCTTAAATAATGAAATGAAAATGATGATGGGCCCATAAAATTAAAAAAAATCAAATCATTTTAAAAATGATGAGAAAACATTTTAGAAAAGAGAGAAAAATTTAAAATGATGATTTTTCCAACCAAATAATTTAATTTTCATCCCATGTAATGAAAAGAAAGCCTGAACAATGTGCAAAAAAAAATAGCTACAATCACTCGAGAAGCCATAACTTTTAGAGAAATTCTCAATGGAATTTTCACAAAATTGGTCGTTGGAATCATGGTTCAATCGACCAACAAAAATCAAGAAAAAATAGAAATTGATGAAGATTTGATGGTGATTTTAAGGAAAATGAGCCCAATTTAGTTTGGTTGTTGGAAAGTGGTTGGAGGAGCATTTAATGAGCATGGAAATCATTCTTTCACTGTTTGCTGCAAGTTATGGGACACCTTGAGATTGATTTTTAGGTAAATCAAAATCACCAACTACACTCATTTATCATGACTTACAATTGGTTGAAAAGTGAATTTTGGGAATTGCATCCCCTCTCTCTCTCTCTCTTCAAAATTCTATAAATTGAAGTGTTGGGCTCATTGTAAAGGAGGATAGTTTGAGTAGAAAAACTCTTGTCATTTTGGTTTTGTGAAGCCAATGTGTTGTAGGCCTTTGTAGTGGACTCCTTGCATGGTGATCCAAGCCTTTATTTGTAAAATTTTGAACTATGCATATAATGAAGCAATAGATGCAAGTTTGTGGATGTATCTTCCCTTGTTGTGTTTATTTGCATTCTTCTTGCCTCTTCAATCTTATTGTAGATGTATTGTGTCTACTTTATGCTTTTGCAAGGTTTCATTATTATTATTGTGTGTGCATGGAAATGTTGTTGTGAATGTTTGTTGTTAGACTATGGAGAACTGTTATCACCCTCTCTAATCTACATTTTGCTTCCATTTTCACACATTGGGGGATTATTCTCATACCCTTATTTTGGTGCAAGTTAATCATTTGCTTTTAGTAGAGTTAGTTTGCACTAGGATTAGGAAGAAGAACCAACTTTCTCTGGAGGTCTATCTCAAGTAGAAAGTCCCACACACTTGGAGATAATACCCATGTTACCTAGTCACATTGTTCAATGGTTCATTCTTAACTATTGAGGGATCATTTATAAATGAACCTCATCTCATATATGTCCACTAGGGAAACACTGCTCCTACCATCTACACACCTTGCATATCACACCATCCCACTCACATAGAATTTTAATATATTAGTTGCATTTATTCTTGCTAGCTTATATGACTTATATCTTGGACTTTGCTTACTATGTTAGATGGATTCTTCATACATGATTATCTTTTTCTATATACACATGCACATTCACTTGGTATCTTGAGGTGAATGTATGACCTATCACATATTCATACATGTTGCATGATGCTTGACACAACTCTTTATCAGTTCCACCGAGGTTCCCAGGGCATCTAATTTTTCTACTATCATACTTTACACATTACATGTTCTATCATTTCAATATTTACTACTTGTTACTTATTACTTTTCGCTACCCTTACATGATTTGACATACTACTTATCTTTTTATTCTAACGGGTGCTTCATGTGTAGCATTTTCCTTGCTGGACTATATACTGACCATGATTATTTGATACATATTTCTTGTTGTTGTTTTCTATTCTGAAAGCTATGCCATATGTCTTGTTTGATCATTGTATGTTTTTGGCCACTTGCGCCCTCATTGTCTTATGATATTGTGAGCAATGTTGCTGTTTGAAACCCAATTTTTGCAGTCCATATTGTCTTCTTAGTTACTTGTTACATTGTTTTCTAGCCTCTCTTGTTTGCACGTGCCTTAGTTTCTACCATGGACATCCCCTACCCCTTGTAGGTATCCACGTAAGATCTGTATCAGGTCCTCTCCTTTGGACCACATTCTCCTATAGTCGTTGATGCACCCCAAATGAGGGGGGTCATCTATTGGGTGAAAAAATCACCCCTATAATAACTCGAGCTATAATACATAATAACACATTACGGGAACAACACGGGCACATAGTCATAGATTGGGCGAAATAGACCAGGGTCAAAATACAAAGAAAAACTAGTGTTTAGACTAGACTGGATAGTAGCGGTGGGTGCTTGTGTCCCCCTTGGGTGCTTATGTCATAGGGAAAAAATAGTCAACTTCTTAGTTCAACATAATCTACAATAGCTTAGAACAAAGTTATCCAAGTAGTTGAAACTTTCCTCTAGTTATAGATTTGGTTTATTAGTACATTTTAGTTACAATCGGAATAAAGGACTAATCGAGACTAATTAGAATAATAAAAAAATCAGGATGTACCATATGCAATGATGCTTATTCGAGAAGCATCATGGAAGGAGAAAAGAATAGACCTCTCGAGCCCCAACACTCTTCTCTTAGCATAAGATTGCCCAAAAAACTTGCTCTCGGCGTGAAATCACCCAAAAAAATCACTCTTGGTGTGAGATCACCAAAAAAACTCACTTTTGGCATGAGATCACCCAAAAAAATCACCTTCGACATTCAAATCTAGAAACTCCAATCAAAATAGGACTAATTCTCTATCTATTACTCTCTTACATATCAAGAACCCACTTTCCTTTTACATACTTTTACACTTATACACATCTTACTTTGATTTCTCATACACAGAACTTTGAATACTCTTTCACTCTTATTTTTAGGTCCATCCTTTATATACAATAAGGAACAACTCACACCAAAGTGAACACAACATGCTACTACACATACTCTTCACATTTAGAGTCCACTTCGCTTTCCTAGTCTCCATGTTTCATATCGCGATCACTTCACTCTTCACTTTTCCACTGGAATGGATGCTCATGATAAGGATACATCTTCTATCCACTGTATTCTATCGAGTATTCACTCAACAAAATTGGGGGAAAAATGTAGACACAAAATCTATGCACTTGGGTACATTTCTAGGTCCTAAAAGCATGCTAGCATTTATATGATTCCTAAGAAAGAAAACTAGTAATTGACAACTCCCTTTGGCCTTTTGATTTGTCTTCTACAATTTTATTGGATTTATACATCTTGCACTCTTTCCAGCATTTGACTATTTTATTTTTCTATGGCCTCGGACACTAGTGCCTAGTTGGGACACTAGCGTTAGGTGCTCTTGTCCTCCTGGGGCACTCTTTTCCTTCTTACCTTTTTCTTACCCCTTTGGACCCCTTTCACTTCTTGATTAATTTTTACTACTTTGGGTTGGCCTTCTAGTTGTCAATTATGAAATTCAAATAAGGGAATCATATAAATAAAGTGCTATACTTTCAAAATAAGGAACCAAGCACTAAGTATTATATACTATCACATAAGCTTGCATCCAAAGGTATAAAATTATTCAAAAGCACATCCATTCAAAGGTTGCATTCTTTAGCATACACAACATAGGAGGGGAAGTATATTATATTCCATTACACACATTTGCATATGGAGTATTCTAGATCTAGCCCACTATCTTAGTGCAACTTGCACAAGGGAATCATAGGGAATCATTACACACACTCACACATAGAACTACATGGAGTTTGAAATGTAGTGCAACACTCGGTATTAAGTTAACTCTTTGGGTGACTACTGGGGTCAATCCGAATCAACATTATGCATTTTTTTATTAGATTTGATGTGGTTTGTGGACATGTGTAGGTAGACAACTTGTTTTGTAGGTTATAGGTACATTTGGTGATCAAGGAGAAAAACTAGAGTGAAAAACAAAGACTAGTAATGAAACTACTCTTGCATAGAAGAGTTTATATCCGGATCATTCAAAAAGACACTAGCACCCATGTGCTCTGTCCTCCCATGGGTTCTCTTGTCCGACACATTCCTAAGTATCGGAATATATTGAGAGCATTTATGACACTCTTCTCACCTGTTTAAATTGTTCACTTGCCTAGATCACTTCCAGATTGCTTGGGAATCAACTAAGTCTCTTTATCTCCCTCTCTTTCTTAGGGTTTCACATTTATATATGCTTGTTTTCTTGCATCTTACTATATATTAGAATTTGTACATCATACACTACAATAGTTACTCTAAAATTAGATTTAATTCAATTCATATTAAATCGAAACAAAAGAGGACATCTTAAGAATCTCCAAGAAGGCACATACAGGTGAGGAATTCATGGATATAAATCCTCAATTAGTTATAAATGCCACTAAGAAAATGACATCTAATTTGGTAAAAAGAATGCAAGATCGACTAGATGCTCTTAATTCCCAAAAATGGATGACAATGCCAAAAATAGTTTTCCCAATTTGTAGATGGATTTGAGAACTTTGTATGAGCTATTAATAGCCACACAAATTCATAAAGATGTAATAGAGCAGGGGTTGCAGTAGGTACAAATCTAACACAAATACATGACCAGGATGAGTTCCATTATGGACAAGTTATCCATCTTAAACAAAGGGCTCTATGTCTCAATTTGCTACGTATGAAGAATCAAGATTTGAATACATGGAATATTTTCATGGGTTACATCTTGAAATAATTGAGTGATTGGATGAAAATGATGGAAGGGATGTTGAGATAGCTATAAGGGACTGAGTAGAAATCTATTGAGATATTATTTGAATCTTAAATTAATTCACTATATCAAACACATGTGATGTTAATAAAAAAATTTCTTTGAGAAGTAGAACAAACATCCATCTCCACTCTCATAGCTAATTTTTGCAAGTAGATAAGGTTGGGCATATATATGCTATTATGGAACTTGTAGCTTCTACAAATGAGAAATTGGAGGAAGTTTCACTTCTAAGTGAAAATGTTAAGTCTATTTATAACATAGTCCTAGTTGTAATTTAAGAATTACATGATCAAATTAGGCCACCTATTTTGGACTTGGGATACATTGAGGAGGATTTCAGAAGCATGCATGGTGAGCTTCAACGAAATCAAACAAAATCCACACAAGAAACTACAAGTGGAATATCCAGTAGAGCTTGAACGAGCAGTATATTTACTATTTTTTATGATTTAATATAGTAAAAATTTGTAATCCTAAGAATAATAAGTATAATCTTTCTTACATGAGAGATTTGTTTTTTTATTTTAATTATCTACTCACAGAACAATTTGATCTATTTTTTAAACTGGCTATTTTTAAGTCCCATGGCGATGGAATTTTTAATAAGTACATTAGTTGCTTTCCCTATAAGGAGGAATAATTTAATAAAGGAAGTGCTTGATAGTCCCATGATTGTTCAGTGAGTGTTTTTCTTGTGTATTTATTTCTAAATTGTTTTGCAAAGTTGCTTACATATATTGGTGGTACCACAAAATAAAAATGGCATATTTTAATAGATTATACCATTTCCAACAACCTAACTTACAAAAGTAGATAAAGTAATGCTACATGATAGAAAACATGTTTTAAAGTGGATCAATACTGAATATAATTACTTGTACTAAGTACTTGTAGGATGTAAACTACAATGTTGCAACCTACAAGACCTTGATTTATTTGATTTTGTAAGCAATATGCTGAATCCTTTTCTACTACTTGGAACAATGCCCAAATTACAAATTCACAAATAAGAAAAGATAAACCAAATAATTTTGTTTAGAGTAAATAATAAAAATATCTATGCATATATATAAGTGGAAAATTTAATCAAATTTCAAAATTTCTCCCTAAAATGTTGGCGATTGTGACCAAAGGGTCCATAGAATTCTTGGTGATCCAAGAATGTTATGAAATCCCGCCCGTCGATTACACAATGATCCATTAAAAAACATGTTGGTATTAGATATCTCTTGGCTATTTGCATGGGACAAATTATTGTTTGTGTTTTTAGGTGAAATGTGGGAAGTGACATAGTCAACCAAATAGCCAAATAGATAGTCCAAAATTCCTATTATTCACCTAAGTGTGAATATTTACTGCTAAATTTTTCACTGATCATCTTCTAGTTCCATGAACCACTAAAATTATTTACTAGTGTGATGTAATGTTACACCTCCTCCATTTACTTTTACTAAGCCCAACATCTCTTTTGAACTGCTTATGATGAACATGATATTTTGAAGATACCCATTCGGTGAGGTCTCACAATTTAGATGATGAGTTATAAAGGGAATAACCAATACCTCGACCACTAATGCTAGAAAATTATGAATGCACCTAATCAACCGAAAAGCCTAAACCAAAATGGGTTTACATAATACCCAATGAGGTTGGTTACTTTGCATGAGATCCTAGAGATCTATAAAGGATGAGATCCTAACATCAATATAATGTTACACATTTGGAACAATTGGTTGTAATAAAGGATACCGAGACTTATCGATAATCTTAAAAGAATCTTGAATGTTGAGTAACTATGGAAGAAGAAATTATTTCTTTGAAAAAAACAACACTTGAGATTTGATTCCACCTCCAATAGGAAGAAAATAATGAGGTGCAAATGAGTGTACTAAACTAAATATGCATTACATGGTTTCATTGATACGTATAATTTTTGACTTGTAGAAAAGGTTTTCATAGGTTGAAGGTGTTGATTACCATAAAACCTTTGCTATAGTCACCAAAATAAATTCTATTTGACTAGTACTCTACTTCACTATTACACATGGGATGGGAATTCCAACAGATGTATGTCAACAATGCCTTTTCACATAATGATTTGTAGGAAGAAATTTACATATCACATCTTCAAGGGTCTCTTGATAATGAAAATTTGAGTTATGTATGCATATTGAAAAAGTCCTTGTATGAATTGAGGCAATTTCCTCGAGCTTGATATGAAAAAATTGACATGTTTTTTTATGAATCTAGTTTTGCATGGTGTTCTATGGTACTATAATGTACACTAAGAAAGTAGATGTAAAGATCCTCATTCTAGTCCTCTATGTTGATGAATTAATCATCACAAGAGCTTCCACATTATAAATTCATTCTTGGAAAACATATTTGAAGAATTATTTTGAGATGATTGAGTTGGGTTTACTACATTTTTCCTTAGGCCTTCATATTTCACATTTTGATAAAGGCATTTTCATGCATAAGTATAAATATGCTCAAGAAATTATTTTATAATTCAATGAGGAAAATTTTCAGTCCGCATTAAATCTTTTCAACCAGGATCAACATTTCCATCAAATATTCTACTCCTTTAGTTGATGGGACATGAAGTTGGTTGGAAGCCTAATCTAGTTGACTCACACATGTCTTGATATTTATTTTAATGTGAATTTGTATCACACTATTGTTGGGAACCCCATGAAATCCATGGAAAGCTACAAAATTAATTCTATGGTATTATTATGGAACTAAAAATTATAATATTGAGTAAAAGTCAATGGAACAACCTCAATTTTTGTTACACTTCAAGAGGAAAGAACTAAAGAATCTTGCTCCTTCAGAAACAACAATTGTAGGATATTAAGATAGTGATTGGGTAGGAGATCCAGATGATTTCAAGTAAAACTCATGATATATCTATCATCTTTGGGCAAGTCCTATGAGTTGGTCTCAGAACAAGCAAACCATTTCTTTTTCAAGTCAAAGGTAGAGTATAGTGGAGTTGTTCTTGTAGTACATGATTTAGTGTGGAAATGGCACATGATTTTGAATTTAGGTTTCCATAGATTGAACCTAAAATGCTTTGGTGTAATAATTAGATTGCCATCCACATCTCTTGTAACTAGTGGACCACCAAAACTCAAAGCACATTGAAATACATGTGCCATATATTAGATAATTGATCCATAACAAGGTTGTTGATAATAATTTTTATTGAAGAGAAAATCGGGGTCTAAAAATCTTCACAAAGTCGTTGCTTGAGGCTTGATTAGTTCAAATCAGGGTAACTATCGGGAGTGAAGGATGGTGTCATCGAGGGGATAGTTCAATGAATCCTCCTTCCTTCTCTTTGTTGAAGTACATCTTAAGAAGATATACTAGTGTATTTAATTTTCAAACACTATTTATGATTTTAGAGATGTAGTTGTAATACTTATTGTAATTTAATATGTGGATAGTTCACCTATTGGTCCACAATTATCCGCATCTATTAATAGAGAAGGGTATCAACCAAGTTATTTACTTGTTTGTGCGCCACTATTAATAGTCTTTTATAAGAATTTATTTGCAAGAAAGTACTGTCCAAACCTAACCTTAGCCTCTTATCTTTTTTATAAGAACATGTAGCTAGTGTGTGTGGTAATTCATTGTGGAAGAGAGTTATTCTTCATTTATGGAAATTCAAGCTAAAACATCATGACCAAATTGTGGTAGTTATGTTAGGGTCTTTTAAATCTATGTTATATCTTTGCTTTAAGCTTTCATTGATTTATTATATATGCATGCATGTGGGTATTTTTCTAATGATTGTTTACAATGATTTTGGAGAATACAACAATCTTTAAGCTGTTTTTATATATCAATGTATAATGTGTTTCATTATGTAGTGTTGAGTAATATTTGGTTTAAGTAATTAATTAGCCCTTCGATAAATTGCACATGTTTGCGATCGCTTTATGCAATCACATAACATGGCTCTCAATGCTCTCAATGCATATCGAGTGATACATCCATACTTGTGTGGTTGAATATGCCATTATGCTTGTGATTTATATGTTTGTGCATCACCTATCATTCGTTTTGTCTATATTTTGTTGTTGTGTTGTGAGAGAGTGAAGCACGTGGCTTTGAAATCTTGCATCACTAAGCATTTGTGGAGTTAGGGCTTTAAGAGGAAATGGTGGTAAGAATGCATTTCTATGCACTAATAAATAAGCCATTTGAAGTAAAAATGGCTAGAGCATATCAAGAAATGTTTGCTTCTCAAATTGAAACTTCTCATTACAAAAACAATCATGAACAAATTGAAGATATATAATGGGAAGAAAATTAGTATGAATGTAAATTCCATGAATCCAACACATTCCATGATATTATTGAAACATACTATCAAACTCTTATACACCGAAAACGAGAAGAGAATAAAACAATGAAACACCTTAAATGAAATTCACATGAACTTTTGAAAGATGAAAGGGACTCCTATTCATAAGAACTATAACTGATAGAGATGTGACACATTTCATTACCCACTCAACCCATGGACAATAAAATCTAAACTGCCCAAAAATCATTCGCAAATAAAATTATGATAAAATATTGTATGCTTTCATAATATCTATTTTTAATTAAAACACGTCAATATATTAATCAATTAAATATCAAAAAATACAAAATAATTACTAGTATGCACACCTGATCTCTAATTTTCACGTATGATTAAACAAAACAAAACACTTATTTGTTTCCTTCCCCACCTAAGGAAGATAAAACAAAACAAGGAAAACTTTTTAGAGAAAAGGTCAATGTGTATGAAGAAAAATTAAAGGCTAATGCTTTTCGAAATGAGACAACTATGTATTATTTATGATAGTCACATAAAAAATCAAATAAAACAAAAGATTATAATCCCTATGTGGAGATCATAATTGATTTTGGCATTGCTCTACCCTTTGATTATGACATTATTACAAGTATAATGCTTTTGAAGAGTTGGATTAATATTAAATTAAAGTTAAATTTATCTTTTATTTGTAGTGAAGTTGTAAGACCGTGATTGAAAAGGACACTTTTGTTTGCAATTAAACATAGATAAATAAGACTGATTTTACTATAGTTCAGAATTAATAGTGTTTTTTTAATTATATATTTAGTTCATAAATATTACATGTGGAAATTATTTTTAAGAAATGTTTAATAAATTTATTTTATGTTGGTAAATCACTCTCACCTTGTAAATAAATCACTCTATTACTCTTAAAACACACATTAAATATCATAAAATTAAAATATATCTTTAAATTTAAAAATAACAAAATTATTTTACAACATTATTATGTGAGATTCGGTATACTAACTCTTCCGCCATCCTATCCCAAAAGTGCAAATTATGATTGAGTGCGTTTTGATATGATACTAGTGTCAATTTTGATCCCAATAAAGAGTAGTAGATTTCGAAGTACTAGCACTAAACAAACAAAAGTATGGAAATTCTATGCAAATGATTCCACATGTGTGCCAATAAAAATATTATGGAAAGATGATGATAAAATAATGATGGAAAGATGGGCTACTCTTAAATTTCTACACTTTAGAATTTTAAAAGTGTGTGGTCAATAACACCATATGTTAAAAGTTTTACATAAAAGTCAAAAGAGGATCTTTGTGACAATCAATCAAAGAATTTTAAGGACGCCAATTTAATATAATATGGTAATGGCAAAAAGTAGGGGAGTTGTTTCCTATCACAATCGATATGCATTTGGAATAAAGTTCGATGCATTTGGAATATTTCTTCCCCATGTCCTATGCATTGCATTTGGAACTTTTTCTCGAAAAATGAATATGCCTTCAAGAACAAAACAAACGGACATCCCAAACGTAACAAAACACACACAAAATCATTCTAATTCCGTTCTAAAACTAGATGGCAAAAGGAAAATCATGAGAGAGTATATAAGTTTAATTTAATTCAATTTATATATTAATGTAGATACTAGATGCCAAGATTGGCCCATAAAAGTATAATGTAAAGTGCCACAACCAAAATAATATAGTTTAGAGAGATTAAATTAAAAAAAAAAGTAAGAATAATTATATAACAAAGATATAATGGAGAAGTTATGAAAGAGGGGTCTAACATAGTGACTTGAACTTTCTTGTTGACAAATACTTCTATACTCAAAGTGGTAAATAAATGTGTAATGGGTGTGAGGTCATGTGAGTCATTAAGTTTCAAGTGGTATGTGACACCTTCTTGTTCTAACCTATAAATTTGAAGGATGACCACGGGCCTCTTACTACCGTTGATATTAGATGGATGGTATAATTAAGGACTTATGACTTTGAGAAGTCGTTAGTGAAGGTTGAACATCTCTAAGAGGAAGAGGGCTAAACATCTCCGACTATCATAACCCACGAATGTCTAGAGAGAACTAAGAGAATACTTAAAAACGTAGAAGAATCATCTCCTTATCTCATAAAAAGGAGAGCATACAAAAACAAAATGATCTTGATGTTAGCCTCCAAAAAGAACATTTGGAAAATTTGATGCTCTGCCTGGGGATATGGTGATTTGTCTCAATATGAAGCCGATGGGAGAAAACTATGAGTAGAGCAAGGGGAACCCACATAGGGTAAGATACATAATTCTATGTACCCTAGAGTTTGGATGAACCCATCACTAAAATGAAAATATTAGTCTAAGTAGTATTTAAGTTTTAAGGTGAGCGACACTTGAGGTTGAGTCTTCGTGGACTTAAGATATAATGTGTAAATATTAATACAAATACTATTATTTATCTCTCTCTTGGAGAGATGAGGAGTATCCATAAGAAAGCTATATGAGGGTGACATGTCAATATTAAGATCAATGAAGTGAAGTAATAAGGAGGCTATCACATACCAACATGAATCAACCCCATGATTTGCTTACTTTACATAATCTAATTTGAAAGAAAGGTATGGGTACTTAAGGTGAACTTTGAGAGCATCCCACTCACCTTACTTTATGAATCATAATCACAATATAAAAATCACTGAAGCAATGAGTGGTGTTGTGCCAAATTTTTCAAGGAATATGACATGAAGAACTAATCTATTGGCATTAATATATTTGGATAACATCGACCATCAATCTCTCTTTTCATTTTTGGTCCTTAACTCAATGGTATGGTTCCCAAACCTCACAATGTGAAAGACGTAGATCTTCATTTGAATGCCATGAAATTGAAGTAAAAAATAATTCTTTTCAATGGCAACAAGAACTAAAAACCTTTATTTATAATGGAATCTATAACCAGAGTCAACCTAAAGTGTTGTTTAGAGAAGAGGACCCCCAAATATACATATGAAGATACTTTCTCGAACCTTCATAAGTAAGAATGACCTCACTTGCCTTACTTCGATATATATGTTGAAAGCCATGACTTTTGTTTACCCAAATTAACATGAAGCTCATGAGTATCACAAAAGAAGGCTAGAATATCAAGTTATTTCTAGAGACCTTCACAAGGTGAAACATTAGAATAATTTCATATGGAAATAAGAGAATCACAATCGAGACTTCTGGAGAGTAAGAAAACATTTTTTTCACCGAATGTATATAAAATTATTATTTCTAGCTCATCAATGTACATAATGAAAAGTGTAGGACAAAGTGGGCAACCTTGTTTAACACTTGTAGTACTTTGAACATACTACGTATCACGAAACCTCATTCATACCTCGCTAATAATTATTTCATAAAATTTTATCGAAAATTAAACTACCAAGGATGGAAGATCCAAAGCCTTAAGACTTAAACCTTTAAAATAATAGTGTTGAAGAACTATATCAAATACCTTACAATAAAAGTCTACAAAACAACAATATACTCCACTCTTATTTGTCTTAGTTTTCTCAATGATAGAAGTAAAAACAAAGAGATGATCAATGGTATGGTGATCTCTTAGAAACCTTCTTTCCCTTTAATACTCTAGCCTCTTGGTCTCTTCCCATATGGAAATATGAATGTCTAGAGTTGTGGCAAATATCTTAGCAAAGGTGTGTCTAACTATGATAATACAATGATTACTAGGATCACTCATTTTTGCATGCTTATAAATGGGATAGATGATATGGGATATCCAATAAGGTGGAAATCTATAGGTCATAATGTAGTTTAATAAGTCTATAATATGGATTGTTGAAATTCTAGGTTATGTTTAAAAATATGGGCTTCAAGGTTCTCCACATCATGAGATTTTTGGATTGGAGCTTAAGGATGACATAAAGGATCTAGAAATAAGTGAAGAAAGGATCTAGAAATAAGTGAAGAACTAACTATGAAAAGGTTTTAGGTTTACTCAAATGGTTGGTTGGTTTGGAGCATTGTATAGGATAGAAGCATAATCAAACCAAGGAGATTAGGTAGTGCACATATTGATTCCTTAGGAAGGAAGACTCCCAAAATGTTTGGGAGTAAACTAGAGTTAGTTGAGAGTATTTTTGTGCTTGTTCATGATATATTTCCTCTTTTTCATAAAAATAATGCTTTAATAGATCATTTGAATTTTCTTAAACTTGGAGGGTCTATGCTTCATAATATGCTTGGTTAGGCTATGAATAATGTAGACACTCAAATTTGGTAATTTACACTTTGGAAACCCTTGATTTGACTATGCACTCTTGATATGATAAAAATAACTTATCCATTTCACTTAACACTTTTCGAGGTCCATTGTTTAGATTGTTTATCCTTGTACACTAACATGTTGACAAACTCGAGAATACAATGCATAAGGTCAATAGAGAAACGTTAACTTGTCATCTCCAAACTTCATTTTACACATTTTCTACTCGTTTCCAAGGCCGTATATTTGCTCATGGCCATACCATATCCGGTCTTGACTTATTTATACGATCTTGGAATGACATGTTCTACAAATACATTTTCAGATTGAAATATTTTTTGGGTCTTATACTTCATTTTAGTCAACCTTTCTTAAATAATATATAGAAACTCTATATAAGCAAGTAAACATTACCTCATTTTCTAACCTAGAACTCCTAAGGTAATGTACTAGAACACTCACTTCATACACTTGTAAAAGGCATCCAAAGCTCCTTAAATCTTAGAATTGCACATCTACAAGTCATTAAGGCAATACCCACATCAGGTTTAAAGCTACAAACTAGGTCAAGGTAGTCATATATCTCATCTAAAAGCATAAAAACACCATCTATTTAAGTGTTTTAGAAAGAGCCAAGTAAAAGTAATCAAATTCAAAGTAATTGCCAAATTTGATTGATTTATCTAGATATCACATGCTAGGTGGAGAATGACATGTGGTTTGAGGCATCTTCAAAGTAGTACTAATGTTGGTAGTGCATGAGGTGCCCATAATAATTATAATGTTTGTTTTATTGGATTATTCATACATGTATAGGGTATGAGGTGGTGTTTAGTCCATTTAAAGAGGTTTGTTACATGTGCGACAAATAGGTTTGAAAATGATAGACAAATCCAAGAAGATGAATAAACCAAAAAATTGTAGAGGTAAATTCAGAGCAAGTTTAAGGCTATATAGAAAGAGTTGAATCATATAGTTGTAGACACTCAAATTTGGTAATCTATCCTTTGACACTGTTGATCTTTTCATTAAACACTTACACGAACAAATACACTCTCCTCACTCTTGCTTAAGCACACCCGATATCACTTCATGTACTTTCTTATATTTGCACATATCTATTTTTTCAGTTGTTGGAATTTAATTACACAAAATACACATAGAAACATACATGCTTAGGGTGATAAAGTGAAAATGTGCTTTTCTCCCTCTTGTCCAAAAAATGACAATTTGTAAATACATACCGAACCTATTATACAATTTTGGAATGACATTTTGTGCATTAATTCTTTCAATTCAATCACCTTCATATGAACAAATACAACCCTTTGGTCATCATTTCAAGTCACAAAACCTTCGGAAACATATATAATCAAGGAAATCATACCTCACTTAAGGGACTCGATTCGTATGAACTCCTCATGCAAAGAAAACATTGAAGGCACTCAAAGCTCCCTAAATAATGAAATACCTCATGAAAATCCATTAGGGAAACACTCTCTCGGTATGAAGTCTCATTCTAGGTTAAGGAGTCTCCATTATTATCCTACAAGTAAGCAAAGTGACCCTTACCAAGCATTTGAGAAAGTGTGAAACTTAAGTGAGGAATTATCAAATTACAATTGTCAAATTATGATTACAATACAATAGAAATCACATGCTTTAGGAGAATGATGTGTGGTTTGAGAACTCTTTAGAGTAGTGCGTATGTCAATGGTGCATGGGGTTCCCATAACCCAACTAACTTTTTTTTGCAAGAAATCCTTGCATTACAAGGGTTTGAGGGTTTGAACAGAGTTTACAGATTCATTCTAAAGGTGAGTGAAGAATATCAACAAATGACATAACATATTTCCAGGAAAATAAATCACTTAGGGAGTTGAGAACACAATTTCAAGTAGGATCAAGACCATACATAAGGGTTAGGACCATATGAACTTTATTGAATGAGTTGTATGGTTTTGATAAGGCTCAATTTCAGGTCACATTTTTTATTAATGCAAAATTATAGCACCCCCAATTTGTTGTCATGTGTGTAGGGAAATTAGTGTAATTTTCTAACATGGGACCATCTCACAAGCCGTAGGAATTGAACTTGAGATGGTCCTCCGAGAGAAGGCTGGCTTCCTCTACTAAGCCTAATGCTAAACTACTCCTAAATGTAGAAAAGACACCTATCTAAACCTACCCTAACAATTATAAGGAGACAAGGAGAAAAAGAGTGCATAAAAGGAAATCATACACTAAGGGGTGGTGAAAGCACTAAGAGAAAGGGGTGAGATACTCTGTTGAGAGAGGAAAATAAGGAAAATGGAGTGGGAGTGTCCAAACATTTGTGACACATACCCAAGTCTCAACTCGCCATCAAATTTCCATGAAACACAACACATCCCGAACTGTAAGTGAGAAATACATGCACATAATACAACAAAAAAATGGAGAGGTAAGGGAAACACAATAAAAATGAGCAAGGGTTAAAGAAACACCACAAAACATGATTTTTATTGCTCCATAATATACACAATCCATTTAAATTTGATGCACAGAGGCATAATTACATTTTCCAGGCCCAAGAGAAGGCTCGCGGCTCAATGGAGTTGAGGAAAAACTGCAAGAGTTTCCCCAACTCCCATAATGTCTCTCCTTTAAAATGAGGGGGTCGACTACATTATATAGAAAATTTGTCTCACCACTGACATAATGCATTAAAGAGGTATGGGAAACCATAAAAATTGGTACTTTGCTTGCATGAGCAAGTCATGGATTCCATACTTCATTAAAACCATTTGTTGAGCTATCTTTTCCCACCTACTTCACTGTTCTATGACCCGTTCAACCGTGTTGGTCATCAAACCATGTGGCATTGGAAGGATTTCAAACCTTGTGGGCTATACAACCCTCTTTGAGAAAACAACTAACTGGCCCATGAGCCTCTTCTATATCTCTGGATTGGATGACTATCTAACCATGAACCATACAAAATATGAGTGGGCCATCCAACCTTCTTTCCATTCGACTTGGGGGTTGGATGACCGCCCAAATTTTAGGCCGTAGATCCTTATGGAGGCCACCCAACTTGGTGACCACAATACTTACACCATGGCTCACCCAACTCGGTGGGTTGGATGGCCATTTATCTCGTGTCGTATAGTGTGCTACTCAACCATTCTCGAGACCGTCTAACCCTGTGCCGCCTAACCTTGGGGTTGGACAACCATCTAACCTATCCATATGGATGCTTTGGGACATCTAACCTAGAGATCTATCCAACCTAGGATGTCTTATGCCATCCAACCTAGATTGGATGGCCATTCAACACCTGCCCAATCCGGCCGTCCAACCCAACCTGGCCCAACCTCTAGGGGCCAACTTGCAAAGGTGATATCTCGAGCTCCCATATGAGTTTTGGGGTGAAATTTTATATGATTCCACCTAAAAACAACCCATGAATCCAATGGTGGTCATATCAAGATCCAATTTTGAATTTAACACCTCAAAATGGCTCCTTATTCTTCAGGGATGACTAGTTATGCGCGTAAGAATTAGTTGCCTTGGAAATTATATGATGTTTCAAGATGTATCATCTTTTCCATCATGTAGGGCATGGAAAATGACTTCCATAGGAACTTTTATAGACTTATAATTCCTCACGTGGCTCTTAGAATATTTATTATAATCTCATGCCTCTTTCATGGTGCATGCTCCTTTAGTCCGAAATCTTGCTTTTGATGGATTGGCCCCAAAACCTCAAAACTTTTACGAAATCACTTGTAATTTTTCCCAAACTTAAAAATCACATGAATAATTCTATATTTCTCCATGAAGCCTTGTACAAAGTGCTCAAACCCATACTCGAGTTTTCTATTTTATCGGGGGAAAAAATAGATAATAGTTTGAAAAACTCTTAGGGACATATGCCTACTAGATATGTGACTAGTTGCCTAAACCATCCATTGGGCATGGAGTAAGCCCGATACACTGCAAACCCCTCGAGCTATTGAAACAATGCTTCTTGAACTGGAACCGGTTGCTTTATTTTCTTGGATTTTCCATCTCATTTACAAGATTATTTGAATTAAGGTTTTGTTATCCAAAATTTACCCCAAGGTGATTTCAATAACTTGCACAATTTCTTTAGACTCGAGATAGATAGAAATGGTGAAAACAAGAAATCTAGATTTTGGGGCACGCCTTTGATTTTCTATAACTCCCCTATTCAAGGAAAATCTAAGGAGTTAACGAAAATTTGCTAAAAAATTAAAAAAATTGAAAAGGGACCTATTTTAATGTATTGTGGGTCTAGGGGCTGCGGATGGAACGATTGTGGATTGAACTAGGGTTCCTTGTCCTTGACTTGGGTCCGAAATGCTAAGGAAACAATGATTATTGGGTAAATCGGGTCCCAAAACCTAGGCGGTCCAAGTTCCATCGGGTCACAAGTTCCCCAAAATCTGATTTACTTGATTTGCAAATAATGAAGTAGATCCAATGTATTGTGGGAGAGGTGGAAGTTCGTGGCCTAGGTGGTCCACCTCGCAGGGACATGAGTTCCCCGCGGAGGTGAAATTGCTGCACATCAAGGAGACACAATACATCGTGGATAAAGTGGAGTTTGGAGGCCCAAACGACCCTTATACCCTAGTGACATGAGTTCCCTAAAAACCCACAATACCCACAATGTAAAGGGAAAATGGTTTAATGCGGATTATGAGAGCCCGTGTGGAACACCCCAACCTTGATCTTAAAATAGGCATAACTTTTGATCCAGAGCTTCGATTTTGTCAAAATTGGACTTTTCGGAAAGGGCTCGACATCCTCTACGCAAAAAAATAGGATATATTATTTTTAATGAGGGTTTATAGGTGAAAATAAAAGAAACGTCTCCAGATCTATGGATTGAATTCTTAGTCCCGTGTATTACAAGAAATGCCTGGAAAACTCAAAGTAGCTACCTGCGCTCGAAAGCTCATATCTTGAGTAATTCTCAACGAAATCATGGAAATGAATACTTGTTGGAATCATGAATCAAACCAATGTAAAAAAACAAATAAATTAAATAATTGATGTAGATATAGGGAATATTTTTAAGGAGGCCAAAAATTATATTATTGGTGGTTGGGAGTGCAATTATGAGGCATGGGCTAACAATTTTCATTCTTCAAGTCATGGGATAGGATGGGGTGTCTTCGCAGGTCATATACCACCATTTGGGAACATTTATGATATATTTTTAGTGGTTTGAAAGTATATTTCAGGAATTGCATCCCCCCCTCCCTCTCTTTCTTCCCAAAATTCTATAAATTAAAATGTTAGGCTCATTGTAAAGGAGGATAGTTTGAGTAGAAAACTTTTCATTTTAGTTTTATGAAGCCAATGTGATGTAGGAATTTGTAATGTACTCCTTGTATAGTGATCCATGCCTTTATTTTGTAATAGCTTGAACGTGTATATCAATGAAGCAATAAATGCAAATTTGTGGATGTATCTTTTGTTGTTGTGTTTGTTTACATTATTCTTTCCTCTTTAACCTCATTACAAATATATTGTGTATAATTTATGCTCCTACATGGATTCCTTATTATTATTTTTTTGCATGGAAAATTGTTGTGAGTGTTGTTATTAGACTATGGAGAACTTTTATTACCCTCTCTAATATGTATTTTGCTTCCATTTTCACACATTTGGGGTTGTTCTCATACTCTCCTTTTCTGGTGCATCACCATTGTTAGTGTAGGCTTTAATTTCATGTACTCTCTCTCCTGGTCCCTTGGAAAGTTAGATTAGGATAAAATAATTTTTCTTGCATTAGGATTAGATTGTGACAGGTAGTTTAGGAGAAAGAACCAACTTTCTTTGGAGGTCTATCTCAAGTAGCAAGTCCCACAACTTGGAGATAGTACCCATGTTACCCAGTCACACCATGAGCTCAAGCACACACACTTGTGCAAATCAAAGGGTGTTGTGATTTGGTGATAACATGTTTGTTAGATTGGAAAATTATCTTGAACCTAGAATTTTACTTTTTGCAAGTCTAATCTAGGAAGTACTTGGGACCTCATGTTCTAAATGATCATGAGCACAAACACCTCTAATGAATTTTGCAAGAGAAAAAAACCACCACACACAAGCTATGTTCAAAGAGGAAAATCATACATTCCACAATTGGAAGTATACAGAGTGTGCACAAGAACTTCTTTTGCTGGAAATAAACCTACCTACCCTACGCTAACCGGAGAAAAGGAAGACTTCAAATGAAACTTGATACTAGTATGAAAAAGTAACTCCCCTTCCTCAAAATTTTAGACCATGCAACTAATTTTGCAATAGGCATGGCCATGTGTATGAGTGAAAAATTGAAAAAGCGTCCAATTCTCCACCCGACTAACCAAAGTATCAACAATAAATAAAGAAATTACCTCCTCAAGCTATTTTATGGTTGGATCTTAGAGGCTTTGGTGTTGACCTTTGGTGCATTGAGACTCATCCTCATTCTCGGGAGTAAGCATGAATGGCCGTGGCTTCTCCTTTGGCTCCAATGAAGCCAAGTACCTGATGGGACATGGTCTGATCCGATGCATTTTATCACTACTATGAATTTTAACCTCCATGATGAGGTATTCTTGCAGACTTTCTGAATGGAGTTATTTGCATGCTGATTTTAACCTTCTTGTACATCTACAAATAACTGGTCCTATGCTTTGATGAATGATTAGGTGATGATGTCATCCTTGCTTCCTTCTCCTTCCTTGACCACATGGAACTCCTCCTCAACATGCAACTTCTTAGGATTACTTGCAGCATATGATGGAATAATTTGTGGGTTGCTGCAACTTGTTGAAGCTTGCTACTCACTTGGGAGTTCCTCCTCCTTCACTTGAAGACCAATACTATCTGCACATTTTTCCTCTTCCTCCAATATGAAGTTTGACAAGTCAAACTCCTCTAGTTGCTGCTCTTGAGGAATGTCCTGGGCAGTGAGGTCTTCTTGAATGTCCTCCTCCATCACAGGTTCATCAACTAAATCAGACCCTACAAATGAGAGAAAAATATCTCAATGATGTCATCTTTGTTAAGGGTTTCGAATCTAACTTAGTCTTCCTCGTGTGATCCTCTCCTCATGGATTTAGAGCCATTTCCTCCTCTTCATTTGTTGATTTTGAAAGCGGTGATGGATCCAAAATCTTTGAAAATAGAGTGCCCTCATGGACACTACATTCTGAACACAATGATTGTTGATCTCTCTATTTGTTCTTATTCTACCATTGCTATGATCGGATAAGATTTTTCCACATGTGGTTGAACCTCAACCTCCTTCGTAGGTTTAACCATTAAGGGATTTTATCAACCTTGAATCTTAGAGCCGGGATCACCAATATTTTCATCATTTCTTCTTTGCTTCGCTTCTTCTTCTTGTTGCTCCCTTGACTATTTTTTTAGTCTCTCCTTGATATGGGTTTAGGAATATTAGAGGAGTGGTTGGTGGGGTCTCCACGATCTTTGATTTTTGGTGATGGTGGAGGTTTTATATGCTATTTTTTTGAAGAGGATCTAGGTTTGGAAGGCAAAAGGGTAGAAAAATTGAGATGGGATGGGAGAGTAAAGGTGGATGAATGGATTCCATAATGGGGGAGGTAGGTGAGAAGCTTGGAAAATGAGGTCGGGATGAGATGATGCTTCTTTGGGGATGGAGAGAGGATCATGGGATGGAAATGCAAGGTTCTCTCATCGACATGATTGGATACATTGTATACAAAAGCTTCTATCTCTAGATCCACTCTGTGAGCCTTGGAAAAATCTCAACTATGAAGTTAAGCTTCTGATGTGGGCTATAATGTCTTAGAATATGGCCCACCCATGGAAAAGGGGTCCTAAAACTAATCCTGCATGCTTGCATCTGAGATATAGCCCTTGATTGCACCATCTTTGCCTCCAATTCTTGAACTTTCAGTTGCAACTCAAAATCCCTAGGTGGAAGATATCCTCCAAAATCTGCATACCCCTGCTCTTCAACAATCGCATAGTCGACATATAACCAATCTGATCCGCATCTTGTTCATAGGAGTATGCATATTGCTGATTTACATCGTAGCATGGATTTGAGGGAGGTTGATAGTAATATGAGAATATATGTTGCAAGTGTGGAGGTATGGTGAATAATATTGCTACTACTGTAAAGTATGAATCCCATGATGGAAATGAAGCCATGGTGCACAACTTCATGAATGAAGAAAGTATAAGTTGTGGAAAGAGAGATGGAAGGAAATGGATGGAAGGAAAGTATAAGACTTATAGAATGGATTATTAAAAAATGGAGTCATCGGATGTGCTTTGCATGTGCCTCCAAAGGATGAATCTCACCAAGAACACATCAATTTGATGAAATGAAGTGGTAAGGTGCTTCAAACTGTCCCACGGGCATGCCAAAATTTTTAGTGCTGGTCATATGGTGGATGAGAGTTTGCAATGGAAAACCGTGAAGTGAATAGCTTTCACTTTCTTGTCCCACCGGGCGTGCTTAGAACTACTACTACTAAAAATTACAACACCCCCGATTTTCTATCATGTGTGTGGTGAAATCGGTGTAATTTTCTAACATGGGACCATCTCTCAAGCTGTGGGACTTACAAAATTGAGATGGTCCTCTGGAGAAGGCTGAATTCCTCTTCCTAATCCTAATGCTAAACTACTCCTAAATGCAGAAAAGACACCTATCTAAACCTACCCTAACAATTCCAAGGAGACAAGGAGAGAGAGAGTGCATAAAAGGGAAATCCTACACTAAGGGGGTGGTGATAACACTAAGAAAGGAGTGAGATACTCTATTGAGGAGAAACAATAAGGAAAATGCAGTTGGGAGAGGCCACACAATTATGACATAGACCTAAGTATCCATCGCACCATCAAATCTCCATGAAACACAACATCCTGCACATGTAAGTGAGGAATACATGCACATAATACAAAAAAAATGGAGAGGTAAGGGAAACACAATAAAAATGAGAAAGGGTTGAAGAAACACCACAAAAATGATTTTATTACTCCATAATATAAAAATCCATTTACATTGGATGCACAGAGGCATAATTATATTTTCCAGGCCTAAGAGAAGGCTCGCGGCTTAATGGAGTTGAGGAAAAAACTTGTAAAAGTTTTCCCAGCTTCAGAATGTCTCTCCTTTAAAATAAGGGGGTCGACTATATTATATAGAAAATTTGTCTCACCAACCATTATAATGTATTAAAGAGGTATGGTAAGCCATAAAAATTGGTACATTTTTTGCATGGGTAGTCATGGATGCCATACTTCATTAAAACCGGTTGTTGAGCTTTCTTTTCCCACCTACTTTACAGTGTTCTGCTACCCGCCCAACCGTGTTGGTCATCAAATATGTGGGGTTGGATGGAAGTCCAACCATGTGGGTTGTAAAACCCTCTTTGAGAAAACAAAGGACTAGCCCGCGAGCCCTCTTCTAAATCTAGATTAGATGACCGTTTAACCATGAATCGCATAAAATATGAGTGGGCCGTCAACCTTTTTTCCGTCCAACTGGGGCATTGGATGAATGTCTAAATTCTAGGCCATACCTCCTTGTGGAGGCTTCCCAACATAATGATCACTATCCTTACATGGGTTGTCCAACACTGGGGGGTTGGATGACCGTCTATCTTTGTCTTTGTATAGTGTGCCACTTGACCATCCTTGCGGCCATCCCCAACCTGTTCGTCGCCCAAACCTTGGGGTTGGATGACCGTACCTAACCCATCTCGTATGGATGCTCGGACACCCAACTTGGTGACTCATCCAACCTAGGATGCTATACACTATCCAATCAAAATTAGACGACCATCCAACACCTATCCAAACCCTAGCCATCTAACCCATCCGACATCCTTTAGGGGCCAACTTGTAAAGGCTATATCTCAAAATCTAAGATGAGTTTTGGGGTGAGATATTATAAGATTCCTCATGAAAACAACCCATTGAATCCAATGGTGGTAGTATAAATATCTAATTTTTACTTTAAAACCTCTAAATGGATAATTCTTCCTTAGGATGGCTAGTTATGTGCCAAAAGAGTTAGTTGCCTCAGAAATTGTACGATGTTTCATGATGTCTTGTCTTATCCATCATGTAGGGCATGAAAATGACTTCCATAGGAATTTTTTGGACTTATAATTCCTCACGTGGTTCTCGAATCTTTCGTGAAGCTCAAGACCTCTTTCACGATGCATGCTCCTTTAGGCCCGAAAGCCTGCTTCTGATGGATTGGCCCCAAAACCTCCAAAACATTTTGAAATCATTGCAATGTTTCCCAAAATTTTAAAATCACTTGAATAATTCTAGATTTCTCCATGAAGCCCTATAGGTGCTCAAACCCATCCTCCCAAGTTGTCTATTTTACCAGGGATAAAAAAATAGATAACCATTTTAGAGATGAAACATTTCTAGTTCCAAATCTTCTTGTTCCTATACTGAACACCTAGACTCCTCCATATCCACACATAATCAACTAAGTGCACTCTTTCCTTTATGTTTTGGCATTTGTTAAGTAGCTAGCACTTTGAAAAACATTATTATGATTTGTGCAATTAATGTTGGAAGTTAATTAAATAAAAATAATCACCTATAACATTATTCATCCTTTTTAGGCATGTTAGATAAAACATTCTTAAATTAAAAAGAGTGAAATCATCCAGGAAGGTGAAATTAACAATATGGTCTAGACTTGATGGGGTGATCATGACCCAAAAGGGTTGAATTACATTCTAGGTTGTGAATTTTACTCGAGTTTTAGATATCCTTGTTTCACTTTAGCAACTGTCTCGAGATCTCTCTAGAAATCATCGGAGATCAGCTAAGTACTTCTATACCTCCATTTGGTGCTTTTGATTGCATGTTAAGTTAATTGGTGTATGTAAATTCTTCCTATCCGATATGAGTTTCCAATTTAAATTAGTATTTGTATTGTATCATAATTTTTAGATTTATAAATCGATGATATTCTCATCTACACCTAATTAATTTGACCTAAAATTTAATTAAGGGTTGAACATTTTAGTAAACCCATTTTTGATTCACCCTTCTCATAATCTAGGATCTCCTTATTTCCTTGAGTATTATACTGTTGATCTCCGAACCCTAGCTACCATAAGGTTCCATAGTTATATTGTATATTCATATCTACACCTGATTTCTATCTATTATCTTCCCTAAACTTGATTTGCACAATTTTTCCTAGGGTTTCATGGTCGGTTCTACCCTTTGGGTCACTTTCTAGGGATCCTAATTGCAAAATCACCTTTTGTTTCATATCTTGAGCATAAAAACTATATTTTAAAATTACTTTGAAGTTATTTTTAATTTTTACATATTTAACAAACCTCTTTTTGTTTGCCCTAATTTTTATCACACTTTTTGAAATTCAAAATTGCTATTTTTAGTAATTAGGGCATAATTGAAAAAATACACACTTTTGGAAAAATAACTTGGAGATTTTGATTTAGTATGATTATATTCCAAAATATTTTTTTTTTTGTAAAATTCAAATTTTATTTCAAGACATGGTAGTTTTATTCATTTGACTATGACACTTTTGTGCTCAACATCATTTTTGGGTCTTATCCCCATGGTCTCTTGATTGTCGACCCTCCATTTGTTGATGCTTATCATTTTATATCTAATTGGAATTTCTTATATACTTTTTTTGCCATCATGGCCCATTACATAGTATTACAAGTCTCCTTATATTATTTACTTCAATGACATGCAACATGTATGTAGAGATACTCTAAAAAACTAGTGCACAAAATAAAGCTCCATGATAATATGTCACCTTCCCATGTGAATTCACTTTTGAGTTGAATTTCAGATCCTTCTATTAGTAATGATGAGACATTTTATAAGGGATATTAGATCCTATTCAAGCTTTAGAAAATACTTTTCAAGATAAATTTTAAGCCATGAATACTGGGTTCACATTTCTCAAGTGCAAGATAACACATATAAAAATTCTTCCAATGGGAATATCCATCATCATGATATATCTAAGGCCAACAATAAGCAATACAATACAATTTTTATGTATACTACATGTGCTCATACAAGTGAGGTGAAAATCCTACACAAAGACAAAAATGTGTATGTTCAAGGATATCAAGCTCTTCGGTTTAACAAGAATGCTACACAACATGATACTATATATGCTACTCAATAAACTCCTAGTCAATTTTTACCCACTCACTACTACCCATAATATTGGTGTGAAAGAATCAAAGGTCAACCATTATTTAATTATCATATAATTAATGGACATTGCGTTTGTAGACACAAAATCACACACTTGGGTACATTTCTAGGTCTTAAAATCATGCTAGCATTTACATGATTCCTAAGAAAGAAAACTAGTGGTTGACAATTATATTTGGCCTCTTTTCTCTATTTCTTAATTTCTCTTTGGTCTTGTACACCCTATAACCAAATCATAACTTAAATTATTTATCTTTCATGGCTTTGGACACCAATGCCTAGGAGCTCTGTCCTCTGGGTGCCCCTAACCCTTTTCTATCTTACTCGCTCATTTTGGGTCTCTTTTATCTTTTGGGCATATTTTTCACTTACATGCAATTCTTCTAGTTGTAAATTACAAAATTCAAACAAGGGAATCATATAAATACATAGTTATGTTTTCAAAATGAGGGACCAAACACTAAGCATTATTATCATCACCTAAGCTTGCATTCAAAAAGAACCTAAGGCACTTCAAAGTATCCATCTAGCATCCAATCAAGGGACAAGGGACTGCATACTCTTCATACACAACATAGGAAGGGGAATTTCATTCTATTCAATCCATGAATTCTACTACATTGCTACAAATAACGTGACATGTGCCCCAATGATGATACAGGTCTCCTCGCAAGGTGTTCGGGATCCGGAAAAGATCTCCAAGTGTGTGTTAACATCCCGCATGCCCCGCTTAGCCCCCGTGTGCTTTGTTTTTCCCTTTTCCCCTCTTTTCTTGGCCTTTTGCTCTTCAGTGACAAAACCGCCGCATCCACCCGGCAGGCGCGGTCTCGTGACCGCCACCTCAATGAGCAGGCGGCGGTCCAGAACCCGCCACCTTGCTCGCTGTGGCGGTCCTTTACGCGTTTTCTAGAAATCTCTTTTAACACGACTCATGTAATTTCAACGTTTTACCAGCTTTCTTTCACCGCCATAAGCTTGCATTTATGATTCTGGTTCCCTGGAATAGTGTTTTGCCATTGTTTATAGTTTAAGAGTTCTATTTGGTTTTTACCTTGGGTAAATGCAAATGCTATAAATAGTTGGCTTGTGCTCAAGAAAATGGCCCCTCAAATTTGCCTCTGATTTCTCTTTGCAATAGATTTATTTTTCATTTTGCTTAGAATGCTTAGTTTCTTTCATTGCATGCTTAGTTAGCATTGTTTTACTGTTAGTAAGCCACATATCCATCTTGTGCAAGTACTGCTTGTTATTTTATCCAATCCATTGGAATAGGATAGTCTGTTTACCAATAGGAAGCCATTAAAGTTGTAGGTTTTGTTCTTCAAACATGATAGTTTTAGGTTCTGGACGTTTCATGTTGCATGACTCGCAATAAATCCCGCTAGGAATTGCATAAGCCAAGCTCGTACTCTTGCGCTATCCCTCTCCTACTCGCATTGTATTGATTAAGTCCGTATCTTGAGCTGCCTTTGTCCCAATATCTACTTCTGTTGATGTTAGCATTACACGCTTTTCTGGATCCACGTGGACACGAAGGAACGAGGAGATCACACTGAGGGGACAAGATCACACACACCATCGGATTCGCCACTGTTTTGCAGAATCCAGGTTCTAGCTTTCAAAGTTCTAGTTAGTAGAATATCAAATAAAGTAGCCAATCACTTTGTTTGATCAATTCTACTCTCGATATTGCCAGGGAAGCTATGGGGATTGATAGTTTCTGAGAAACTATGATTCACTCCTCACTTCTGAGGTAGGATCGAGAGCCTTGCAAATAGATTAAGTCAATTATTTCATTGTTTAGAATAGATTCACAAATTGCATAGACAAATAGCTACACTTGGTTATCTTGTTTGTTTTAATTTCGTCATTAAATTAATTGTCAAATTCTAGATATGTTAACAATTACTCTTTTAGATTCATTCAAATAGTTAGTCGAGAAAATACAAAAAAATAGAGAAATCATATATGCTATAGATATATCAATGTAGTTAAATTTTATTTTACTACGATTCTTTTTTTACATTATTACTTTTGTATGACAATCATGGGACCTAGGAGCAGAGAATATGTATTCGAGCCAATCATGCCCCAGCCCAATCTCATCACAGCAATAACTGATATAGATCAAAATCTTAGGATCCAAGTCTTCCGAACAATGGTAAGCTTGCAACAAATCAATTCCCAGTTGAGCGGATTAAACATAGAAGACGACCAAGTGCACACGTTTTGGTCGAATCAACCAAACTACAGATTATCCTAGGTAACATCCATATGACTGTAGAAGGGGTTGAAAGAGAACAAACCTTTGGTTGTGATCCTTTGGTCCCACAGCCAGACGCAGGAGACACTCTTATGGATATAGATACCAGCCTAAGAATTCAGGTTGCAAGAACACCTGTGAGGTACTCTGAGAAGATCACACAACTATTAGTTTTGAATATAGAGGCTGAGAAAGCATACGATTACTGGGTGTTAGGGATTGGGAACTAATTCTACGCATGACCATAACAAGACCACAACAACCGAGAGTCTACGGTTGCGATCCACAAATCCCACAACCCAACGAATCCGTAAGTCAATCAGACATAGACACTGGCCTACGCACACTAGTATTCAGATCCACTCCACTTCCACCTATCATCATCGAACAGTTATCCTTACTAGATACAACAACTAACAAAGCTAGAGAGTTCTGGACTAGGCCAGAGAATCATCCATAGAGTCAACTATATTTACCATCCACCGTATGACCTTATCCAGGAGACGTACACGAAACTATCCCAGGTCATTTTCCACGTATTCCACAACCCATAGATCGAATCATGCCAGAGCTCGATATTGATTGGAGCCTTCGAGCAGTCATCCTTGCCAATCGATCTATCACACCAGTTCAGGTTAGGAGGGCCTTCTTTGCCTTAGATTCACAAATTCCACTAGTGCGTATTGAAGACATTAGATTGCCTAACTAGTTTGTCTGCATCCCATACATATTCCATCCCCACCGGCTGTCTCAGCATGACCTCGGGAGGTCGGGTGCGAGGAAGAGTTGCTTGTAGATTCCCACGCTCGCTTGTCACTTTTCCATCGTACAAAATTGGTGAACCCGACGTGAACTTCCTACTTTCTAGTTCGGAGTCATATTATTACGTGTTCTTCAAAATTAGTATACTTTTCATCTTTTCCGCCTCATTAGCTTTCACCATCACCTTCGCTCCTTCCCATTATTCTACGGGTATTCATATACCCCCGAATATGTTGGGATTCGATGCATATGGCAGCCCCTCTTGGGCCTTGAGGCATACTACGCCCAACAAAATAGACAATCATCACCCTCACTCTCAGTATGGGGTGATAACTACTCAACCAACCAGTTGTCAACACAAACTCCAAGGATCAGATATAACTCATCTTTTCAAACTGAGGAGTTAGATCAGCTCGCTCAAACGCAACAAACAGAGCCTTCAGGCTCGAATAACATGACGTTCACCGGAGAATCTGGTTCATCTCCTCAGTGCTGCTTAGACCACAAATTAGTAGACAATCAGACTCATACCGAGGTTTAGATGATGAACATTGGTACGTTATGCCAGGAACGACCAACGTTCTCGAAGTATGTACCCACCTATAGGAGGTTTACAAACACAACCCGAGGTCTCTTTTCAAGAAAATACTTCCATCCCACTACATATAGGAAATGCCCTCGGGGAAACTTGGCAGGGCAGCGATCAGTTCATAACAGGATATCACATGCCTATACAACACCATGATATACAACAAATGCCACTATGGAAAAACACCGTGACTTCACCAAATGAAGTCATTTCAACGTTAGTAGAAAAGGTGAGAGGGTTAGAACTTGCTCAAGCAAATCACCATTCTCAATTCATACAAACAGGAAATTCTAATCCTCCACACCATCCTAGCCAAGTAGACCTCCTCACAGGAGTAGGCACGTTAGGCATGACTCCTCAGTATTCACAACAAATGCCAACTAGACCCACCATCTCTAACACTGTTCCTCCCGGTCTAGTACAAAACAATCCATTCCTGGACAATACCCCGTCATACTTAAACATGTACTCCAAATCACCACAAGGGGATATGTTCTCCTCTCCTCAGCATGTTTTCTCAAACACAGGTGTTTCCTTATGCCCCTACCAATGTATACCCTACGCCATATCAACAACCCATTCCACCTCCGCTCCTCGCAAGCACCATCAATGGTCGAAACCTATGCGATAGGGACTTATTCAGAATATTTGAAAGAACCCTTAGATTTCACCATACGAAGCGTCATGCTTCCAAGACCTCTTCCCGACTTTCCCAAATACAAAGGTGAGGGAGATCCAAATGCACATATCAAAGCTTACGCTACAGCCATTCGAGAACTACTCCCATGGGATGGGGTTGTTGCTAAGATATTCCCAAAAACCTTGGAAGGCATCGCTCTCGATTGGTATTATAGAATACCTGAGGCTTCCATCCATTCGTTCAAGCAGCTCGTGTCAGAATTCATCAAGGCCTTTGACATGAACAAATTATTAAGGACAGGAATCAGGGAATTCTTACACATCAAGCAAGAACACAACGAATCTGTCACCCATTTCATCCAAAGGTGGCGTACAGTTCTTTATTCTTTGGCAAGTGCTCCAAACATGGATCAAATGGAACTATGTGATTTATTCCTTCATTCTCTTAGCAGAGAAGTGAAGGAAGAAGTCCAGAAGTTCCCACTAAGAACTTACGATGAAGTACTTGAGAGTGCTCTTCGAATAGATCAAGCAGCAATTGATAGTGGTCGCAAAACATATGGAGCAAATGGGAGGTTAGTCACCTCCAACCAGAACACTACAGCTTATCCTACTACCACGAACGTCAATCAAGGACCTAAAATCCTTAATAAAAATCGGGGTGTAACAACAGATGGAGTAACCGACCAGCCTAAGAAGGTAAATATTGTCAATACTCCATCACAAATAAACAACCAACGAAACAACAACTTTACCCGATAATCAATACAGTGGATTTTAACCATCCACAACAACAACAACAACGGAAAAATCCCACACAGGGTCCGAGCCAAAATTCAACTAGATACCAAAACCAGAATTCAAACCAAAGACAACAAACACAAAATTTTAATCCTAATAGACAACGGTTTGATCAAAATTTTGGGCCACAATACGCACCAAACCAACAAACTAGGAATTACAATCCTAATTCGTATTGTGGTTTCCACAAAATATGGGGCCATGACACTAGAACGTGCCGTGACTACAATAAATTCATGCAACGCTTGCAGATGAACAAAGACAACTTTTCATGGATATTTTCTTGGCAGATCCTACGTCACCAGCATCAAATACCTTTTCAGGGGCAGTTTCTCCTCAAAATGCACCCCTCAAAATCTTCAATGATCCGCTCCCAAATCACGATAACAATAGGCTAAATCTAACTGGGACAAACAAGAGTATAATAACGGGAAACAATGATCATGAAGCTTCAACCTCGCTAAATCCATTAGTTGTGCCACAACCGGGAAGTCACCATGGCCCCAAGGTAGTCGGTTTAGTAGGAGTTAGATGCCGAACTACCCATCGAAGCTGTAATAAGGACACGAGAGTATTTCTCTCAGCCAAGTCCAAGCCACTTGCCAGAGACGGATGACATCCAACAAATCGTAACAAAACTCGTGGGTGCCTATGATTTAATTAACGACCTAACAAAACCTTCTCGCACATCTCCTTTTTGGATTTATTAAAAATTCCCTACTCTGTGGCTGCTCTTTTAGAGGCATTAGGTTTGGGCCATTTAATTAACATCACTCCACCTCCTGAAACATAGGTAAATCATATAGACTTCGATGTTCATCCTCCAGGGCAGGTGGATAGGGATGTCGAATTCATATTCGAGATAAACAAAATGCCGACAGATGCTGAGATCACTCATCGAGGTGATCCAGCCTTACATTTGCAAGTATGGGTTTATAACAACTATGTAAAGCGTGCAATGATAGACGATGGGGTGGTAGTTAACATAGTCCCCTTCTCTTTCCTTCAAAAGCTAGGGTATGGAGAAACCAATTGTTCCACAACTCGAAACACACTAAGGGGCTATGATAGTCTTAAAGCCACCTCGGTTGGAACTATAATATTACCGGTCACCTTAGGACCCAAAACCATCTTGACTAAGTTTTATATTATAGATCGGGAAACTAACTATAATATGATCCTCGGCCGACCCTGGATACACCGCATGAAGGCAATCCCTTCTACGCTATTTCAAGAAGTAAGGTTTTTACACTTAGGGAAGATATTTGTAGCCAAAGGTGATCCAAAACCATTCGATGTACACCTAGCTGACTTAAAGAAAAGACCAGGCATGCACTCGGAGTTTGAACTCCCAACAAACCAACTTAATAAACCTACCGATGCAAAACCAAAAGAAAAGTTGGTACCTACGACAGATCTTGAAACTATGAGCCTAGCCAAGGCAACCCCAACCCCAAAGATGAGGCTAACACTGTAGAAATAGTATCATTAGGAACTACTGCAAAAATTGTTGAATTAATAGAACAAGATTTACCAATGTTCTTACCATTTGATTCTGTAGGCGTGGGATATTCCCTGGGTGTCGGTTCTCTTCCAGCAGAGGATCTCTGTATGGTGGAAGTAGAATGCGTAAACACAACAGATACCCCACCATCCACATTCCCAGCTAAATATTGGATGCTCCATTTTGATGGAGCTAGATGTCGTTATGGAGCGGGGGCAGGTGTAATCTTTACTTCCCCTGAAGGGAAAGTCCTACCATTTGCCTTTAAACTAAATTTCAAATGTACAAACAACGGCGCTGAGTACGAAGCCCTCCTCCTTGGCCTCATCTTAGCTAAGAGAATCGGTGTTGATAACATCAGAGTCTTAGGAGACTCACAATTAGTAGCAAACCAAGTCTCTGAGATATATGAAACCAAAGCCGAGCACTTACAGCTCTACAAAACAGCTGTGTTGAATTTAAGCAAGGAGTTTGACTTCATATCAATTGAAGCAATCCCGCGAGAGAAAAATCTTCTCGCTGATTCGATAGCAACTTCAGCATCACGTTTTACTCCAAACAGTAAGTTAGAGGATACCCGTTTCATAGTATCCCTTCGTGATGAACCATTGATAAAAACAATGACAAATTCTCTTTTAAACGAAAATGAAAACAAATCTACTATCCTAGACCACATTGATAGTGATATGGCCACTCGAATTACTTAAACACTATGCGGCATTACATCTCCTATCATATGATAGATTTGTCCTTAATCCCACATTCATCTTCCTACTTCGGAAATCCCATGATGGAGCTTCCCTCGCAAATGGAGCCTAGCATAAACATAGTAGAAAATGGGGACGATTTGGACTTACCTCCAGCCCCACCTGAGTTTGAAGAAGGTAATGCCTCTTTAATCGAAGAAACAATTGATGTTAACATCGGAATGGAAGATGAACCAAGGATATTGAAGTTAGGATCCTCGTTAACTCCAAGAAGTAGAAATACACACTCGAATCCTCAAGGAACATCAGAAGGCTTTTGCATTTAATTATAAGGAAATGATAGGCGTTGCACCCCACATTGCGGTGCACAACCTCGTCACTAAATCAGATGCAAAACCAATTAAACAAAAATCAAGACCCATGAAACCCAAGGTAGCTCTCATGGTAAAAGAGGAGGTAATGAAACTCCTCCAAGTAGGATTCATCAAACCAGTCGATTACTCTCAATGGGTATCTAACATCATTCCCGTTCTAAAAAAATGGAAAGATACGCATCTGCATAGACTTCGAGACATTAACAAAGCGTGTCCTAAAGACGACTTCCCGTTACCATCCATTGACGTCATTGTTGATGCGATAAGTTGGATTTGAAATTTTGTCTCTCATGGATGGATTCTCGGGATACAATCAAATTAGAATATCTGAACAAGATCAAAGCTAAAACCATGTTTATAACTCCTTGGGGAACCTATTGCTACGCTGTTATGCCATTCGGTCTCAAGAATGTTGGCGCTACATACCAATGAGCTATGACATATATATTTCATGATCTAATTCATAAGATCATGGAATCCTACGTAGATGACTTGTTGGCTAAGGCCAAGAAGCGTTGTGACCATCCAGAAGTACTTCGCATCATTCTTTCACGTCTGATAGAATACGGAGTCACGCTAAATCTAGAAAAATGTGTCTTTGGTGTAACAGGAGGGAAGCTCCTAGGATACATCATATCGTCACGAGGGATAGATGTTGACCCAACCAAAATTTGGGCTGTCCTCGAAATGGTCCCACCTTCGGATGAATCTGGAATCAGGTCATTTCTCGGAAAGCTTGGTGCAATCCAGAGATTCATCCCAGATTTAAGTTTCGCCATTCATCCAATCAACAATTTACTCAAGAAAGATTACAATATTAATTGGACTAAAGATTGCAATGAAGCTTTTGATGCAGTTAAGCATTTCTTGTTGTCACCACCTACGCTAATGCCACCTAAGCTAGATCGCCCATTAATTTTATACTCGCGAGCTACCAATGTCTCGCTAGCTTGTATGCTGGCTCAAGAAGACGATGACAAGAGAGAACGTGTGATTTATTTCATTAGCCGAACATTGCTCGACTATGAAACACGTTATACACAAGCAGAACGAGAATGCCTCGCCATAGTCTTTGCAACCAAATGCTTAAGACATTATATGCTAAATCAAGAAACAAGGGTCATGGTAAAAACAGACCATTTACGAACTTTTCTCACACAAGGGTCCTTGTCTAAGAAGGCTGGACGTTTTATAACCTTAATGGGAGAATTTGAATTAACATTTGTAAATCAGAAATCCGTTAAGGGACAAATCATCACGGATTGGTTAGCTGATAACCCATTAGATGGAGGCGATCTAGTAGATCTGGATTTTCTAGATGAATGCGTATACTACATTGAAGCTAGACCACCTATCTCTGAGTGTCCATGGTACACTGATATCATTAATTATATCATGGACCATACGTATCCAGAAGGGACTACACCGCAACACAGAAGGTGGCTACGCATTATCGTAGAAAAATACGTCATTATAGAGCAAGTGCTCTATCGGAAAGCATTCGATGGAATGCTTCTAAGATGTGTCGACACAGAAGAATCCAAGAAAATTCTCCATGAATCTCACAGTGGAATGTGTGGAGGCCACTTCGGTGGCCATGCCACCACTCGTAAAATACATCGAATGGGCTATTTCTGGCCCACTCTAGAACACGACGCAGTAGAGTTTGTACGCAGGTGTCATAAGTGCCAAGAGTTCTCCCATGAGATCCACATGCCGGCACAAACTCTACAACCAATCGTGACTCCATGGCCCTTTTCTACATGGGGCCTAGATTTAATAGGGAAATTCTCTCCCTCATCTACAGACGGCCATAATTTTATAATCACGGCCACCGAATATTTTACCAAGTGGGTAGAGGCTATGCCTCTTACTATTGTACGTAGGGTTTGTAATCGCCAAGTTCATTTTGAACCAAATCATTTGCAGGTATGGTATCCCGCAAATCATTATCTCAGATAATGGAACTTCTTTTAAGAATGATGAAGTTCACGAATTGTGTAATAAATTTAAAATAAGCCATCATACGGCTTCCTTGTATTACCCTCAAGCCAACGGACAGGCTGAAGTGACAAATAAAACACTAAAAGCCATTCTCCTTAAAACGGTGAAAGAAAACAAACGAGATTGGCACTTGAAGTTATATCCGGCCTTATGGGCCCACCGAACCTCAATAAGAACACCAATGGGAGCAACTCCTTTCTCACTAGTATTCGGGGCAGAGGCAGTTCTCCCACTTGAGGTTGAAATACCCAGTCTCCGTATTTCATTACAAGGGATTCTGGATGAAGACGCTTACAGGGAAGCACGTCTCTCCCAACTAGAAAGCCTAGATGAAGCTAGGTTAGATGCTGAACAACGACACAGAGCCTATGCTGACCGGATGTGCCAGCAGTACAACAAGAAAGTCTATGAACGTGACATATATGAAGGTGATCTAGTTCTAAGGCTAGACAACCAAATCGACAAAAAGACCGGCGAAGGAAGGAAGTTCGGCCTAAATGGTTGGGCCCATACCGAGTCATGAAGGACTATGGAAATGGTGCATACCTCTTATGTACGCTGGAAGGTGAGGAATTTGGTGAAACGGTCAATTCCCTACACCTCAAGCGGTTCTACGCGTAAGCAACTAGCACTATTTATAATTACATTTACATTGCATCTTCATATAGATTAAGATCATTTTGTCCGCTTGTTTCGTACACAAATTGTGATCAAGGAATTTTGTTCTCAAAGCAATTCATTACAAACTCATGATGTTGTTGGCATAAACACTCTAATCATACTTCTCCATTTTCATGATATCATCAAACTATCTCAGAATCATTTTATCAAATAAAGCTAGATATGACAAAGTCTTAACAGTAACCATGCCAAGATCTACAGGTTTATTCTCACTTTTGGTTTCTTCCTAGGATAGGTGTCTTGCCTATGGTCTATTCCAGAAGCTTCATGGTGTCACATCTATCCCATATATCTCTTTGGAAATAAGCACATACTGACATTTTACTCAAGAAAACAAGTCAAATATGTATCAAAATAGAAAATTTTAATTTTACACATTTCCTTGCCTCACCAACCTTTGGTGATGAGCTTGCATCTCTTACTAGTGACGTAGGGTTGGGAAAGGATGGAAATGCCCTTACTCACCTATGCTTTGCCCACGGTGATAAACCCACGCTTCTTACTGGTAGCATGGGGCAAAGTGTAGGGGGTCCTCTTGACAAACAAATGCAAAAGTCATAAACAAACAATTTAAATCTCAAAGTCGTTGAGTCAAAAACAAATGAATCAGATGTCCAAAATTCCAAAAGAGTTCAAAATCCTAAAACCCATATTTTTTCTACCATGTGGCCATCTAAGGATCTAAGTCTGGATAAACCGCAAAGCAAGTTGCATCCAAAACTATGAAGTCACTCGAGTGGAGTGGGCTTGTGGTATCCTAATTTGGTTCCGCCAAAGCTTTGTCTGTCTTTCATCAATATCATTTCAACACATCTCATAACTTGCGCCCTTCCCAACTCTCGGTGATGAGCCCTCGCATCTTACTAGTTGCGTGGAGTTGGGGGTAGGGGCAGGTTTATCTACTCATCATACCGGTTTATATTCATCACTTTGCCAAAACAAATATGAAGTATCAAAAATTGCTTAAAGAAACTAAGATTCAAAATCACATTATATCTACATTATCATTTATCAGCATCATGAAATACAAAAGGAAAATAAACATTTGCATCATTTGTTCTCCATTGCATACATTCTAAAAAGCATACAAGTATAAACATCATAATCTACATGAGGAAACTAGAAAAGAAGCAGAGCCATAAATGCCAAAGGTTTGATCCAAAAAGATATATATATATATATATATATATATATATATAAATGATCAACGTTTCTGTACAATGCCATCATGCACTAAGCATGGTCAAAATGCTCAAAGAGCCCGGGATATACAAAAGAATGTATCATACAAAATCTAGGAGAGCCAATCGGCTTCTCAATCCCTACGAGACCCCTCTGAAGGCGCACGCCCACGCCTAGGACTCGGCTACGCCGGTGCTCTGAGTGCACGGAGGGCTCAGGATCCCGAGGGGCAGCCGCAGTCTCGCCATGAGAATGGCTCCTCAAGCGCTCGGCCATCCTATACCCCGCTAGCTCCGTGCGGAGAGTCGATACCATCCTAGCCACATGCCGATCGGGAAAAGACGTCGGTGTGCCTACCCGGGCCGTTGAGGGCTCCCAAAGATCATCTACATGACAGCTCTGTGTGGGTCCTCTCCATGGGGATCATTAGGGTATCAGTACATACCCTGCGAATCAAGTCCCGCCACTCATCGGCAGTCTCTGCAAACAAAGGAGAAAACAAATTAGAAACCAAACAAGAAATTAGAAATACAAGATAAAACAAAAGGAGAGATAGCAACTAAGGAGATCCTAACTAAAAACAAACATTAAAAGGAGAGAGGGTAACTTACTCGGATCACCAGGCCTCCAGGATGGATCTATAGGATCAGCACCTACCATGGATGCCGCCGACTGAGGGGCTGCTCCTATGACTGGAGCAATGTAGCACCCCGCAACGGACTCATCCTCCCCGCCATGGCCCTGGGAGAGTGGCTCCTCTGAAACCAGAGTCACTCTCTCTGCACTCTAGCTGGCCCTCTCTGCCTGCATGATATCCTGAGTGTCATGCCACTCAGGATCACTGTCCTCCTCGGTCTCCCCTCTGTCTCTCCCCCTGTAAACTCCTCAGACTCGGAGTCTACCTCAATGGGGTCATCGCTGCTATGGGTAGGACCACGGAAATCTGAAGCAAGGGTGCCTGAGGTGCACCGGCTCTCCCTCTGGCACGTACTATCCTCCTGGCTGCAATAGGAATGCCAGGAGTAACCACTGTCCAACCCCGGCCTCTAGGCCCCCCTCTGGCCTCTCGGACTGATCTGTATACTGGCGCTACTGGGGAAGCATACCCACGTATGGTAGGCCAAACTGCTGAGGAACTCGGCCAAAGGGGTGCATCTCCACTCGCCCCACTCTATCAATAAGCTGCCCTGTCGTGGAGCAGGAAATCAAAGTAAGAGCCTCCTCACCCCATATACCTGCCATAGTCTGATATGGTGTGGCCTCCATGTCGGCAAAGTAGTCGAGAAGCAATCGGGCGATGAGGTGCTTGAGCACCGACATATCTATCCATCTGGCTGCCCTCACAGCTCCGGGATCTGCCACCTCTACACCTCTGCCGTAGGGGATGAAGTGCTCATAGACCCAACTCATGACTAGGGTCGGGTGGCTCAAGGACTGCCCCTGTAAATGGACTACCCTGTATAGATCATGGTAGGTGGTCCCAAGTATGTCTGCTCCCCATGCATATATCCGGCCATGTCCCTCTATCTGTGCAATAATGGGGGACCAACAATATAACAATGTATCTCCTCCCTTGTCCCCGATCAGTCTCGAGGCAAGGATCCCCATGATGGCCTGGCGAAGTAAGGGGATGGGAAAACTAGGAATGGATCGAACTCTAACCCCCTTCTTCGACCCCGTGGAGATGACTGCATCTCCCATGTATGTGGCCCACTGTGCTATCTAGGCCCGCGAACCTGCTGTCTCAAGGGTGAGACGTCTCCCAATAATCGGGACCCCCAGAATACGATAGACATCCTCCAAAGTAATAGTCCACTCACCGGACCCCTGGCAATCGGAAGGTGTTCCGATCAGCATCCCAATATGAGAACAAGTCACAAAGAATGTGACTGGAAGGAGCAACATGGGGCACGCGTGAGATGCGTAGTATCCCGGCCCTCTAAAGAGTGTCCTCCTCATCCTGTGAAAGGGCATCCAATACTCCTGGGAGCCAGTCACACTCCCTCTCTTGGCTCCACCGGATATACTCCTCTCTCGCCTGCATACACCCAAAAACACACAAAAAAGAGCAAGTTAGCATCCGAATAATACTGGAAAAATCATGAAAGCACGTAGAAATGCTAAAAATGCAAAAGCAATTTCAAACAGATGATCTTTTTGCATTCTGTGCAAAACCACCGCCCTGAGCAGGGAGGTGGTTTTGTAACCGCCGCCTTAAGGGCGGTTGTGTAACCGCCGCCCTGAACAAGGCGGCGGTCGTGTGTAACCACCGCCCGGGGGGCGGCGGTCATGGCCCAAAACCCACGTGGGTTTTTAAACCTAAAAAGCCCAAAAATGACAAAACAAGACCATTCTAACTAAAACAAGGCCTACCCAGTAGGCGCCCCCTAGATGAACCTTTTAACACTAAAATTTTCAAAAATTACCCCCCCACGACAAAGATTTTAGCATTTCAAAATTAAGGGGGTAAAAGGGATAAATTGAAGAAAACTAACCTGTGATCTCACAGTCGATGTTCCACTCGTGGAGGCATGATCACTATCCCGTCACGGACGTTTTGACTCTACTCACGCAAGAAACCGTCACCGTGGGTTCCAGAGCTCAAAATCAATCGAATCAACTCACGCAAATGAATAGGAAAATGGGCCCACTTTCATATATATAGCACCCTGATTCGTTTTAAATGCCTTTTTCACAGGTTTGGAGTGCCGACGGAGGTAAGTTCTTATCCCCACACAAATGGTACATTCTCATTTCCTATTGTTTTAGCGTTTATTTTCCAAACTATTGTGTCTATCTGCACTTGAGTTCTCTTTTCGTTTTGCAGGTAGCGGGAATTTTGGATGGCATCATTTCAACACATAGACATATCAGGTATAACTTTAACTTCCCATTTCGGGACCACCATACTGAACCCACCGTTTTACGCCTCTTCATGGCTAAAACGCTTCTCCGAGGGGGCAATATGTATGTACCCAAAATTGTAAGGTACTGTACTGCCAAAATAACGTGACATGTGCCCCAATGATGATACAGGTCTCCTCGCAAGGTGTTCGGGATCCGAAAATATCTCCAAGTGTGCATTAACATCCCGCATGCCCCGCTTAGCCCCCGCGTGCTTTGTTTTTCCCTTTTCCCCTCTTTTCTTGGCCTTTTGCTCTTCAAAGGACGAAACCGCCGCCCTACCTGGGCGGCGGTCGGCCGCCTATAAGGGGCCGTCCGCCCCCGCTTAGGCGGCGGTCCTTTACGCATTTTCTAGAAAGCTCTTTTAACATGACTCATGTAATTTCAACATTTTACTAGCTTTCTTTCACCGCCATAAGCTTGCATTTATGATTCTGGTTCCCTAGAATAGTGTTTTGCCATTGTTTATAGTTTAAGAGTTCTATTTGGTTTTTACCTTGGGTAAATGCAAATGCTATAAATAGTTGGCTTGTGCTCAAGAAAATGGCCCCTCAAATTTGCCTCTGATTTCTCTTTGCAATAGATTTAGTTTTCATTTTGCTTAGAATGCTTAGTTTCTTTCATTGCATGCTTAGTTAGCATTGTTTTACTGTTAGTAAGCCACATATCCATCTTGTGCAAGTACTGCGTTGTTATTTTATCCAATCCATTGGAATAGGATAGTCTGTTTACCAATAGGAAGCCATTAAAGTTGCAGGTTTTGTTCTTCAAACAGGATAGTTTCAGGTTCTGGACGTTTCATGTTGCATGACTCGCAATAAATCCCGCTAGGAATTGCATAAGCCAAGCTCTGTACTCTTGCGCTATCCCTCTCCTACTCGCATTGTATTCAGTCTGTATCTTGAGCTGCCTTTGTCCCAATATCTACTTCTATTGATGCTAGCATTACACGCTTTTTTGGATCCACGTGGACACGAAGGAACGAGGAGATCACACTGAGGGGACAAGATCACACACACCATCGGATTCGCCACTATTCTGTAGAATCCAGGTTCTAGCTTTCAAAGTTCTAGTTAGTAGAATATCAAATAAAGTAGCCAATCACTTTGTTTCAGTCAATTCTACTCTCGATATTTCCAGGGAAGCTATGGGGATTGATAGTTTCTGAGAAACTATGATTCACTCCTCACTTCTGAGGTAGGATCGAGAGCCTTGCAAATAGATTAAGTCAATTATTTCATTGTTTAGAATAGATTCACAAATTACACAGACAAATAGCTACACTCGGTTATCTTGTTTGTTTTAATTTCGTCATTAAATTAATTGTCAAATTCTAGATATGTTAACAGTTACTCTTTTAGATTCATTCAAATAGTTCGTCAGAAAATACAAAAAAATAGAGAAATCATATATGCTATAGATATATCCAACGTAGTTAAATTTTATTTTGCTACAGTTCGTTTTACATTGTTACTTTTGTATGACAATCACGGGACCTAGGGAGCCCAGAGAATACATATTCGAGCCAATCGTGCCCCAGCCCAATCTCATTACAGCAATAACTGATATAGATCAAAATCTTAGGATCCAAGTCTTCCGAACAATGGTAAGCTTGCAACAAATCAATTCCCAGTTGAACGGGTTAAACATAGAAGACGACCAAGCGCACACGTTTTGGTCGAATCAACCAAACTACAAATTATCCTAGGTAACATCCATATGATTGTAGAAGGGGTAGAAAGAGAACAAACCTTTGGTTGCGATCCTTTGGTCCCATAGCCAGACGCAGGAGACACTCTTACGGATATAGATACCAGCCTAAGAATTTAGGTTGCAAGAACACCTGTGAGGTACTCTGAGAAGATCACACAACTATTAGTTTTGAATATAGAGGCTGAGAAAGCATATGATTACTAGGTGTTAGGGATTGGGAACTAATTCTACGCATGACCATAGCAGAACCGCAACAACCGAGAGTCTACGGTTGCGATCCACAAATCCCACAACCCAACGAATCCGTAAGTCAATCAAACATAGACACTGGCCTATGCACACTAGTATTCAGATCCACTCCACTTCCACCTATCATCATCGAACAATTATCCTTACTAGATACAACAGCTAACAAAGCTAGAGAGTTCTGGACTAGGCCAGAGAATCGTCCATAGAGTCAACTATATTTACCATCCACCGTATGACCTTATCCGGAGACGTACACGAAACTATCCCAGGTCATTTTCCACGTATTCCACAACCCATAGATCGAATCATGCCAGAGCTTGATATTGATTGGAGCCTTCGAGCAGTCATCCTTGCCAATCGATCTATCACACCAGTTCAGGTTAGGAGGGCCTTCTTTGCCTTAGATTCGCAAATTCCACTAGTGCGTATTGAAGACATTAGATTGCCTAACTAGTTTGTCTGCATCCCATACATATTCAATCCCCATCGGCTTGTCTTGGGATGACCTCGAGAGGTCGGGTGCGAGGAAGAGTTTCTTGTAGATTCCCACACTCGTTTGTCACTTTTCCATAACTCCCCATTCCGCAATTTTTTTAGGTTTGATGTGGTTTGTGGGCTTGCACAAGTGAACATATATTTTGCGAGTTACAGGTACTTTCGGTGATCATAGTGAAAAAAATAGGAAATAAACAGAGAATAATTGAGACACCATAGGGACATAACAAAAAGTAGATCATGAGGTTTTACGTAGTCACGGGTGCCCAGATCCAGTGATCAATGCGTAGAGGCCCTTGTCCTACTACAAACTTCTTTGTCTAACCTTGTTCATGAGCCCCATAATTTATAGAGATCAATAATGATGCAAATTGTATCCTTTTCACCACTTCTACCAACTCGATAAGTTCCGGATTGTACAAATATCAACTAAGTCATATGTTCTCTATTTATTGCTTAGGGTTTCATATTTACATCTTAGTTTTCCGTGTCATTTCAATATTTTATCATTTATACATCAATTAATTTGTAATTCTTAGAATTAATTAATTCAAATTAAATTAAATCACTTGGTGAACCCATCGATCAAATCCAACCTTCCATCTATAGTTTTCCTTTTTATGCCCGTCACCTGTAGTGGTCGTTTTGGTTCCTTTGAGTACATTGAACTTCATCCCCTATTCATAAGTCCTCTAAGTAAATGGATGAATCTGATAACCACTTTACTAACTCAAAGAACGTTCCTTGGAAAACATTGAAACCTATGATAGTAAACAATCCTACGATGATGAAACTAATGTTGATAAAGAAAAATTAGACAAGCTCGCGAATTTCCTTCAAGCTTTACGCACCGACCCTTTGCATATTATGCATGTTATCAATTCTTTACTTGCTTCCAAACACTCACAAGATGATAATTTTGTGCCTCTTGTAGGTTCTTCCTTAGCTGCCATGGACTCCACCTAACCCTTTAAAATTCCTTCTTCCATTCTTACTTCTACCGCTCCCCTCCTTCATATTAATGCTTCTAATACACAACCCGTTTCCTCTTCTAGAACTCATGACCTAAATTATTTATATCGGGATCTGCAAGTTAAAATTCATTAACTATAAAGCAAGTTGCTTCAAACTCCTCTCCATCTCTCGACTCTTCACCGCTCCTTCATACCCCTTTTACACCCGCCATTTCTACTTACCAACTTCCTTCTAATTTTTTTCACCCCTAACCTTCTCACTTTCAATGGCCATGGTGACCCTTAAGAGCATCTATGATATTTTCATGTGGCATGTCTCAACTATGTGGAGGATCATACATTGCTAGCTAAGATATTTCCTAGAAGTATTGAAGATTATGCCATGCTTTGGTTTTATGATCTACTGTTCATTCGGTAAATTCTTTCACGCATCTTGCCAATGATTTTATTGCTCACATTTCAATCAATATCGACACAAAGATCTCTTATCAATAACTCATTCAAATCAAATAAATATCTAATGAGCATCTAGCTAACTATTTTTTGTGATATAAGAATAGCCTAGTTAAGATGACCAATGTACTTGTTGATTAATAATTATAATATCTTTTGGTCAAATCTTCTTACCACCACTTCAGACAACATCATATTTGATACCTCTCTTTCATTTGATCAATTATGCCACATGCTCAAAATGCATGAAGTCAAACTTCTATCTATAGAAAAACTTAATTATCAAGATACTCCTTGATCATATTCTAATAGGTTTCAAGATAAATCAACATTCAAGCCATCTCTTAAGCCCACCGAAGCAAAGGCTGTTAATGCCATCTCTCCACTTGAAAAGCTTCAATGACAACCTCCAAAGCGTAATTTCACCAAATTAACCTATGCACCTCAATTTATATTACCTCAACTCATCAAAAATAATCCAATCAACCTCCCACCGCCACTCAATCTTGATCCATCTCACCCCATGGCCGCAATTATGATGAAAATGTAAAATGTGACTATCACCAATGTATTGGGCATTCTACTAATCATTGCTTCAAACTAAGGAATCTCATTCAAGATCTTATTGACAATAATTCACTCAAACTCCCTGAGCCATCTACTTCTAAGCTAGTAAAAATAATAAAAAGATAAATTTTTTTAATGACCCTTTGCCTAAGCATGACACGTAAGCTCCTAATTCTTTTGCTTAATAATACATATTGAGACATGCCCCCTTCTTAATTAGGGTCCCTTGATTTCCTTGTTACTTCTCCTACTACATCACCACCAGTCATTTCATTTTCAGATCTTTATTATTATGCATCATTCACTTTTGATTCATTACATATAAATGCTTCTATCAATTTCTATAACGTCAATAACACCATGGTCTATCCAACGGCTCCTATCGTTGTATGCTCCATTGTGATTGTCATGGCTATAAAATATCCAATATCTAATATCAAATATCCAATTCCTAATTCTTTTGGCTACATCATGTTTTTCATTACGGTTGGGCCTCTTACCACGCTTATTCCATTCACTGTGGCATCTTCAATCAAAGGCTATGAAATTATCTTAGGACTTCCTTGGCTCCACGCCACTCAAACCATTCCCTCCATGAATCATTTGTGTCTCAATTTCATTTACAATAAGAAATTTGTCACTCTTAAAGGTGTTCCACCATGCACACCATTGCCTAAACCTAGTCTTGATGATATCTTTCCACTAGTTACAACATCTAGGCCTCATGGGCCTCTCAAATCTAAGGCACACTCGGAAAATAGTTCTCCTATTCGCACATAACCCACTTCACAACCTTGTCCTCCTCATTAGTCCACTTTTCCACAAAGATCAACCTAAGTCCCCTACTTAGGAAGCCCCTTCATGTAGGTTCTCACCTTCGTCACCACACATGTCTCCTTCACATGTACGACATTACTCTCATACTCCACCGATCTTAGAGCATTATCACATGCCTTTATCTCCTTGGATATCAGGTGGAGGGCCCTTTCCTTCACTATCGTAGGATATCCTTCTATCCTCATCAAACTTGGGGGAATCACATATTATCCTTCCATCCTAAAGCATCATCAATTGTATAGAATATCTACTATCATGCTCGTGCTTCACGATATATATTTTCTAGCATCTACCCTCACATAACACACTTATTTCCCTATGAAACACTCTATTTCCATTGTTCATACTCGACTCCTAAGGGTTTAAGTCTGAAATGAACCTCACATCATTCACTTTACACGGTCTATTCTTCATGATCTATCATTCGCAAAAGTTCTCAAACCATTTCCGATGACGCACTCTTGTCCAAAGTGGTTCATTCTTTATTATTCAAGGGTATTTTCTAAATGAACCCCATCTCATACACATCTGCTAGGGGGAACACTACTCCTATCACATTCAAACATTGCATACCATTCCATTACACTCATATAATGCATATTACATATCTTGGTTTCACTTAATTTTGCTTGCTTATACTATTTACATGATGCGCTTTGCTTACTATGCTAGTCAGATACTCATTATGTCATTATATTTTTACATACACATGTGCATTCACTTGTTCTTTTAAAGTGAATGTAGATACCTTGCTGATTTTCACATCTTTGCGTTGATCTAAGACCTTGTAGCTTTTACCGGTCCCACCGAGGCTCCTGAGGGCATCTACATTTGACTAATCTCACATATTTTAGGTGCTATTATTTCATCATATACTACTTATTCTTACTAGCACATTACTTTCCATTGATACATACATGTCTTGACATAGTTTTTATCTTTCTAACATGCTAATGGGTGCTTTATGTGTAGTATTTGCTTTGCATGACTATATTCCACCATGATTGTCGATGCATTTTGCTTGGCATTGATTTTTATTGTATGCCATTATTTTTGGGCTTTTCCCTATGTCTTGTTTGATCACTATTTGTACGCTTTTGGCCATTTTGGCCCTTATTGCCTTGTGAAATTAATGGTGATGTCCCATGTTTGAAACCTAATTTTCACGGTCCACTTTGTTTGCACACTTTCTTGATTACATTGTCTTCTACTACATGATATTTACTTTTATACTAACACATGCTACTAGCCACTTTGTTTACATGTGCATTGGTCTCTACAATATACATCTCGTACCCCTGCAGTATCAATTTTAGATCAACATCTGGTTTGTCTCATTTGGGCCGCACACTTCTCACAAATCATCGCATGCACCCTAAATAAGGGGGAATAAATTGGTTGAACAAATAACCCTAAAAACTCGAGACCTACATTTCAGAATCTACACTGTAAAAAAATGGCACTAGAACACAGTCACAGAACAACCAAAAATCTAACTTGGGTACTCAACATAACACCGACACTAGTGCCCAACATTAGACAATAACACTTCGACACCTATGTCCTCCTCTAGGCACTAATGTTCAGGGACACACACAATCATCTTATTAGATTAACACAAGTCTACAAAAGTCTTTCGAGAATTTTCACAAACTACAGAACAATCCTCTGAGAATGCATTCTATTTCCTATATTCAGTATAACTAGAATAATTTGGAATAATTGGGACAAGAAGAACAAATCAGAATGTACCATCTACAATGGTGCTTATCGGGAAAAGTCATGGATGGAAAGTATCACTAGACCTCTCCCCAACACTTGTTCTTTGGCATAAGATGGTAAAAAAAAACTCGCACTTGGCATGAAATTTCCCAAAAAATATCTCTTGGCATGAGATGTCCCAAAAAACTTGCACTGTGCGAGATCACCCAAAAAACTCACTATTGGCATTGTCTCACCCAAAAAAATCACTCTTCACAACATTTTCAGGACACCTTTCTATCCTTTACACTCTTTTAGATCAGGGGTACACTTTTCACCCAATTTAACACACTAATTTAACACACTTTTACATACTTATGCATACTATTAGGCATTTAACCTACCTTAAAGAAAATATGTCAGACATAATTTTTAGAAATCCTTTGTATAATGAAATTCTCTCCGAGGTCCAAATCGAACTTTTTCGATCTTTGGGCTTTCAGAGATTTTTTCTTTGAGTTTTATTTCTCGGATATGGAATTGCTTTTTTAACTCTCAAAGTCAAAACTCTGAAATTCTAAAATTTTAGACTTTCGGGTTTCGGAAATTTTGGCCCCATTTTATTTAAATCCTTTTGGACTTCCGAAGTCAAATTCCACAAAGTCTAAAATTCAGTCTTTTGGGCTTTTGGGTTTCAGAATTCTCGAGTCATTTTTAGGATTTTTACTTTCGAACTTCCAAAGTCTGAATGTTCAAAGCCCAAATTTTTGGACTTTGGGATTTCAGGTTTTAGAAATTTTCATTGCCAATTCACTTTTTCATCTACCAATCTCCGACGTATGAATCCCCAAAATTGAGGCTTTTGGGTTTTAAACTTTGGAAGTCCTCTACGTAGTTAATTTTTCACCTACCTCTATACGGATCAGGTTTTTCCATTAATATCAGGTTTTCTATTTAAACTCACATTTTTTTGTCATTTTCACCTAACTTTTTTACTTTGACATTCCGTTTCTTTTACTTGGACGTATTTATCAAGGTATGGTCATTTGTTTATTTTATTTTTGGTTTAAGGTCTTTTTCTTTCTTTCCTTCTCATTTTGTTTTTTCTTTGGTATCCCTCTACGTATTTTTTTGAAATGTCAAACCCTTTGTTCACCATGTTTTGCATTGCAAGTTTCTTCAGGTATTTAGAGTTGTTCGAAGGATCCTCTCGAGTTTCCCATAATTCTTCTCAACGATTCTTATTTTTAGGTTTTTGGAGATTTATTTTAGAGATTTTCTTTTCGGAACTTCCGGCTTCAGAGAATTTTTTCAGATATATTTTTAGAGTTTTCTTTTAAAACTTTTGGATTGATATTCCAATTTGGAGAAAAGTTTGAGAACTTTTCAGTTCGGTGATTATTTTTGGAACTTTTCAGTTTGGGACTTTGGAAGTTTTTCTTTCAAGTTTTAATTTCTCATACTTTGGCTTTCAAACACAGGGCTTGATGTCTGCTTCCACTTCAAAATGAAAAGAGAAGATGAAGTACTCATTTCTTGGGGTTTCTCCTCACTCATGCATGTCCTCTGACTTAGGGAATATAGGAGACACCGACCTAGGGCAAATTGATTTTCCAAATTTTTGGGAAAGAATAAAGGCTCCAAACAAGAAATCATGGATGCAGGCCATCTACGATAGTGGGCTTGCCCTTGCTGTCGGTTTTCCCACATCCATGCATTGCCTAGAGTTTTTTTAGCCACAATAACCCACTTTAACAAAGACTCCATATCGGTAAGAGATAATGATGATAAGGTAGTAATCCATTTGGACCAAAATTCTTTGAAGATATACTCAAACTTCATGTCATTCAAGATTACGCCACAATTTTGCAGAATTAGTAGTGGAACATTGGGACAAGGAAGTGGAAGTATGTTAAAAATCATGATGAAAACTTATCTGGCTAAAAGGTTTGCCAAATTACCCAAAACTATGCATTGGTTGGATTTTATTCAGGAGGTCAGTGATCTTATTGTGCTACTAAGTAGAGTTTCAGGTCTCCCTTCTGCAAAGGAATTCCAAGAATGGATGTTTTTGTACATCGCTACCATCAAGAAGAACAATGAGTTTATCCGATGGGGGAGCATATTAGTAGCTCCATTTTCTATCAATTGAGCAAGGTGTCAGCTACGAAGACTTTCTACATGACATCCTTTTTGGTGTATGCTGCTATTGCTATGGGAGATTTTGCTAGTTTGAATACTCAGAGGTGTTCGCAACACTTCCCAAATTTATGATTTCTATCCACAGCTCACACTGAGTGAAGGAAGCAAGCATTTTGAAGGGTCAATGACGCCTTCTTTGTAGTTATCCTCTATCGTTTTGACAAAGAGTTATACAACCAAAGGATTTTTGATGAAGCCTTCAAAGAGGTGCATGAGTGGGGAGCCATCTATTTGTAGTTCCCTACATTCACTTACATTTGGGTTCCAAGCTTTATAGGTGCCCCACTGATAAATGGGTTCTACTGGAATTGGTCCAACAATTGTTGGATTATCATCGAATTCAAAACAAACGCCACAAATCGGGAATGCATTTCCCTATTTCAATTGGTAGATACACCTACCGAATATTCATAAGGCCAAAAATGTGGATGCAGAATTGGCTGAAGTGACTTTGTGAACCTTTCATCCATGAACTAATTTCGATTATTGGGGTAAATTTGGTGAAACAGTCAGTCTAGTTCCCACGTGCCTCAATTGGAAGATATCTAGATTCATTGTCAAGATGAATACATCGTGCAACAAAGAGATTATGAAATATTGACCCTTGATAAGGTTTGATAGTTTGGTTTGGCCGATGTGCCAAAGGACATGCAAGACAGTGATGAGGTTTTGGATTCATCATACAAGGGTGATAATGTTGTCAATCAACCACTGCCATGGATTGATTGGTATGTGGAAGAATGCAACAATACAAAGGAGAGGGTGGGACCCATTCTAAAAGGAGCTTCAATTGGTTGGATGCCTTGGGAATCACACCCAAAGGGGAAGATTAACCTAAAAATACAAGAGCTCTACCAAAAATAAGCCAACCAACACCCACTAAGGGAAAAAGGTCGATTCAAAAGGCTCATACAATCCCAAAGAATATTTCATTTGTTATTGGTGTTTCATTTCTCTCCAAGGCTCATACTCCCGAGGTTATGTCTCATGCAAACACTGTGTGATGGTTGAAATCAAGTGACTCTCCTAGTATCACACAAGATCAGCCATCTTTTCCTCTTCCATTGTCACTTCCAACCTCAGTTCCTTCCACTTCCACAATCATTTATTCCTTCCCATCCCCTTCTATGGCCCAAGTATTCTCATCACTTTTGGTTGTCAGAGTAAGTGGGAAAATATTGGGTCACCCATTTCCTCTTCACTTCCCTTAACACTTCCATTTTCTTCAATCATACCCCCTAACATCATTTTATCAACTCCTATGGCTGTCCTTACATCCACGCCATCCATCATTGCTACTTCTGCTCAAATACCAACCAATATTTCTAGTGATCTTGTTTTAACCAATGTTTCAGGTATTGGGTCTGCTGCTCCATCTTCATCAGCTTTAGCCATACTAGAATGGCTATTTAGGAAAAATCCAAGCAAAAGAAGAAGGTGCCTTTGGGAGATGTTATAGATCTCAGTGTATTGGAGCATATGCCCAAGAGATAGGCCAAGAGACCAAGAACCGTGTCAAGTCTGACAGTTAACCCATATGGAGAATGGGTGATAGAAGTTTCCACCCCCATTGAGGGGAAAACTAAAGAAACAATCACAGTTGTAGATTACCGGATCTCAAAATTCTCATTGGGGAAGGATACTCATGAAGGAGCCAAGCAAGATGTGCACACTACTCTTGGGGCTCTTTTGGAAAAATATGACAAAGATAAGGCCACCAAAGATGAACTCAAATCCAAGGTCGAGCAACTCACTGCATTGCTATGCAAAGTAACCCAACCCACTCCATCTACTGAAGTCTCAACTACTACGGCTATGAAAATTTCATCTACAATCGATGATATTTCTTATCATGATCTTGAGAAGCTAGGATAGAAAGGGAGATCAGTGAGTGGATGGATGGAGAGAATCTTGCAGGAAGCCAATCCTTTAATCAAGGAAGCAGTTGAGATATATAGTGATTTGTAGGTTCAAAACCACTATTTCCAAAATGGACGAGGCCTTTTCTAAAGATAATAATAATCTAAATTTAAATTTGGCAACATGGAGTGAGATCAGAGAAGAAGATCCCGACTTGCTTCTTCAGGAAGAGGTGATCGATGATGCCTCAAAATTATTTGAATACCAAAAGGCCATGGAATTCAGTGCCAAGTATTGCAGGATTTAATCAAGAAGTTGGAGGAGAAATGAGTGGAAATCATGGATTCCCTAAATGACATCTCAGAAGAATTTGATATTGCCAATTGCAAATTCTTCAATGAAAACATCAATGCTCTTCCTGAAGATAAAATTAAGGGAAATTTCAAGGATTTGGTGAAGCGTGATGATGAGGTCACCAAAAATTTCAATAGTGACTCCATTGACCGATTGGTCTTGTGCCAAAATTTCATAGGGAGACTGAATAAAGTTACAAATAAACTTCAAGATTTCCAACCAGGATCACAAAGGAGATTGAGATAGTAGATGTAGTGAATCACTACGCATGTGGGCTTGGAGATGAAGAAATTCAGGGAATTATCAAGCACTTCATTGAGTATAAGCACCGAATGGTGTGGGAAGGACAATAGAAACTTGTAGGAGAGGAAGGTGAAGCTGAACCATGCTAACTAAAGCCGAGCGACCATTAAAAGAAAAATCCAAGCTCTGGATCGATCAAAGTTGCAGGGTTGACTGAGTCAAACCCTTGTAACAAATTAGCTATTTTTATGGGAGCATGTTCCCTTAATTTAATGGCATTTCTATTTTTAGAAAAATGTTAGTTAAGGGCCCAGTTGTAATGGCTCAACCTAAGAACTTATAAATAGTTGAATGCTTCAAGTTAGTAGATATATATTATTTTTGGGGAGGAGTTGCTCTTCAAGCTTGGAAGAGTGCTTCAAAGATTTCTAAGAAACCTTTTAATTATATTTAGAGTTACACCTTGCTATTGGAAATCTGATTTATTTTGTTGAATGGTTAATCAATGTTTACTTTTTGAATTTATAATTCCTTAGTGTGAATGATTATCTTACCTTTATTTCAGGTTATCTATTTCATGTTGTGAAGGAATAATGCGACTATATTTTATGTCAGTTGTGAAAACCTTATTTTCCTTCTATATTAAGTTATGTCATCATTATCCCTAGTTGCAAAAATAGATGTTTGACATATGCATGTGTGGTTTCCTCATGATAAATTAATTGTGTATTGAATCCAATTTGATCTATCCTTATGTATGCTCAAGTTTAATGAAGGAATGTACACTCTTGGTTTGTGGTATTTTGTACCCTTTCGAGTGGTGATAGGTGAAGGTGGTCAAGTGATGCAAGCATCCCTCCCACATTAACCCTTCCAGATATTAGACAACCCTTAATTTGGTGCATCACCACCCTTAGTATAGTTTCAATCTGTAAAGTCTCTCTCCTTAAAACTCATGAAGATGTTAGCTTAGGATTAGATGGTCATTTTATTACACTAAGAGTAGTAAAGCATTTAGTTTAGGAAAAGGAATCCGGCCTTCTATGGAGGTTCACCTCAAGCCCAAGTCCCACATCTTGAGAGGTGATCCCATGTGTCACAATCACAACGAATATCGTGATTCATTTTTAGGCCATTCAGGGGGTGCAATGATTTGGTGACAACACATACTTTACTCAAATTTTCATATACAAGACTTTGAATACTCTTTTTCTCTTATTTTACATGTCATTTTCACAACAAGAAACAACCCATAATAGCAAATAAAATCACAACAACAGGTACAAGCAACACATATGCTTCACCCCTAGAGTCACTTTCCTTTCCTAGTCTCCACACTTCACTTTGCAATCAGTTCACACTTCACTTGTCCACTCGGCACCCTACTCTCCACACACTCTACGAAAATGTAGACACAAAATCATGCACTTGGGTACATTTAGAGGTCATGCACTTGGGTAAAAAATCATGCACTCTAAAAGCATGCTAGCATTTACACGATTCATAAGAAAAAAACTAGTGGTTAACAAATATCTTTAGCCTCTTTTATCTAATTCTTACTTTCTCTTTGGTCTTACACACCCTCTACAACCTAGTTGAAAATTTAATTGTTTATATTTCATGGCTTCAAACATCAACAATGAAACCAGGATGAAAACATCTAGGAGCTCCTTTTCCCTTTGGGTGCCCTTGACCCTTTTTAATCTTACTTGCTCATTTTGGGTCTTTTTATCTTTTGGGCATATTTTTCACTTATGGGTCAGCCTTCCAGTTGGAAATTACAAAATTCAAACAAGGGAATCATATAAATACATATTTATGTTTTCAAAATGAGGGCCAAGCACTAAGCATTACTATCATCACCTAACATTACATTTAGAAGGAACCTAAAGCACTTGAAGTATCCATCTAGCATCCACTCAAGGGACAAGAGACTGCATACTTTACATACACATCATTGGAAGGGGAAGTTCATTCTATTCCATACACACATTCTACTACATTGCTACATTCTAGTTATAACCCGTTATCAAGTGAAACTTGCACAAGGGAATCCTAGGGAACAATTTCTACACATACTCACAAGAACTACATGGAGTCTAAAATGTAGTGCAACATTTGGTTGTAAGTTCAATCTCGGGATGACTTCCAAGGTTAGTCCGACTCCCCATTCTGCATCTTTATTTTTAAGTTTGATGTGGTTTGTGGGATTTTGTAGGTGAACATCTCTTTTGTAGGTTACATGCACTTTCGACGATCATAGTGTGAGTAACAAGAAATCAACAAAGAATAATTACAACACCATAGAAACATAACAGAAAGTAGATCCAAAGGTTTTGCATGATCATGGGTACGTAGATCCAATCATCGAGAACCTTGGTGCTCCTATCCAGTCTTGTTCGTGAGCTCCAAAATTTATAGAGATCAATAATGACACCGATTATATCCTATTCACCACTTCTCCGTGCTCGATCAGTTACAAATTACACGAATATCAACTAAGTCATCCTTTCTCTATCTCTTGCTTAGGGTTTCATATTTACATCTTAGTTTTCTTGTGTCATTTCTATATTTTATCATTTATACATTAGTTACTTTGCAATACTTAGATTTAATTAATTCAAATTAAATTAAATCAACGATAATGATTGCTATGATTTACAACAAAATCCAACAAACCGAGAGTAAGGAATTTATTTCATTTAATACACATCATTTTCTTTGCACATTCGTATCATGTTTGTAAATCTAAATGGGTTCCTAAAGTTGCCCCACCTATGTCTAGTGAACTTAAATAAATATCACATGATGTAACTTCTCCAATACTAAAAGAGCCACCCATTCAATACGAGGATAAGAATGACGTACCCGCCATGGATGTATTACCAATTATGCATACGACCTCATAACATCTAGAAAATACAAAAGGAAATCTCAAGGGTCATACCCAATTACATGTACAAATTTATTTGGAAAAACTTGAAGGTGGGTCAATGATAGGGATTATTTTAACAACGAGGATGATCCAAGTGATACAAGTAATATTTTTGGGGTAACATGCAGAATAATCTCATACATCGCACTAATTTATCACTATCACTAAATTCGATGATCGAGATGAATTTGATCTTGATCACTATTGTGATGAATCTATACACCACGATATGTATAATGATAATTTGCAAAGGCTCCTAATGAGGATGAAGGATATATTATTTCAATGGAAGCATTAATAATTTCTTAACAACTTACCAATTCTTATTGGGCTACACACCATACCATGTCTTATATGCAACCAAGTTCTACACCTAAATTTCCGTTGAGCATATGATCAAATCATTAAGAAAGAATCCATATTCAAAATCTATAGTGGTCATGCATCTTTTATTCGGTTCACTTATACATCATAACAGATCATTATGCTTCATCCCCTCTCAAATGACTAGGGGTGGATAAAAATACCCCTCCCTTTATTTCCACAAATAGATTTACTTCTATGCCCCTACATAATTTGCTAGGGGTCACATTCCTAACATGTTTGCTACTATTACTCATATATTCTCTAGCCATCACAAGTTATCTCTTCAATCGAAATGCATTTTGCACACCACTCAAAATCAATATCAACCCATCTTAGTCTCTTCGGTATCATACTATAATCATAACTATCAAATAAAATCCTTCCACCCATTTTATCTTGAGTGACTCTTAGGTATTCTACTACACACACTCAAGGATTAACCAATTGTTCTCTTAGACCTTCTTTAACACATTTGGGGCATAAGCCTCCATCTAACTTATACTAGCTTCTCCACATCTTCGGAGGTTCTCATTGAATAACTCTCTTTCTATTCATCTTTTGTACATAACTATGCATTTTGATAATACAAAAACATTAAAATATTTGTAAAAATACAAAATTAAGACATGTGCACTTTACTTGTGTTATTAACACTTTACATTACACATGTTGTTGGTTAATTTTGTTTGATAAATGGAATGCTTTGTATCTTTAAATACACGAGATTACTTGGTATATTGAGATGGATGCAAGACAAAAAGATCAATACACACTTATAGGAGCACTCATGTTTCAATGCATACTCTTTATTGGGAAAATGGTTCCACATTCTACAGGTTCTCTTGTTATATTATAGTTTTTGTACTTCCTCATTCATGATCAATTATATACATTATGTATTTGCTAATTTTTAGACTAACAAGACTAACACATGTGTCTTATGTAATGTTGACACCTATGGTTTCCCACTATATTATCAAATTTTGACACTTTGGTATCATGTATACATGTTTGTATGTGTTTTATTGCTTTTATTGTGGCCTATGTTCCTTTCTTGACTTATGACAATGTGGGTGTCCCATGTTTGTGGCATCATACCTATCTTGTTTATAATTGCTTGATCTTGGTTGTAGTTTTCTTGTGACACTTTGTGGGTGTCCCATGTTTTTAGGCATAAAATCTCTTTGGTATGCTCTTATATGTCTAGATGCATTAAAGTTTTTGTGTTTTTTTATATGTGTTTTTTCTACAAGTTGCTTTAGTTTCTACTATCATTGTTTTTGACAACATTATTTTTGTTGTGCGCCATGGTTTCCACCATGCGCAAACACCTTCCATTTTATAGGTATAGGTTCCTCAAGGTAACAACCTATTTAACACTCCACACAAATTTTTAGACATATCTTTTGTCAAGTACACATTTATTTATTTTGAGCCACATGCTCAAACATGGTTTTCACACATGCCTCAAATGAGGGCACATCTATCTGGGTTTATTCTACATTTTCAACATACATAGATAAAATTTTGGGGGTAGATGTAGGTATAGACACGGTACATGGAAGTAAAAATGTAGTCACACACTAAATTTGAGGAAAAATAACATAGGGTCCAAACCGTACACTTTGGTCAAGATCTGTATGATAGGGTCTTGAATGCCCCACATAATTTTGATCGAGCCAATATCGTAGGTTTTTCAACATTTTCAAATCTTTAGCTATATATATATATATATATATATATATATATATATATATATATATAATTTTTATACAATTTTTCACAATTAGATTTCTTAGTTTAGATTAGTACATGGGGCATGAAAGTTTTCATTCCTTCTCACACCAACACTCAATTTCAGTTTCAGTTTTAGGAATCTTGGGGACATGGGTCTCCTTCCTAGTTTAACATTGTTAGTATGTTCTCAACATATTTCAATGTTAGTTTCAATTTATATTCAATTTATTCGGCATATGGGGAGAGTTTGGGGACACCTATTCTCTTTTGTATTATATGTCCTTATTTACAAAATTGGGTCTAGATCTATCTGCAATGGTGTGATTCGTGGGGTTATGGAAGGTAGCAAATAAACTAAGGGATTTGTGGGGATGTTTTCCTCTCCTATTACATTTTAAGGGGAAGATATAAGATTTTTTGAATAACTTTAGTACATGGTCTTCTTCTTTCACAAGGGTGTATTTTTACCTTTCTTATTCTTCTTTGTTGCATACTCTTGTGTTGGGTTAGATGCACCTAAAAATTGGTTTCTCCTTAGCATTGATCGGGAATGATCATCTCCAATCCTTTAGTGAAGTTCAAAAATAAGCAATATTCAAACACAAAGAAAAAAGCATGGGAAAACAAGTGTATGCTTTCCTTATTTATATATTTTCACTTTACATATATACAAATGAAAATACTTTTTTACAAGTTCTAATTGAGTTACGGTCAATTATTTATCATGGAAATTGACTACACTTTGTGTTGCAAATTTCATCATGGAGCATGCCAACACCAAGCACAATAATGTAACTACAAAATAAATATTCGAGAAAAGGAAAATTGTGCTTACACATTCAGGTACAATCTCCTTTAGGCATGTAATCTTAAATTTCATACTTAAAGGTGGGGGAAAATGTAGACACCCAAATTTGGTATTTTGCACTTTGGAAACCCTTGATTTTATTTTTCACTCATGCTATGATAAATGTAACTTATCCATTTCTGATCAATACTTTATAAGGTCAATTATTTAGCTTATTTATTCTTACACATTGACATGCGATAAAATCCAAGAATATAATGTATAAGATCAATAGAGAAACATCCCTTTTTCATCTCCAAACTTCATTTTTCATGTTTTCTGCTCCTTTCTAGGACCATACCATTTGGTTAGGGCCGTACCATATAGTCTTAACCTCTTTTTATGGTCTTGTACCTACATGTAATCCAACTACACTTTCAGATTGACATCTTTCATTGGGTCTTCTACTTCATTTGGGTCAAATTTTCTTAGATAAATCATCTACATAACCCTATATAAGTAAGGAAACATTACCTCATTTGCAAACCTAGAAATCCTAAGGAAATGCACTAGAGCACTCACTTCATACACTTGCAAAATCCAACCAAAGCTTTGTAAATCTTAGAATTACACATCTACAGTCATTAGGGAAATACCCACATCAGGTTTGAATATACAAACTAGGTTAATATAGCCATATCTCTCATCTATATGCATCCAAACATATTCTCTCCAATTATTTTGGCAAGATCCAAGTCAAAGAAAACAAATACAAAACAAGTGACAAATTTGATTGATCTATCTAGATATCACATGATAGGTGGAGAACAACATGTGGTTTGAGGCCTCTTTGAAGCATAGTACCAACATCGGCGGTGCATGGGGTGCCCATAAACCTTATATTGTTTATTTTCTTCATCATGAATAGGGTTTTATGTGATGTTCACTCTATTTAGAGAGCTTTGTTACATGTGTAAAACATAGGGTAACATGTTTGAAATTGATAGAAAAATCTAGGAAGGAAAACATCCTGAAAGTCTGCATGTGTGATAACTAAGGTTTGACAATGATAGAAAAATATAGGAAGGAAAACAACGCAGAAAGTTATAGAGGTAGATTCAACATAGGTCCAATACCGTACATAAGGGGATAGACCCTACAATATAATTTTGATTGAGGTGGAGTTACAATTATATTCCAAGTTGTAAAATTTACTCAAATTCAAATCTTCATGTTTCAATGTCTTTGCACAGTCCCAGATCTCTCCAAAAATCATTAAAATATAGTTAAGTGCTTCTATACCTTTGCTTTATGGTTTCAATTACTTGTTAGGTTAATTAGTGTATGCAAATTCTTCCTATTTTATTTGAGTTAGTAATCGAATTAGTATGTGTATTATATCATATTTTTAAATATTTTTAAATCAACTTTATTCTCATCTACACCTAGTTAGATTGACCTAAAATTTAATTTAGGGTTAAAAAAATATCTATACAATTAGAGTCATACATAGGATTAGGAGGAAAATTGTCATTATTGGTTTGTGGGGAAGCTGTGGAGGGAAGCATGGAAAACCAAATGGCATGGGTGAAGTGAAGAGAGATCTCAATTAGATTGCGTGTATCATACACCATAAAAAGTCTCATTTTAAAGAAATTTGTATATTGTCCATCAATTTTGTGATCAAAATGGATAATGGTAGAATTACAAGGTTGATTAGAATGAGGATAAGTAGGAGAAAAATATGTGGGACTTGAAAAGACTAAATAACATGTTCAAGATGGGGAGGAGGTGTGGAAGAAAGTAGGAACACTAAAGTGTGGAAAAGAACAAGTACCATTCAAGATGACAAAATAGTGATAATATCCTATGATAACCATGTTATTCCCATATGAATTTATTGTTCTATATGATTAAGTTCCTTCAGAACATCAATTTGGTTTTCATCTATCTAAGTCATCAGGTGGATCCAAATATATTTTTTTCCATGTACTGATGTTTTGGTGCAATATTTATATATGTACCTTTTATTTTAAGTTTACTTAGTTTATTTAGTTTTATTTAAGATTTATTGACTTAGTCTACTTTGCACACCTCCTAGGCTTAGATTAGGATAAGTGACACTCATAGCTTGACCACTTGTCTCATGTGTACTTATTCATGTGGAGGTTGTTGCACACATGTCTATCATATAGTCAAAAGTAAAGTTGGACTACGACTCTTGCTTTTGCTATATAGACCTTTTCTATTTATGAATTAAATGAATCTTGATATAGAATCTTATTCTGTTAGCTTGATATAGAAGGTTTTTGATAGAAATTTCATTTGGTTGATTTATTAGCAATAATATGTTTCTATTATTGTTTATTATTTGCAACAACTTTTAGCATTTTTGGAGTGAGTCCAAATTGAGGAGATTCCAAGGCACACACATGTTTGACCTAAATTATCCCCTTACACCAAAATTAGCCCCGTTTCTTATCTCATCCATAATATGACCTAAAAATATAATTTGTATTGTCATGTGCAAAAATTTCACGTAGCATGTACAAATGAGAATAACATTTTTACTAGAACATATTTTCTCGGTGCGGAAGGCCTATAAAGGATTTTATTTTTCAGATTATGTATTTTTTAGGCTCTACACATTGGAGTGGTTATTTATAAATTTTAGTGTCCTATATTTTAGGAAAATTCAATTTTTGTTGTCGTTTCTCAAAATTTTTACTTTCAATTGGCCATATATTTTGATCGTGTGTCGGATCAAGATGTCATTTTTGGAAATACATATTTTTCATTTACTTTAAAATGGTGGGTTCATATTTGGTTCATAATGTATTAAGAATATACTTTTAGCATAAACTTACAAATTATTGATTGTATTTGATTTGTAAATACACTATTTTATAAAGTACCACCTATTTTTCAGCTAGGGGGTTCATTTTTGTGTATTAATAGTTTATGGGTTGGGATTATTTTATTCTTGGCTTGCATGCCAACCATTATATTGAGGAAAATTTGTAAGAACTACATTATTATAAGCAGTTTGAGAGGTGTTTATTGAGTGTGTTCATTTTTTGAGGTTATTCCAAGGATTTTTTTGCCTTGATATTGTAAATGGATTCCATCCATGAATTCCACACTCTCACAAAGACAAATAATAACATGATGTCTACATACACTATAATATTTTTAGAAGTATGTTCACTCTAATAAAACATAGTTAGATTTGTGGAACAAGATAGGAAGATAAAAACCATAACTCTAGATTACTCTCACTAATTTTTGGAAAAGACACCCTTCTTCACATTGCAGTAGAAATTGTTACATGCTTACAAATTCAGATTGATACCATGAACATACCTCTCATTGATCATATTATATCTTATGCCATTGATTCATATCCTATTGACACACCATATTCCTCTATTTGTTTTCTAAACCAGAAGTTTCCAATTGAATTTGATGCAACCATTTTTGCACCTATTACAACCCACACTCCAAATTCATCGACCATTATGTTTGGCTCATTTGAGAAGCACACAACTGGTTTTGGATCTTACACTCTCCATTTTATGGGTCATTTTGGTGGAGGCATAGGTAAACATTTGTAGGGCATCACTTCCCTTATCCAACCATTCTTTTTATTGCTCACCATGGAATTTGATATAAAGCATATGATTTTTAATAATGTCCACTTCATGCACACTCACATGTTTTTGTTTGATCCACTCTTCATGAGGATATTGAGTGACACACGAGTCCTACACACATTCTCGGGTATGAGAGAATTAATACTGATTAGTGATATATGTGTGTCATGACACTTCTAGAGATGATTACTCACATATCCCATTTGTGCACATGGTACTGATCAAATGTACTCATATTCATCTACCATATGTATTCACCTAAGATGGATTTCAGATCAGTCATAGAGGCATCGTCATGTTATTTGCATGGGATCTACAGATGTGGATTATCTACCATTCAGCTACATCATCCGTACACTACTCATTCTACCTAATAAAGCTGCCTTTATTTTAGAGTATCTCTCATATCGATTTGGCCTTCTTTGATGATTTATAAAGTTCATTATTTTGAGCTATTTTGGTGTATACAATGTCTTATTTATTTTATTTAGTTATTTTGGGATGTATACATGCACTAAGTTATAAAGTGCAATGGGGATTTTATTTTCATAGCTCTAGTTTACCTTATGCGGGTGCACCTTGTTTCACACACCCTTTTCTTAGTTGTTACATGTTCTAATCACTATTAGTGTCATGTTGTTTATGAGAGACATTTTTACATATCGTTTGACACCTTGATAGTCAGACCATATCCTTTTAGTGAGAATTTTATGGCATACCAAACTCCTTTCATTGTTTGGTGTTTGAGTAGTATATTTAAATCACTCATTCAAATATATTATTTTGATGCTCAAACCATTAGCATTATGGGTGTGGTGTGTACATACTAGTTTTGGTATTATGTCCTTGCTTACCATTGGAACATCACCATATACTTCATGAAGTTCATGAAAGTTTTTGTGTACTCTTTTGTATGCATCCATGTTTCTTCTTGCGTACCTCTATCCTTCTATCCTTTTACTATCACTCGTCTCTAACCTTTTACTTTCACGCCCCCTATTATTTCTTAGCACACGTCCTGAGAACCTAAACCCCAAACCCTATAAATACCCCATCCCCAATAATTTATCACACTTCTCACAACTTATTTTCCACAATTCTCAGTGCTCATAGGTCACACAAAGGCTTCCTATTTAAATGTTTTAGGCTTTCAACATAATTTACAAACATCTTACAAGTTTCTATTCTCATGTGAATTTACGGTCTTCATCATGATGTCACGCCTAGATATTTTCTACACATAGGGTTCATATTTCACTATTTTAGGTAAATCAATCATAGGTCTTTGTTATGACTTCATGGAATTTCAAACCATCCAAGCCCTACCCAAGATCCATTACAAGAACATAATGTGCTCGCAGATTAATGTCCTCTTGCAATTGAATGAAACGTACAAGGATTGGGTCCAAGATTGTGAGTTCGAAGGACTCGTTAACATGCCACAGTTTGAGATAGATGTCTAAGTCCTGAACTACCTCCTTTCATCATACAATCCAACAAATGGATAATTCATTATGAGTTTTCCAGATCACACATTCAAATTTAGTGTTGATCCTTAGGATATTCATCGATTGACATGCATTCCTTTCAAAAAGTACAACATTGTTACAACTAACACAACTTTATCTGAAGAAGATAGGATTACCCTCGAGTCCTATTAAAATTTCTAAGTAGATGGTACATGTTGTAATTTTTATGAATTTATTAGTTTTATTTAATAGTTTAATTTTGATATACATTGTGCTTAATTTTTATTTAATAATGAAATTTTTTGTGCATAAAATCTCAACAAATCAAGACGAGGAGTTGATGTACAAGGAGTCGCAAACAATTTTCTTTGTATTATGAGCACATTTTTTCAAGATAGAATTGTTTTGTAGAGTAGGAAGGCATATATTCCTCATTGGGTTGTTGCCTACATTCTCACAACCATTCGAAAGAAAAAAATTGATTTGTGCACATTCTTATAAAATAGGATAAATGGCGATCTTTCCAATGTTTTATTTTTTAAAACCCAAGTTTTTATTGTAGAAACTATATCCTTGCTCTTTATTTGAGTCATATTATAATTTACAAGATGAAGCCAACCCAACTTACATGAACCAAAATCTTCATTTCAATTGAAGAACAACATGTTAGTAAATTATACAACTATAAGACTATTACAAATTAGTTTTTGATGTTAGTGTGATTACTCACTTCTGTTTGTTTGATTACCTTATGCATAAATTTGTTTTGACCTCCATTCCATGAAGAACAAAAATATCAAGAGAAAGAGGTCAAAAACATGCCAAGGTGATGGGAAATTCACAATTCGACATGGATGCTCAATCATCTCCGCTTCAATTTCAATTAGTAAAATGATAAAGTCATAACACCACTAACGCTAATCATGTTACTAACATTATTGGTTTTTTTAACAATTTAAGATTTATATTCCTTTTTTAAAATCATTTACAGGGACTTTGGACTACCCTCCTTTACATCATGAACAACCTATACCATTATCACCCACACAATCGGTTCAATTACATCCATCTATTTAATTGTTAAAGCCTGTTCCACTCTTGTTGGTGTAGGTGGTATACTTATTCACTTATTTAGTGTTATTCCACCTCACCAGGTGAGTCATCTCACTTAGGTGGACATGGATCTAGGTGTCATCTTAGTTATGACAGATTCTCTTACAGAATCTGTCATATGTGTAAGTGTGTCATAGGAGTTACATTCCCATTTGGGAAAGTAACTCCTCTTCTCCATTATGGAGGAATCTTCTCTTACATGGGAGTTACACATTCACTCCCCTATATGTACACCATCTCTTTTGATCTATGTTAAGCCAATACAAGCTAAGCTAAGGCTTCCATTCCACTCCACTTTTGAATCTTGAGCTCTCATATGCATGCACATTGCTTTACAAAGCTTACTTGCTTTAATCTTGCAACTCCTACACTTTGGTGAAGTGCAACTATTCGATGCTCGTGAATTCCTTCCAGGTCTTCGTCCTACACTCCTTCATGGTATCAGAGTGTGGGGACCGGAATCACGTTGCTCACCATTGTTGCTCCACCGTGTAGTTTCTTGTGCAAGCTCTCACCTTTTGCATGTGCTTTACTTGCATATTTCAAGATTCTTGTGGTTATTTTTCAGTGGTTTGTTTTTGTGTTTCTTCTTTGGTTTACATGTGATCAGGGTCAAGGAAGAATACAAGTTTATTGTGTTGAAGATCCATTCTAATAGTTCACCGTACACTCGTCGGTTGATAGCTTACTGGGTTCGTGACGCGCTTTCACTTTGCACTGTTAGACGGCTCGCCTTGTGCTCACCTCGCTGCGACCAATGTGGTTTTTCTTTCACCTCGCCTTGGCTTTACTACTCACCTCTACCTATAGTTCAGCATCTCTAAATGCCTCTCAGCTATCTTGAGCTCGGGCCTTCATCCAGTGCTCGACCTGGTTGACTTGTGTTCTGTGTTGATACCAGCTCTGTCATATCTCTGCAGAATTCCACGGTTGGTGTTTTGGGGATAGCCTTGATTCTAATCTCCATAGTCACCTTCCATTTTTCACCTGGCACTTAGAGCTAACATCTGCTATTCTTGGTGGTTTCACTTGGTATAGTGACACGTTACTCGACAAACTTTGTCGTTTCCTTACAAAACAACAAATCACTAGCTCGCATTCACTGTAGCTCGCATTGAATCTACGGATTTTTCCACATTTGCATTGTTCAAGTGTGATCGATTGCATCAGGCCTTTGCATTACATCCTGCCTTTGTGATGCTCTTTCTCATGCTCGTGACTACTTATCTCAGTCACTGGTCTTCCTGCTATGTGTTTGGGGTAGTATGCTTGCTCCTATCCGTGGTGGCTCCATTGGTTCACTGTGTGTAGTCTCCACTTTTCGCTTGGTTCGGTTATTTGTGTGTAGTGTCCATGGGAATATTGCATGCATATCCCTTGGCCATTTTTACAGCCAGCATGGACACGTCTACCCTGGGACATGAGGTCTACTCTCCTAACTAGATTCAGCACTGATTCCTTGCAGACCATTTTTTTGTGGTTGCACAGCTATACCTGCCTTGCTCGACTGGTTCTGTTCTCTCTCTGCCCCCACCGTTACCTATTTCTTCTAACACGTGGACCTTGCGGTGGGATCACTCAGTCTGTTGCGTCCAACTGTTTCATTTCCGTGGAGACTGGTGGGGATTTCGGACACTGCTTTTTTTGCTGGTCGTGGCATCTCCTTTGATAACAACACCTCAACGTGGCCCCCCCATTCAATCATTTCCTTTTAGAATTGTTTGTAGGTTAAAACAATCATATTTTAATGTTTTAAGGATTAAAACATTAATTCATGGCATTGTAAATTATTTCAAGGCACTATTTTTGCTTTCATTATTGCCTTTCCTATGCATGTCGAAGATGGAGGGCGAGGTCCGGGGTTGGCAGGAGGCTAATCCCCCCTTGCAAGAAAAACAAACCCTTGCTAAAATTTGATGCCGTTTCTAACGAGTAGTCACATGACACCCTTTGCACCCATTTCAGGCACTTTTTTAATGTGTTTGCAGTGTCTAGTGCATTTTTCCATCAGTTGCGGGAATCGTAATAATGCCATAACTTTTGACTCAGCTCATTTTTGAGTGCTTCCTTGGTCAAAGTTGCATGATTTCTTGCACTCTACATGATGGGATTGCCAATTTTGTAAATTCACTACTTTTATAAAGTGCCGCATTCTGGGGGGGTTGCTTGTACTCTTGGGCCTACACACGTAGATGCATTATCGGCCGAGTCGACGTCTTGCACCTTGCATCTTACATTTTTTCATCATGGATAGTTATCTTTCCAGACGTGAGCATCGTAGGATCGCCTTACTGACCTCTGCCACTTCTCACCTTTGGGAGAGAGACCTATTCAGCCTGGCGTGCTTCCATGGAACGTTACTTTGCCTATGAGGGTCTTTCAACCTTCTTACTTGGGCCAGTTCCTGCACCCACTAATCATCGTCATCTATAGGACTTCCTTGACACTTGTGACCATGTTTTTGGTCACATGATGATGCATGTCTCTCGTTCTCTCTAGTTTCACGTGGCAGACTCGAGCATCCACCTAATTGTGTCCTGAGCATTCTTGATCCTTGTATGGAGACCCTTCACATACTACCGCCATTGTTGTTGCTGCTGATTCAGTTGTCTCCTCCATTTTTCTTTGTGATGATAGTTCCACTGACATAGGATCGCTTGGTTCTACTTTTGATGACGAGGATTGTGCATCCAGTTTTGATGTCGAGAGTACTACAGAGGACTCTTCTCCTCTTTCTCTCACTATTCCAGACATTGTTATCACCCCCACATCTCATCAGATATCGAGCAGTCTCATACTCAGTCTCACACCATCATTACACCAGCCTCCTTTCCACTTCCAGTGTGCGAGGCCCATTTCACTCCTCTACCTTCATTGGATGACTCATACCTATCTGACATCGCTCTTCTGTTTGTTGAGCCCCCTCATTGGGACGAGTATCTGCCTGACCTTAGTCATCTTTTCACAGATTCCACTTGTGATGCTCTATAGGTTCCTCATCCATCTATAGGTGTTTCAGAGGAGTTCATTATCTCTGTTGTTGGGAGTGCCCCTTCTGGGACTCATACCACTTCCACTTTTTCAGAGACCTTCATTGATCCACCCTCAGCAGTGGATCCATTTTCTATTGTGGAGGATGTTTTGTTCCCTTCACATCACTTGGACATCCTTTCTGTGGGTGTTCCTCTTCACTCTGATAGTTCTATGCACGTGGCATTACCTTTGGTTCCTTGGCACTCACTTGCTAGACCTATGTCACACTTCAATGCACCAGACTCAGAGTTCTTCGTGTTGCTACCTTTAGTTTCCTTTGTGGAGTGGGCAGACTTCCAACACGTCATTTCTGTCCTTCCTAAGGGCAGGCACACAATTCGTTGTGGGTGGCTCTTCTTCAGTTTAGAGGCAGAGGATCTTGTCATCGACATTCTTCTGGGAGACCTCTTAGAGTTGCAGAGTTCAGATCCGTCCATGGCATCTTCTGCATTCCTCTCGTCTCCCTCTTCTTCTCTCTTTTTCTTCTTTTTGAGAGATTGCCTCTTTGTACATGGGTACCCTTTCAGGCTCGTCTATGGCCGGGACCCATATTTGGCATCTTTCTTAGATTAGAGAGTGTTTTGTTCTCTTGTGGTGGATGTTTTTCCCACTGGGTTTTCCTTCACTGCTTGGAACTTCTTCTTGGACATGGGTGCCTCATCGAGCTTTGTCTGGGACCCATTTCTTGTTTCTGACTTGCCGCCTCATCCTAAGTTACGATGAAGGGGGGTGTTGGTGTAGGTGGTATACTTATTCACTTATTTAGTGTTATTCCACCTCACTAGGTGAGTCATCTCACTTAGGTGGACATGGATCTAGGTGTCATCTTAGTTATGACAGATTCTCTTACAAAATTTGTCATATGTGTAAGTGTGTCATAGGAGTTACATTCCCATTTGGGAAAGTAACTCCTCTTCTCCATTATGGAGGAATCTTCTCTTACATGGGAGTTACACATTCACTCCCCTATATTTACACCATCTCTTTTGATCTATGTTAAGCCAATACAAGCTAAGCTAAGGCTTCCATTCCACTCCACTTTTTGAATCTTGAGCTCTCATATGCATGCACATTGCTTTACAAAGCTTGCTTGCTTTAATCTCGCAACTCCTACACTTTGGTGAAGTGCAACTATTCGATGCTCGTGAATTCCTTCCAGGTCTTCATCCTACACTCCTTCATCCACCACCACTCCAATCATCCACACAATCCTTTGAGCCAGAAAGCATTTATAGGTTCTGTGCAACAAGGTATACAATTGTTACTTTTTGTAATTTTTAAGAATTTTTATATAAGATAGTAATGTTTTTGTTTTTGATAAGTGTGTGTGTCGCCATTAATTCAAACGATTCCACCGATCCATCACCATTTTGACTCGAATTCCAAAGACGAAAAAATACCATTAGTAATTACATGAAACTTCCGGCCCCTAGTGGAACTTCGAATAATACATTTGAATTTCCCAATCTCTCTTTCGGTGGCGTGCCTAATAATATAGAAAAATATGTTTTAAATCAAATTTCTTTAGATGAATATTATTTGGGCATTGATAGTAATATCTTGAAAGGTAGTTTTGATATGCGTGGTATGATTCAGGGCACACATGTATGTTTTGAAATTTTGACGTATTTATTTGAACATTTTTCTATATCACATTTTTTCAATTTTTGATTTATAAATCATTGCTAATATCTAAATTTATTTTAACACATAAATAGGATCGGGAAAACAACAAAAAGAAGAGGCAACACATATACACGAAGCCCCAAATGTTGATCCTTGAACCTCCATCCTATCCATCCCCTCTAGAAAATGACCACCAGACTACATTTTCTTTAGATAACTTGATTGCTAATGAATGTGATGCCCATGCCAGAGAAGTTATTTTGACATGACTTAATTATTTATAATGGTATTATTACTATGTAAAATGTAAAATATGGAAGATGGATAACTCAAACGATGTTTGATTCATTATGGAAGGATGTATACTTTATTATCTTACATCTAATTACAATATTTGAAAAATAGTGTTCTAATAGATTATGTTGTCTTATAAAACATGCATGTTATAGACACAACACCAAAGCAATTTGAAAATAGAAAAATAAATAAAACATGATTATACATACAAAAACAATATAAGTATAATAAATAACTGTATTTGAATTTACTATTATGAAATTGAATACATATCAAATTTTAAAATGTCAGGTGACAAATAATAAATGTAAGGTAATACCGTAACATTTTAAATGATAGCTAGAGCTAAAAAAATCCTTTTCAATAGCATCATCATAGTTGATATTTGCATTTGTAGAGTTAGAGCACACACCAAATCCAGTCTCATAATTGAGATCATTTGTATTTGTAGTTGTATTAGTAACACCTCTTCTTTCAACAAGGGAATTCCAATGTGTAATTCTCGCATCATAAGGAAACGTGTCCACGGAGTAGCGTGAAACATACAACCTCATACAACTTTCTAGATTTTATCCAATCTATTTCGTAGTTTTGATTTTACAAAAGATAAAGCACTAAAAACCCTTTCATCCTCCACAGATCCCAAAATCATAGTTTGGCACAACTCGTATAATTGAAAATATTCGCTAATATTTTCCTGTAACACACTACTATGGGAGATTTTTCTCCACAACCTTGTAATTGCACCATTCTCTTGAGGTTCATTTAAACAACGATATTGGTCAACCATTCGAGTGAAAAATGAGTTGATTGAGATTTTATTAAGTCCTTATTCAGAATACCTTTGATTTAAACACCATTGACCTCTAATGTCTTTGTGAAATGATCCATTATAGTACCCATGGATTTATGGAATAACTTATTGACTATATCTGAAATATCACCCATAGTATTCCAAAATATTGGATTCATCACTCCCATAGCTTCAAGAATGTTATCTTTACTGAAATTCTCTCTGATTTTGGAAGATAAGGATTGTGCAATTTTTTAAAGCTTTATTCATGTATCATATTTAATAGTATCAAACAGAACATGAATCATATGAAATTCTTCTCTTTCCATGCCTGGAATATCTTGTTGTTTTTGTAAATTGTGTAGGGGTATCTCCCTCCCATTAATGTTGATACAAAGGTGATCATGAATATTAAATCTCAAATAATTATTAGGATTCTTAACATCCAATAAAAATTTCCAACTATTAAAAATAGGTGTATCAAAACTTTGTTTTGACAAGTACAAGATATCAAGAGATTGACATACCCACTTTCTCATCCATATAAAATCAATAATATAGATGGATATCTCTTGTGCATGCTTCATCAAAATATTGATCTCCTTCAACATTGGTAGGATGCCAACCAATGTAAGTAATGTTTCTAGATCTTTTAAGCGGAACAAAAATCCTTATCTTTGTCAACTTCATTATGATATTTATGCATAAAACCAGCCAATGATGGACAATCCTTACTAATTTAGCATGTAGGATCGTATAAAGAAATCCAACTTGTATCAACATCCTTGAGAATATTTTTAACATCAGTAATTCCAATTGTAATTTTTTTAAACTCGAGAAATCGTTTTGGACTTCTTGACATATATGAATGCAATTCTCGGATAAGGTCTTCTACTCTTGTAACATTTTCAAAGCTTTCTAACTATTTTATATGCTAGTTTCATTCTATGAGCCATAAAATGAATTAAAATCATATAAAGGGCTACTATTGTTTGTAATTGAAAAAAATCCTAGTTCAATGACCTGGATAAGAGATGCACCATTAACATCAACACATACTAATTTTGTAGCGATTTCACAATCATTCATGCCAACAATATCTTTCAAATTGGTAATAAATATTTTATATAGGTTTTCAACATTGCAATTTTCCACCATTTTCTGCACAACCCACATATGTGGCTGTCTTACATGATTTTCAAAAGTATAAATATGGATGCATACCCATGATGTGTCATCAAATGATGTTACCTCATCAACTGATAGTGATATAAACCTACAATCATCACAATACATTATCATTGCATACCCATGAATTTCTCTTTCAAATCTTCCTTTTCAATCATTGCAAGACATTTAGCCATTTCCCATGCACTGTTGTCTGACCAATGTGTTTGAGGAATGTTGTGAATTTCATTATGTTGAAATAAATTTTTAAAAAAATCTATGAAATCAAAAATATGTCTTCCCTTCTTAAGGATGTGAAATATGGTAGAGAACGTATGATTTTAGTATGCAAGTTTGATTGAATCACCTTTCCAATTTGTGATGTGATTGTTCCATGCTTTTCCATTAGATGCATGTGTCTTTTTCTATTCACTTCATACTTTACTTGTGTATTTGACATGCATAAATTCTTTTTTTCTTTTCAATCTGTGTTTTTATTATCCGGCCATCTACAGACACATATATTGTTTTCCACAATGTTTTTTAATTGTGTCTAACTTTAGTTTAATTTTTTTGTCACTTTCGTTAGTTTCAGTACATATTGTACATGTACATTCAGTTGGGATATATTCATAATTAGCTGGATCTATTGGTTCGATAAAAGGAAAATTTGAAGCCCACTCAAACTTATATGTCCTACCAAGTGTCCACATACTCTTGTTTGCTTTCAAAGTTTTGTGACCATAATTTTTAGGAATATCTCGATCATCTTGTTTCCTCTTTTGTGAAGTAGAATTTTCAATTGAATTTGGTGTTACAGTTTGTTGAGTATTTGAGATATCTTGATCCTCTCTTGGTTGCATCTCAACATGAATTTTTTTAAGTGGAAGATTATTTGAGATATCTTCAAGTTTTGACATGTTGTAATCACATGTACCGATTTGTTGAGATTGTGTTGAAGCCATTATCCACATCAATAATACCTTCCACACAGTTTTTATTATTATCTAATCTAATCGTATTATGGGTGTTAGTGGTAGTTGTATGGGTGTTAGTGGTAGTTGTAGAGTTTCCATAATACTTGAATAATGTTTCCTTTTGAGATATTTTGGTTTCCTTTTGGCTCTTATGAATAACCTCCATTGAGTAATCTAGCGTCTTGATTTACTTCTTGATGGGTAAAGAAGGGAACAATGGGAACACCTTGTTTCACCATTTTCTTTACGTTATTGAGATGAAAGCAGAGATAGGGTAAGGGATGAGGAGGAATACTATTATTGCTAGTCGGTTTATTGGTTGTTGCGCATGTTTTGACTTCTCGATCCAATGCCGATTGTGAGAGCTTCCATTTTGTTGGTAGGAACTACCTCTGGATCTATCTGGTGTTGGATGTGGATGTCCTGGGTGCATGAAAATACTTTGGTTCTACTTGTATGTAGCTCTCTTCTCATCTCCTTGATCTCAAAATTTGCCAAACCAAAAAAAAGGTTGTTAAGGTGAATAAATGGTAACGACAATGGTTCCGGGTTGACCGACATTGGTTTAGGGGTGACTAGCATCAATTAAGGTGGGATTCCCTAGGTTTACTAAAAATGGCATATCTTTTGTGATTTCTTGGGCTAGGTTGGTTTATTCTCATGGATCATAATGAAGCTTCCCTTCTAATGAGCGGGAATGTGGTTAGAGAAATATTAGGCATGTGATTTTAGGGTTAGACCAAATCTTATCTCATTAAGGCAAGTAAGATTAGGTCTTAGTTAATTATGGAAACATGCCAAGAATAGGTCTAGGGTGAGGTGGCTAGGTGAGGTTTCTAGGTGAGGTGGGGGGAGAGGAAATTTAACTTAATTAAAATAATTAAGTAATGAATATTGTGAGGATGGGTATTAATTAATTTAATTAATTAAATTAATATTAATGTGGGGTATAAGGGTCATGGTTAGGTGAATGTGTGTAAGCTGGTTATTCGAAAGGGGACCAAGGGGAGTGTGACCCAATTTTGGTGTCTACATTTTGCCCCTTTTTATTACGTAGCTTGTATTGGTAAGCAATGTTGAAAAAAATAAGATGTGGTTGCCCCATGTGTGGGTGAAGGTGATGTTGCCCCAAGCGTGGGTGAAGGTAACCCCCTCAAACTAGGAACCGATGAGGTGAGAGAAGGAAGTGGTGAGTGGTTTGATAAAATGAGGAGGTGGGTGGTTTGAGAAAATAGGGTTAGGTGTGAAGAAGGTGATGGTCGAGGGTATGGTGATTGTAAGAGGTAGGGTGGGTGATTAGGTAGAGCATTCAGACGTACACACACATTGTGAAATGCCATGAGATACCAGGGTTGCTCAACATAACAAATGTACATTAGCTAGGGTCATAAAGGTCATCCAAACAAGGGTTGTTGAGGTCCGGTATCTAAGGTAAAGGATACGGTCCGGGCACTCAATGAGGTAAGATGCAGGAACACGTAGGTGTGGTTCCATACATCCAAAAGGTCAAAAGGTCAAGGTTTTTTGGATAAGGGTCATGACCATAGGAAAGGTAAGGCTATTAGGCTGAGAAAACAGGTACCATCATTGTAAGATACAATGGGTGAGGACATGGGAATATCCACTTAATCAACGGTTAGGTAGGTAGGTGTGGGTAGGGTAGGTGGAGGTAAAAATGGGTAATGGGGTAAAGGTCAAATCAGGAAAATAGGGAAATGGGCTAGGGTCAAAGGTAGTGATAGTCAAATGCACACACACGTATAAATTGCGGCACGATACTAAAGTGAAGAGCTTGCAAACTCTACATCATCCAAGGTTGAGAGGTCTATCCAAACAAGGTTGAAGTGAGTTTGGTATCCAAGGTATAGGATATGGTGCAGAAACACAATAGAGGTCAGGTGCAGGAACATTTAGGTATGTTCCGGTACACCAAAGGTCAGGTTAGGATGAACAACATGATAATAGGAAAGGTAAGGTTGGTAGGATAAACAAATATGGGTAACCACATTGCAAGGTATAACGAGTACAATGGTTCAAAGGTCACTAACAATGTTCCGGGTCCAGGCACATAGGTCGTGGCACAAGAGGTCAGGTGTGGAAAAAGAAGGTGTGGCATAGGTAAGGCCATGGAGGGGCAGAAATATGCCCCAATTGATGGTGAGGTGGGGTGATAAATGATGAGGTTAGAAGGATGAGGTGGAAGGTTAGGTCAACGTCGAGGTTAGGTGAAAAAGGTTGTGGGAAAGTCAATAAGTTATAAGGGGTTTCCATGGGGTAAAAATAGGTAACTAACACCATTCATGCTTAATCGATGATGGTCTAGGTGTTGGTCTAAAAACTATCGGTTAGGTAGGTCATGGGGAAATAGGCCAAAAGTGTGCAGGGCATAGCCCCTCTTTGAGACAACAAAGCGAAACTAGTTTATTGTTAATCTATTAAGAAGGAATTTGTGTAAATCTACACTATTCTAACTTCATGGGGTTTGGGATCTCATACCGGTAAAGAGAGGTAGTTCCAAAAATGAACAAAAAGGTAGGAGGGAAGGAATAGAGGAGGGTAGATCTCGAAGGAAGAAAAGAAAAGAAATCTAAGACGGAAATGTCAAAAGGTTTATGCTTTGATCCGGTAGTAAATAGAGACAAAATTACTTGCATAAACAATTAAAGCAATATTGATGAACATATGAAAATAGTAGGAATGAATCAATATAATAAAAATATAGATTTAACTTAAGAAAGATCTCGATGAAAATAACACATATATTAACACAAAGTCCGAACATATGTATTAATATTTTCTTACATTAAGAAAACACAAAGTCTTTCTCTCCTCACTTCTCTTTTCATAGAAAAATGTTCACCCTCATAGAATGCAACAAAGTATTCTAGTATTTATAGAAGGAGAGAAGGAAAGAAGACAAAAGCAAACCCTCTATTTACAAATATTTTACAAGATATTTACAAAAGATCTAAAATATCTAAAAAGTCAACAGTTGACTTGGTTAAGTTTTTTGGATGACAACATCCCATGGTGCAAAATGGATGAGGTCATCATGTATGCCAACATGATTTTTAAATATTTTACAAAAAAGATCAACACATACATGAGAGTAGAAACTACTCCTCACCATCCCTCTGTTCAAACTTGGTATCTTGCTTTTGATCAGGAGAGTCGATGTGACATTGCACTCGATATTCCACAAACTTGCTGATCATTGCTTGAAGTTGATCATGGTTGGGACCATTAAAATGGTCACGAATGACTTCACAAGTTTCTTTCTCATTCTTGAGCTTGTCAGGTAGCGTGGTGAAAGTTTCACATGCATCGATTAAAAAGCCAATGAAATCATGGTAGGCCAAGAGGTTATTGATTGACTCTCAGTCGAAAGTGACCTTTGGGGCCAAACCTTGAGTGACGATAGCCTTAAAGTTCTAGAATGTATCATCTACTTCCCTTAAGTTATATGATTCACTGAGCATCCCTGGAGACATTTTTGTAACTATCTACTCCATGTTGTATTGTACGTCTAGGGATTCATCTTTGATTTTATCTATTATCTCTAGGATATATTCCATCTGGTTAACCCAGTAATCTAAAGCAATAAGAGCTTTATTATGTACATGGGTGGTGATAACGCCGATATTTAATAGGTCATCAGCTGAGTAGTTAACCATTACTTGGAATGTTTCATGTTGTAACCTGGCATTATTCAACTCTTCGGGTAGGGCACTTGCTACTACTTATAGCTCCTTATTTGCTTGAGTTATATCCTGATAGAGAAATGTGAATTTCCCAATCATTTCTTCACTATCTCTAAGGATCCGCTCGATTCAGGATGATATTCCTGTGCCTTGTTCACCAATCTTAACATATTCATTTATTTACTCTTGACTAGGAACTTGAATGGGTTTGGCGGCAGTCACAGGAGGAGCGTTGCCCATTTTCTACAATGCTTGTAGGAGATGTTTTTTTGTTCCTTGAGTATCCTTTTCTCCTCTTTTGCTTCTTGGAGTTTCTTACAGAGAGCATCCACAACAGACAAGGCTTCCCCTTGCAGGATTTCAGATGAGGTCCCCATTGTGACTTGAGTCACTGTGAAGTCTATGGGAGACAAATATTCTTTTCTCTTGGTGGGATCCAGGTAAGCTATCTCCATGACTCTTTCCCCGAAGTGCTTTTAGAAAAGTGAGTTATCACTTTCTACTTCTTGGTTCCCTTCTTCGGAATAATGGAGAAATCCATGGCCGTAATGGGAACATTTCTCTTATGTTGACTCAGATGGTCAGAAATCCAACTAGGACTTATGGGAGTGGGAGCGGAGGAAGAAGAAGAAATGAGAGTGAGAGGGGGAGAAACTGCAGAGTCTTTAGGAAGTGTTTGAAACACTTGGTGGTGGCATTGACAAGGAGTCCAATGCACTGCTACTTATGGGGCCTAGAGTTACAAATGGGGAGGAGAAGGATGTGGAAATGGAAGGGAGCGTCATTAGGATTGAGGAAACATTGGGTGATAGATCCATAAGAGAGGAGAAGATGGAAGAGGTGGGAGATGGAAGGGGGACGGGGAGGAGGGAGAGAGAGAAGACACATCCATAGGGATAGATTCTTGAATGATAGGAGGAGAGGGAGAGAGAGGAAGAAGGGGTGTGGGATACCTCGAAGGAGAAGTAGTCAGGTAGTTGTGATAACATCCCGGAATGGATGTATCCATTGAAACATCTGTTGTTTCTTCTTTACCCGGAGATACATAATGGATGTCAACTACTTGCTTCTCGATCCAAAGTAGGAGGAAGGATCTCAAGGAGTTTCTTCTTGTCTACTTGGTTCACCCTCCTTATCCTTTTTCCTTTTTTCATGACACATGGGCTGGTCTTGGAGGTGCACTTCTTGAAGGAGAAGTAGTGAAATAAACTCCGAGGTATGTGAGACCATTTCTTTTGTACCGATGTTTGGTGTTACAATGTGGGATTAACCCTTTCCCTGAGAATGGTTTTTGGCACTTTGGCTCTGTCGATCTCCATGAATGGCCAATCATCCCCATCTCAGTGTCAAGGTAAACCTGATCAATTTCAGTAGCATTTGATCTGTCTCTTGGAATTCCTTTGGGATGATGGCTATGCCATAGTGGATGATATCCTCAGATCCACGGTGGATGGGAGTGATCCTTTCGCTTCGATGTCTATCTCATGTCATCAGGTTGATCCAAATGTCCTCAATCTCTGAACATGGATGGGATCAATTTTTGCCTTTAGGAGGCAACTCAAAGTCGGCAGGTCGAAGGTTGGCCTTGCTTTGGGAAGTTGTGCTTTAGATTCAACACCTCTAGCTTAGCAATACATCTCCCATGCTTTGGTAAGTATGGGGCAGGTGTATCGCCAATCTGTAAGGAATGAGATTCCTCCTTTCTTTCTATTCATGCACTTCTCATGATAAGTGATTAGCTACATTCATTGACAATTCCAAGAGGACTAGTTTCGGCCCTGCAAACCTTTGGCATGCTTCATTGGTTCTCCCTCGAAATTCATAGCTCGAGGTATGTGAATGTGGGGAATGCTAAGTGTGAACAACGCCCCCATTTCTTTGTAGTACAATCACACTAATACCTAACGAAAAAAAAAAAAACAACAAGGAGAGAGCCACTTACTAGAAGGAGAGGATTTATAAAAGACGAAGAATGACGTGGGGTACACAAGCTCAAAAAAAAAAACGGCACGTGGGGGTTGACTAAGAAGGATGGCTAAAAGGCGTAGAGAAAATACCTTTCGCAAATTTCAATTCATGAAAATGACGGGTGTCACCACATATTTATAGAAAAATTGGCATTTATGACCTCACCAATGACCTTTACCGCGGTCTTGGGATTGTCGACACGAGGGAATTACGCCAAGGAAAATGCTTAGCGCAAATGTTTTGGTGTTGACACCATATTTTTAGTGCCAAAGGACCAAAGGGGCACAAATTTAGTGATGTTGACATAACAATGAGTGCGCCGAAGGATTAAGAGGGGGAACATATTTTGGTGTGTTAAGACTCCAAAAATTACACCTAGTGTAAAAAAGGGTGCAACTTCAGTCATGTCGACATGAAGATGGGTGCGCCGAAGGATTAGCAAAAAGTGACTAAGTTTTACAACATCCTAATTTTTGAAAGGAAGTTTGGGTTTCTTCAAACGTTGTCAAACTCCCTTGGGGGCCAAAACGGAATTTTTGGTATGGTTACCTGCAAAATTACCCTTATCAATTTTTACAGGATAACACTAGGTAAACCGACCATGGTTTGATAGGGCACAAGAATGATTTTATTCTAGGTATAACCAACGTCGGTCAAGTCGGGGTGTGGTTAAAAATAAAATTTCTCTTTTTGTGAAATCATTTGTAATTTTCCAAATAGGAGAAAATGATAGAGGAGAGAGGAAAAGGTGGAAAGTGACCAAATGAGACAGAGAGAGCTAAGTTGGTGAGCCTCGTAGTGGGTGATCGACAGGTGATAGGTGGGTCCACTAGATCTGTTTGATCGATTTGGTTGGTTGGAGGTGAGGAGGTCGGTTGGTGATGGCAGAGGTAGGAGAGGGATTGGGGGACCACTGGTGCAACAACCCAATGTGCCACCACGGAGATGGCAGCGTGACGAGGTATGATTCAATCCCATTCCTAGTTTGGTAGGTAGATTTGTGTAGAGAAATTAGGTTAGGGGAAAATAGGTTTTGGGGAAAAGGTAAATTTGAATTTGGGGTGAAAAATGGTAAAATAGGAAGGGAGAAGGGTATATTTAGGTGAATGATGGGTGGGGATGAATTCAGGGGGATTTGGGTAGGGAAGGATAGGTTGGGAGGGTAAAATGGTGTGTTTGTGGGGAAATAGGGTAGGGTGTCATGGATTTGGTTTCCGCAATGAACAAAGACCGACGTTAGTCAAGGGTTGGATGATGTCAATTGTTGTGAGCCAACAACGGTCATAGATGAGGTGACCAATGCCGGTTGTATTTGACTATGGTTGGTCGTACCTAAATTGGTGCCGGTCATTATTTGGAGAAAACTAGACAAACAATGAGGTAGGGTGGGTGGGTGAGATAGGTAATGGTATAAGAAGATGTTGTGGAAGGAAAAATTAGCATGGGTGAGAGGTTCAAATAGGTATGGTGGAATGGTAATTGGTTAGGGTTGGGGTGGGTAGATAGGACATGGTATGAGAGGGTAAGTTGTGAGGGAAAAGAGGTAGAGTAATAGGTATAGGTGAGGTGTCAAGGGTGATTACGGGTATGATCAAGGTGTATTAATGTGATGGTTTATTGGATGTAGGCGAGAGATCAGCTATGGATGCAAGATAGGGTACCGCCCCTACTCGTGGAGGTGAGGGAGCATGATAGCTGATGATTGGTGCCATGTTGTAGAGGTTGGCTGATTGGGGTTAGATGCTATCAACATGTAGTCTGGGAGCCAAGTTTGATGGTCGCCCTCATCAATAGATGGGACTCGGCGACCAATACCTTCCATCTGCCAATGGGTGAGATCATAGTCACCTTGGAGGATGTGTATAGGATCATGTGGTTACCGATAGTGGGGATGCAGGTGTATTCTATCTCCTTAGAGGAATCGAGGAGTTGATGCTTGATTGTGTTTGGTGAGGGGATGGTGGAGATGAGGTTCCATAGTGCCAGTATGAGCTATGGAGACATGTACAAGGCCCATCTAAGGAGATGAGGCTAGTGGTTCTGATTATGGAGGTAGTTTGTTGTTTTGCATTTCCGCTAGATGCGAGAGGGGGGAGATTCCATGGGAATTAATGGGGGTTCTTCATGACATGATGGAGGATAGGACCCGGTTTGCATGGGCACCAACATTCTTGGTGCAAGCTATACAGAGAGTTATGGGCCTATGGGAGGCTATGGAGGTTCAACCTATGTTACACATTTTCTACTACATTGTTGGGCATACTGAGCACATTGTGTGTGTGCGTCTAGTTGGTATGCCCCATCTAGATGCATTTGAGGTGGGCTTGGTCTGAGTAGGCTAAGTTACGGATGGGTACCTACTATTGGAGAGTGTTGGGCTACCAGGATACACATGATGTAGCATATTACAGGTGGGCATTGGAGGGATTATCTGGGGTTGACATTATTTGGAGGCCGTATGTGGGCTTCCCATCATATAGGTAGATGGATGAGGAGTTAGAGAGCTACATCTACTCCGATGGATAGAGGGGTGACATGTAGGAGAGCATGAGATGATACATGTGATAGAAGGGTCGATGGCAGTTTGGGCTACTTCAGGATATACCCCCACCCTTCCCACAGTATAGGAGGGATGATGTGGAGAGGCCTTTGCCTCTACCATAGCCAATGGTGTTGACAGGGTAGGAGGAGCAGGTGATAGACTGATGGATTGATGAAGTCAAGGTTACTGATAGATACAGATAGTGGTGGGCTGCACATTTAAGAGCCGTACCCACCAAGGGAATGGATAGATTTAGCCACCATCACAGTGTAGAGGGACACCCTATAGGGGTAGGTGGCTACCCTGATTACATAGTTGGGGATAGTGTAGGGGGAAGTTGATAGGTTCAAAGTCATGGGTCACCACTTTGCAGGCACATGTGGCCACTCTACAAGCCCACGTAGCGCAGGGACAGGCATCCGCATAGGGTGGAGATGGGGATGGGGTATAAGTGGCCACCCTATAGGCACAAGTTACAAGTTTGTAGGGCCAGTTGGCCACTACATAGGCATAGGTTTTGGCCCTTCAGGCCCAGATACAGGAAAGGGTGGGACAAGGTCCCTTAGGAGAGGCATAGCGAGGTTAGTGGGAGGGGTCCGAGAGATAGGTATAGGGTTTCGAGGCTGATGGCTCCACAGCAGACATATACTTATGGGAAGGTTGAGGGATGCCTTAGGTGAGGTGAGGTATTATCAGGATCAGCTGATGGCTGCAGGGATAGATTTCCTATTCTATGGAGAGTATAGAGCACAACAGACATCGAGTGAGAGGACTAGGTCATGCACCCCCAGATTCGAGAGCATAGGGGGCCATCGAGCCCCGAGACAGGGTCAGGGAGAGGCCACCAGTTCACGAAGGCCAGCCCTAGGTGAGGTACGATTAGCGAAGAGGCCTAGGACCCATGTGGGTGGTGAGATGCTAGTGGACACCCACACGATGGTAGTAGGAGGAGGAGGAGACATGTGAGATAGATATGGAGGATATCTAGCAAGGTAATGTCTGATAGCCATATCATACCTCCTGATTTGTATAGTTGTTTATTTTTATATACCGACCACATGTGTCGAAGAGAGTGAGGATGTATATGAGAGTTTTTTTTATATTTTTGATCATATACCGGCATGTGTGCCGAAGATGGTGAGGTTGTATATGATATTTTTTTGTTATTTTTGATCATTTATTTATATCCCATGTATGTATACGAAGATGGTGAGGTTGTATATGAGAGGTTGTTTGAGATACTGGTATTTATTTATATCCATGTACACATGTATGTATACACAGACTTTCCGATTTATAGCTGATGGTATTTATAGCATGGATGGGGTTATTGATTTTAATTTATGTTATTATTATGTATGTATGATGGAAACTAGGTGGATTAGGCATGATGGAGTCAAGTTGGTTTAGGCATGATTGAGTCAGGTTGGTTTAGGTATGATTGAGTCAGGTTGATTAGGCATGGTGGAGTTAGGTTGGTTTAGGCATGATTGAGTCATGGTTTAGGTTGGTTTAGGTATGATTGAGTCAGGTTGATGTAGGCATGGTGGAGTTAGGTGGTTTAGGTATGATTGAGTCAGGTTGATTTAGGTATGATGGAGTTAGGTTGGTTTAGGTATGATTGAGTCAGGTTTTATGGTTGATTGAATTTCTAATTCATTAATTTGTGTAATTAATGATGGTATGGATCATGTTAAGATGATTTGTAGGAAAATGTATGATTATGGTAAAGAAATGGTAGACGTGATGAAATGAATGTATGTGTTATGATGGTAAAAATGTTTAGCAATTGTTGCTTGTTTGGTTTAATTTCTAGTTATTGATATAAAATGGAAACTAACTAGGGTAGAATGTGAATAGGAAAGTGAAAGGGGTTTTGGTTAGGGTAAAGAGTGGCTGAGCTAACCTCCAAGGGCCCCATGCCCTCAGAAGTGTTGCCTACATAGTCTCGGTGAAAAGGGACCTCAGGTCGATGTAGTTCTCCCATAAGCTAGGGAAGATTATGATGAAGTAGAGGAATGGGTTGGTAGGTGTTAGGCATGGGTGAATGTAGGTCATAGGCATGGTTGAGTTTTAGGTCATAGGCATGATTGAGTTGTTTTAAATATAGGTGTCGATGATCTGGTCATGTATAGGATAATCAATAAGTAATGAGGAAGGTAAATGGTAAGAGGTGGTAAAAGAGCCACTTAATTGATAAGAACCCTAATGAGTCTACCATACCCAAGATGGGCTTATGAATGTAAGACCCTAAAGGCCTTGCATAATGGACTATTCTAAGGGTGAAGAAAAGTCACATAATCACGAAATGTCATGGTTTGTGAGTCCCTTGAGTAGAGAGGGAGTTAGGATAAGAAGGTAAATGAGGTGAGAATGGGTGGTTTAGTGTAACTTAGTGTATGACAGGATGTTTTTCTTAGCAAGAAACCCAGGATCAAAAATAGGCAAGTCCATGATGAAAATTTCATCTTTTTCTTCATTTGTTTTTGTTTTTAATAGACTGATTGATGTGGGAAGTCTATATGGGATGAGTATATTATCTCCTTGAGGTCTTGTGAAGCTGATCGATGTGGGAAGCTTCTGGATATTTTTATTGGATTTGTGAAATGAACTTGATATAGCTGTCCTTCAAGGGAGCAATCTATTTATAGTGGTGGAATTTAGAGTGAAGAGATGTCCCTTTTGAGGGAGTCATATTTTTGGAAGTTTGACTCAAGGAGTTTTATCCCTTTTTGTTTTTTTTTGGATGTTTAAGTCATGGACAAGACTATAGAGGAAGATTAGGTTCTTGTTTAGAAGACAAGACCATAGCACACAAAGATTAACTATGAAAGAGGTGGTTTTGAGTGATGAATGACCATGGGATTCCATCTTGAAGAAGATGAAAAGTATCCATGAGAATCATGCTATGAGTAGAGCCATGGTACTCATATTGAAGATAAGGATGAAAGGTGATGGGAATCACATGATTCTTTTTGAGTCGTGGATCCTCAAAATGGGTAATATGGAAGGTGAACAACGCTCAAGGGATGAGTGATCAACTGATAGAAAGTGGTATAGAACTTGATGTCAACAATAAAATGGTCAAAGATGTAAGGCATTAAGGGGCTCAGGTTTGGGTTTACCTTGAGTGAAGACAAATGATAAGCACCTGATCCATAGGCATGGGTAACGATATAGGGTCCGAGCCAATTAGGAGAAAATTTTCCCCGTTTACTTTTCTCCTCTTTGGTTACATGTTGATTTTCCTTTAGGATGAGGTCACCGACCTGAAAGGTTTCATTCATGAACACGTTTTCATAGGCACATTTGATACATTTTTTGGTAGATTTGGAGATGGTCAAGAGCATTGAGATGACGTTCATCTAATAACTCAAGTTATGCCAAACGATCTTGGTGAAAGTCATCATCGTTGAGCATGTCTTGTAGTGAGATGTGGAGAGATGGAATCTGGACTTCGAGAGGTAAGACAACCTCGGTACCGTAGACTAGAGAAAAGGTGTGGCAAGTAGTTGAAGTGTGAATACTAGTGTGATAAGCCCACAAGGAAAGGAATGTGCGTATGCCAATCCTTTCCAATATCATTGACTACCTTCATAAGAATTTTGTTCAAGGTTTTATTGGTTGATTTGGCTTGCCATTGGTTTTGGGTAATAAGGTGATGAGAAACTGAGTTAGATGCCAAAAGCATCACATATTTTCATAGGGTTTTGTTTTTGAATTGCTTTCCATTATCAATGATGAGGTGGTGAGGAACACCAAAGTGAAAATGATGTGATGGTTGATGAATTCACATATTTTCTTGACTTTTGTAGAAATGAGGGGAATGGCCTCTACCCATTTAGTGTAATATTAGTAGTGGTTATGATCCATTGGTGGCATTGTGAAGAATGGGGGTTGATCTCACCGACAAGATCCAAACCCCATTGAGAGAAAGGCCAAAGGTCTCGTGTGACCTGTAAGGCATGACTAGGTGTGTGGTGGAGATTAGCATGTTGTTGGAATTTCACACAATGTTTGACATAATCACAACAGTCATGGTTTAGGGTTGGCCAATAATAGCCTAGGTGAAGAATGTGTTTTGCGATAGCTAAACCACTAAAGTGACCTCCAAAATTCCATCGTGGACTTCCTTAATGGTGTAGGGAATTTTAGAACTTGTAAGGCATCGTAAGAGAATGCCATCGAAGCCATGCTTGTAAAGAAGACCACCCATGATGACATAATGGGAGACACTTTTAAGAAAGGCACGTTGTCCATTATGAGTGAGATCAGTGGGTAGAATGGAAAGGGAAAGATAGTTCTACATATTGCTTATACCAAAGGTCACGTGGGTCAAGGGAAATGTTCCGATGGAGTAGACCTCATGAGGTAAATAAGAGGGTGATTGTAGCCTTTGTATTGTGACAAATATTTTAGAGTCAAGGGTGAAGTAGGTATCTGAGAAGCCAAGTAGGCCATGGTATCCGTAAATTTATTGGTAGATTGTGGGGTGGTTTGAAGTGTGTAATGGTCAAAGGTGGTCAAAAGTATGTCTACGTGATGCTTATACTTTTGAAGTATCTCATTATGACATTGGTATATACCATTGACTTGGTTTATGACCAGTTGAGAATCACCAAAGATATTGATTGACTTAACATCTAAGGCATAAGCAGCCTAGAGACCCAATATGAGTGCTTCGTATTCAACAATATTGTTTGTACAATCAAAATCAAGTTTGAAAGACAAAGGCATAGGTTCACCATCAAGAGGAATGAGGATAACACCAGCCCCACCCCCATGTTGACACTTGGAGCCATCGAAGAAGAGTGTCATTTGGTAAGCGGGTTTGTCTAGGGAAGGGTAGCTATAGACTCATCTGGGAAATCAAAGTTAGATGGTTGATTCCTAGAAATAGGTGCATCACTAGCTAGTTGGTCAGATGATAGCTTGGCCCTTGATGGACTTTTGATGAATGAATTTGAGGTCAAGGTCGGAAAGAAGCATAAGCCAACGTGTGGCACATGTTGATGTTGATAGGGTTTGGCATACATATAGTGTAATGGGTCAGTATTAGTAATGATGAAGGTTTTGTGGTTGAGTAGGTAATGGTGGAGTTTGGTGGTGATGAAAAAAAACTAAGGCTAAGAGTTTTTCGGGTGGGTATATCTAGTTTCATAGTCCATAAGGGTACAACTTATGTAATAAACCACTTGCTCTGGTGTTGGTCATCATGATGAGCAAGCATGGCACCTAAAGAATGGTCAGTGGTGGAAATATATAGGTAAAAGGGTTGGTCATCCTTAGGAGGAATGAGCACTGGTGGTTGAAGGAGGTATTGTTTTAAGGCCTCAAAGGATTTATGACATTCATCATCCCATTTGAATGAAACATCTTTCTTGAGAAGATGATGAAATGGTTGAATGGTCGAAAGTTGTGAGATAAAATGATGAATGGATTGCAACTTACCTTGTAGGCTTGAAGTTGATGGAGATTAGTGGGTGGAGGAATTTCTAGAATAGCCTTGACTTTAGTAGGATCAACTTCTATGCCATGCAAAGAAATGATGAAACCTAGGAGTTTTTAGAAAGTACCACAAAGATGCACTTCTTTGGTTGAAGACACACAATACTTGATGAGATGGTCAAAGATGACTTTAAGGATAGGTAGGTGTTTGGTTTGATGTTTAGATTTGGAAGAAGATCATCTACGTAATCTTCTAATATGTGATGCATGATGTCATGGAAGATGTAAGTCATGGCTCGCTGATATGTGTAGCACAGCATTTTTAAGGCCAAAAGGCATGACTCGATAACAGAAAGTCCCCAAGGGGTGATGAAGGAAGTCTTGTGTTGATCCTAGAGCTAGTAATATTTGATTGTAGCCTAAGAAACCATCCATGAGTGATAGCATTTCATGGCCAGCGGTGAGATCAACTAGTTGGTCGATGCCTGGGTAGGGGAAATCATCTTTGGGACAAGCTAGGTTGAGGTCATGGAAGTCCATGCAAATGTGGAGTCCCCCTGTCACCTTTGTGATAGGAATGATGTTAGAAATCCATTGGGGATAGTCAATGGGTAAGATAAAGGAAACTGAGAGAAGGCGTTGAAGCTCTTCTTTGACTAGAAGAGCAATGTGAGGATGCATTTTCTGTAGCTTTTGTTTGATGGGTTTGGCATCAAGAATGGTTATGATATTATGGACCATGATTTTTGGGTCAATACGGGCATATCGGCATAGGACCAGGAAAAACGTTGCTATGGTCCCAAAGGAAAGAGGTGAAGGCTTCCTGTTCAGTAGCATCTAAGGATTGGCCTATCTTTAGAATGTGTGGGTCATCTGAGTGTTAATGTTGATTTTGATGGTTGATTCATTCAACATGGTTTGTGTCTCAGAAGGTAATGACTGATGAATATAAGAATCTTCCACACAAGGTAAGTGAGGATGGATTCATCATCCTGACATTGAACAACATTAATAGAAGGTGTATCATCATCGATCATGTCAGGATATAGGAATGGGAGAGAAGAGGAGCCTTCGCCATCGCGTTGATAGGTTAGAGGTCCCAGGGAAATGGTGTTTTTAAAAAAAAAGTTAGGAGGAATAGATTTCGGGATCTATGGACTCCATGGGTGAAGATGGTAATGTGGGTGAATGAGGTGGGGAAGGTTTTCCATCCTAGATGAGGTCGACGTGAACCTTCTTGGAAGGTGGTGCATCAAAACCAATGCCACTACGGTCATTGTGTTTATGAGAGGTACATGAAATGAATAGTATGGTGGCCTTGTTCATAAAATTCAAAGCCAAATCCTTTCCATGTGCATGCGGTGGAGGAAAGTGTGAGAAAAGTGGTGATTAGTGAGGGAGTGTAGGTTCGGATGAAAATGGTTGGGTTTGGGATGGAGGTTCGGGTTTATAGGTGGTATAAATATCAAGTCCCCATATGTTAGATTAGTGCAGAAGGTGGGGAGGGCCATAAGGAAAAACATCACCGATGTGGATGTCATAACTAGGGTGTTGACACAGGTTCCCATACTCTTGGGGTGAGGAAGGTGTCGATATTGTATAGGTGGTATTCCCCCAGAGTGAGGCATTGAAAAACACCTTCTAAGGATCATGTAGTGATATGTGGGTAGTGGGGATAGATGACTCGTCTAGAGATGTGGAAACAAGTGAGTCAATGGTAGAGGTTGTACACAAGCAGAAGTAGGGATAGCAAGGTTAGATGTAGGAGAGGTGGTGGCAGTCTTGGTGGGTGGGCTAGTAGGTGAAGGTGAAGTAGTATATGGATAGATGCCTTGATTGGTACAAGCACATCATTAGGCTGGTATACATGTTATAGGTCTTGAAAGGTGACGATGGTGGTAGTAGGATGGTGTAATTATGTCCCTCATGTGTTCAAATTTGAGGTAGTGGTGTAAAGTGTCAAAGGGACACTGACCCAATCGACATGGATCTAAAACCAAGAGAAAAAGTTATATTGGAACTCCCTTCTAGGACATAGAAAAGTTTTGGGACATAGTGCAGAGGACCCACAAGACATGGAGAATGATGGTACCATATGGTAGATCTGCTTCATATTGCATCAATTGAAGGAATGTAATCATAACTAGTTTATTTACCATGCATGCAATTGGTAGTATTCACATGATTCATATGCATTTGGGAGGAATGATGTTAATCTAGCACCACCATCGATCATAACATGTGATTATGCATATATTATTGATAAAGATAATGGAGATGAAAAGAGCAAAGTCGGGGTTGTTGTCAGAATGAGAAGAGAGTGATCTCTTCATCTAAAAATCTAAAAATTAGTGATCTACTTGGAAAAGTAATAGAGGAAGGATCCCTAGTGAGAGATAAAATAAATTGGGGTGTAATGATGGAGATTTCATCTTGTGGGGTCATTTGTAAAAACTTCAAAATAGAATCAAGGAATCTTTAATGAGGGCTTAAAAATGTCATTTTCCCTCAGAGTATTTGGATTAGGTCATTTTAATTATTTTAATTCTTTTTAGCATAACTTTTGTTCCAGTTTCACACACAATTTAATGTTTAGCATGGAAATTAATGTTGACTACCAGTCAACGAATTTAATTAATTCAACCATTTCAATTTAGTTTGATCCCTTCATTTTCCCTTACTAGATTTAGTTTGAAGTGGTTTGCAAAAAAGGAATGCCATTTTTAGTTAGGGACTCTTCATTTCAACAAATTGACCTAAGTTTTGAGGATTTCACAAAATTGAAGAGATTCCAATGGGAAATTTGAGGTCCCAGTTTTTATTCATAGATATGTTTTTAACAAAAAATCATTCATATTCAATTAAAAGTTTGACCAATGAAGATATTAAGAAACTTTTTTAGTGAGTCAGTCCATCCTCATCTGATTTTCAATTTGAGGAAAATTGTTCATGTCGAACCCTTTGAGAAGAGAGCCATTTTTCTCATGGTTAAGTGGGTCATAAAAGTAAAAAAAAATTCAAATGGCTCAAAATTTTGAGAATTTTTTTCATGGATGAAAATTTTGTTTAAAAAAATCCAATTTTCAGATTTACTTTTTTTACCAATCAAGAGAAATAACTTTGAAGTGATGTGAGGATGAGGAAAAAGGTATTTGGAAAGTTGTAAATCAAAAGTTCCAGCCAACTCAAATTTTTTCAAAATCAAATGGAAAATATTTGATGAGATCTTGGATTATGAAAATGTTGGTCAAAATCATCCTTTCCATTTGGGATCTAATGTCAAAATGCCATGGTGGTGGAATAAAATCATTATGAAAATTTAGATTATCCAAAAATGGCAAGGAGAAGATTATAGGTGGAAAATCTTCCTAAAATAAGGAAGATAAGATTAACTGACATTTCAATTTCTTTCAAAAATATCTCTCCCTCCATATTGAGTGGAGATGGAGTGTCTTGTGTTTTTAAAGATTTAAAAATCAAAGATCAAGATTGTTATGTGTGTCATAAAATATTTTAAGTGGGAGTTGGAAGGTGGATATTAAATTATAAATGCCCCATTGATTAGTGACATTAAAAAAACAGCTTCTAAGGGATAGTAGTGGTCAATGTTTCTAGTGGGGATAATGACTCTAAAAGATGATATTCTTAGTCTTCAAAAGGTGTGAATGTCATCTGAAGAAGTATGTGGTTGGGATTAAGAGGTCATATCCCAAGCAGAATGAGAGGACCATCATTATGGAAGATGGGGATGACTTGTTGGTAAAACACATATTGGGGATGTTATTCATCTTGAAAAGGTTCATGATTTGAGATGGTATGGTGTAATTTTATCCTTTGTTTTGAAAATTTGAAAAATTGAAATAAAGTGAAGGGACACACCCCATGGATGGATTACATGTTCGATGATTCAATCAATTTATTCTATGAACTTCCTTTTAGGATTCATAGAAAATGCACAAGGAAGTGCGGGGACCCATGTGACAAATTTCATTTAGATTATCTCTTATGGTGGTCATGGGTCATGTGTTTTATTTCATCAAAATTTAAATTTCATACTAAAGCATCATTTTTTCTTAATTTCCATAAGTGTGATTTATTTTATGCAACATGGCAGTGTATAAAGGAAAATTAAAAGGAAGGTTACAATATTTTGGATATATATCGCCATTAGATGATGTTATAATACATTCTAGCACCACCATCGATCATAGATCGTATATCATATATTATCGATAAAGACGGAGATGAAAAGAGTAGTCAGGGTTGTAGGACAATAAGGGATTAGTGAAACATCTCTTCATCTCGATTGCAAAGGAGAGATGCAACTACTTGTTGAGTAGGTGGAGGCGTAGAGGAAGGTAATGACCTAGTGAGAGAAAATATGGTGAGGGATAATGATGGAGGATTATAGGTGTGGGGTCATTTGGTAAAACCTCAATAGATTGAAGGACCTCCATGAGGGCTTGACGATGTGATCAAAGGTTTGGAGAGGTCATATAAAGACATTTTGAGAGGTGATTGATGAAGTTGTTTTTAGCATTGTGTGATGTGTGACCCCATGGGAAATAGGATTGGGACCTCGAATGAAATGACTTTGGATATGGGTGGATGGTATGTTGGGTACAATAGGTTGGTTTGGATGAGGTCATATAAGGACATTTCCTTTTCTTTGCCTTTTCTTTCCCTTGACCAGTGATGTGTGGACCCCGTGAACCATGTTAATTTGAGGAGGATGGTGATGTTAATTTGGAGGTGGATGAAGAGGGTGTGTCATGGAAGGTATAAGTGGCATGAGGGAAAAACCCTAGTGGGGGATACGATCCTTGTGAAATGAGTAGGGCGCATTGGCATTTGGGTGGTGGTTTGGCCAACTCTCTTATATGACCATGTTGATCTCAAATCTTGGGGGTGGATCAAAGAGTTTGGGGGTGGAGATTTTGGTCATTGAGTAGGTAATGGAAGAAGATCTATGGGAAATTGGTGAAGGTGAAATGGGGTCCTCATCAAGAAGATCGTCATCATCAAAATTTTCTTTGGGAGGACACAATTGGACAAGAGTGGTTTTAAAGCCTTATAGTTCTCTACATCGTGTCCTAGCACACATGATGGTAGGCAAAAATTTTAGTTTTGTCAAACCCTTTTGGTTTGGGTTTGAGTGGGTCGTAAGGTCTAAGAGGTGGTAATGTGATGATAGAATTTTTGAGGAGATTGGTTAAGATTTTAGCATAGGACCCTACTAGTGGATCACAATGGGAGGTGAATGTGGGTTTGGGTGTAGGTATGGCTGATTGTGGAGGAAGAGGCTTTATAGGAGGGGGAATGGGTTGGTCCACTAGTTTGGTGTGTGGAGTGGTCTTAGGTCTTGGTGGGCATCTGCTTTAGGTATGGGCATGGTAGAAGAGCTAGCGATGGAAGGTTTGGTTGGTTTAACTACCTTATTGGAGGGTAGTGGATTTTTAGCTTTAGGTTACACCTTTTTGGGAAAAGGTGACATGGGTGCACATGTGATGTAGAGGAAAATTAGATGGTGGAAGAGGATGGGTTACCCATGGGGGTAACCGAGTTGTTGTGGAGGTGGTGGTAGAGGTTGGGTAGAAGGTGTGAGTGGAAGAGAAGAAAGTGTCATGGGTAGTGAAGAAGTTATGGATGGTAGTGGTGGTATGGGTGGTAAGAAGGTTATGGGTGATGGCGGAGGTTGTGTGGATCACTTGGGTATTATTAGGTTCATGATGAGGAGGTGGGCTGTTGTGCACTCTTGGTTTACCGGTGGAAGGAGGTTACTTGGCCAGGGTCGAGGGGTGAGGTCCTAGGATGGATGGAAGAGGTGAAGGTGATAATGGTGTGGTAGGTGAGGTTGGTGTATGAGGCCTAGGAGGTTGGGTCTTCTTTTTAGGGGCGTCGGAATAAGTTTAGTGTTGGTTTGGGAAGATGTGGCTAAATCTAATTTGATGGGTGGGTGAGTAAGGTTTGATGTCGGTATGACCCCTAAGGTAGTGATGGGTTTAGGTAAGGGAGATGATATAGGCGTGGGTAGGTGTTTGGGTGTAGATGTATGTTGGGTTATGGGTAGAGGTGTGTGTTGGGCTATGGTGATGACATGGAAGGTGTTGCAATAGTCATGGTTGTGTTTGGTTTGGTCGCTTGAAACACTTTTGGATAGATAGTGGAGGTGTCGGTGAGTGACAACTGCATTTGGGTTGAAACAGGAAGTAGAAGGTGTCCCAAAGTAAGGCTCTATCAACATAGTCCAGTGATCAAGCCAAGCATGAAAATGGTACTTGTTTTGTAAGTGGGCTGATGTGGATCGAGTAGAAATCCCATAAAATGTGTTTGAGATATAAGGAAATGGCTAGCCTCAGACTCTGTGGGTAAGAGAGCCGAAAGTAGATCAGCGGGATCTTGAAGGTCCGATGGTGAATGGTCATCTAAAGGTAATGGTATTTCTATAGGATCCTCCATGGGTAGAGGAGAGGATGGGCAGATGAGGTGGACTCTCCTTGTGATGGTGTAGGTTGTGGACATGTATCTCCTATGAGTAGGAGAGGTGCCATTAACAACTGCTCAAAAATTTGAGGGGTCAAAGGTGGCGTGCTAATTATAGGCTCTTCCATGGGTGAAGGAGAAAATGAAGGGGGTTCCTCTGTGGGTGGAGGAGTAGATGAAATAGGTTCTTGTGTAGGTAGGGGAGCTCGGGCTAAGATTTCATCTATGGAAGGAACATGAGGAAATTGGGAAGCAACTGGTATGTCATCGAAAAAATAGTGGACCTTGTGAGACATTGCTATCATTGTTTGAAGTGTCACCAGCTTGGTTGGAAGATGGGGCATGATTAGGGAATGGATTCTTGAAGATATGTAGGTTTTGGTTAGTGGGTGCATTTGGGCTATCCAAGACTAGATATCCATTTGTCTAACATTTCTTGGATGATATTCTTGAAGGTGATGTAGTTATCATCGCTATGACCTTTGACATGATGATAGTTGCAAAATTCATGTTCTTTATACCACGTGGGCATGGGGTGATCAGGGTCAAAACTAGTGTGTGGTTTTATAGGTGGAAGGGTAATGACACCAGCCTTAATAAGCTTTTCCAAAATAGAAGAATAAGGTTCTCCTATGAAGTGTACTTTCATTGTTCTCGTCTGAACTGGAAAGCTTGGATGGGAGAGAGATTAGAAGGAGGTTTGGCTTGGTTTGATGGATGAGGGGGTCCAGCCTTGAGAACTATGGCATTGGTAGATCCTTTGGGTTTTGAATAGTTTTTTGGGGTTTGAAGATGAAGAAGCATCATTTGATTTGAACACGTGATGTTCTTGTTATGTAAGCTGAATTTTCTTCTCTTTGATAGCATGAATTTCCAATTTTCGTGTGCCATGGTGAATGCCTCGTCAAAAGTGTGAAAGGTTTACACTGTAGGGTTGGTGAGATGTGTCTAGCACAAGCTTGAGTAAACAACTCTATGAGTTCAGTTTGAGGTAATTGAAATGTGAGTTGGTTAATTAGGTTGCACTAGTGAGAGTGACAAAGTCAGCGATAGACTCATCATCATACTATCGTGTGGAATAAAGATCAGTCATGGTGACTTTCTTAACAATGTTGATTGAGAAGTGGTCTAAGAAGGCTTGGGCTACTTGATTAAATGAGTAGATGGAGTGTCTTGGTAGCCCACTGTACCAGTCTAATGCAGGTCTGTCAGGGACATCGGGAAGGTCCATAGGAGTAAAGCATCATCATGGGTGATCAGGTAACACCCATGTTTGAAAGACCACAAATGTTGTTGTGGGTCTTCTTTACTATTGAAATGGTTGAATTTTGGCATTTCCCAATGTACAAGGTATGGGCGAATAGGGATGGATGGATGAATGGGCTCATTACAGATTTCATCATAGGTGAGAGAATTGCGTGAGCTAGAAACCGATGCTTCTAGTGTCTGCATCCTTTCCATCATTAATTTGATGAGGTCATTGGTAGGTTGTGATGGAAGGGATCCTCCTATGTGGCATAAGAGGGCTGGTATTGAACATGTGATGTGGGTGGCATTCCAGTGTATGGTGGTGCCAAATAGGAAGGTTGAGAATAGGGGACCGACATAGAGGGCATATATCCAGAATGGGTGATGGATGAGATAGGGGTTGTTGATAGTATGTGTATGTAGGTGGGATAGTCGTAGTGACTCTAGTAGTGATTGGGGGTAGAGATTGTGGGATGGAGAGGACAATTCTTGGAATGGAGTAGGGGTCACCGACACCATGGGTGGTTGTGTTGCAATTGGTATCTGTGAGACAATGGGTGCAGATGAGGTTATGGTCTGGGTGGTGATGAGGGGACAATAGATACTACGGGTGTGAGATAATGATAGCATCGATGCAAGTGGTCATAGCAGGGTATGGGGCCTAGTTGTGAAACCACTAGGGGTAAAGTAGGTGAAGGTAATGCCGCATTAGTAGGGGCTGATGTAGAAGTGGGAATAAGGGCAGGAGAGATGGATACATGCATGCCATATATCAATTGACTGAGGAGTCCCTGGGTGGAAGAGTGGGAAAGGTAGAACTGTAAGGCCATGGGATTCTGATCAAGGAGTCATGCAAATTCCTCATCACCTGTGGTAATGGTGGTAGGTAGGGTTGGATCCATGGGTGATCAGGACAGAGGGTGGTGAAGGACTAGGTGGGAGTGGTTGATGACTTGCATGGAAATATAAGAGCGTTAGCTTGATTGTGAGTCAACACCATGTGAATGAATGTATATCAGGTGATGTTGTATCCTACAGATGACACAGAGAGAGTAGTGGGAATGAAGAAAATAGGTGTTTATAGGTGGATTTGGGTAATGTATCAGTTGAGATTCAACATAGGGTAACCGACAATGGTTAAGGATGACCGATACTGGTTCAGGGGTAACCGAGGTCGGTTACTATGAGACAGAAAAGTTTTACCAAATGAGGGTAAAAACTGGTGATGGTTAGATGAACAAGTTGTATGATGACTATTTATCAAAGCATAGAGAGTACAGAGACTCACAAGAACTCTGACAACAAAGAAAATGAAATAAGTGTTCTTTGGGAAATTTAACCAAAAGAACAAAAAATTGATGTCGGTTAGGTAAAAACCGATGTCGTGGGGGGACCAACCAACGATGCCGGTGGATAAACTGATGTCGGTTATTGTGAAAATTGGAAAAATGTAGAAAAATGGATTGTTGTGAATTTGAATCAGATAAATAATCAACCCAGAAGGTCTGGAGATGATATAATGAAGTCCTGACACACTCAAAAGAAGTAGAATACTCCAATTGTGATTGTGGAGTGTGCAAGGAAAAAGAATGGAAAATGGAGAAACGTATCCTCACACCTCAAAATGCACGTCAATCAAATGCTAAAAACATGTACCTAACAAGTGATTTTTAATGTGTTGAGCTTATGCTATTTAGAAGACTGACTCATGAATTTAGAGTAGAGTTTTTGGTGAGGAAGGCTTCCTACAAAGAAGGATATCTAAAAGGAGAGGTTTTAGGTTATGTTATGGTGGGGGGGCCATCCTCTGAGATAATGACTCGACAAAAGTAATAAGATGGGGAGTACCTACCAATCCTCTGATCATGTGATCATTAACAAGCATTCCTAGGTAAGATGTTGTTTAAGAAAGATGTGTATATTTCAATTTTGTGCAAGTTTGGTAAGACAGAGAGAGAGAGAGAGAGAGAGAATGTGCTTTCTACGATTCTTTGTGTCAACCATCAGCTGGGCATGACTTCCAACATATAGGTTGCCCTCATTTTAATGTGAGCTAAATGTAAAAAATCAGAATGTAATGCAACCAATTTTAAGCCCAAATCAAAAAAATTACGTTTGATGAAGCAAATGATGAATAGGAGAGGGTATGCTTTTCACTAAATGTAAAGCAAGAAAGAAGAATGATTCTTTTTAAATGCACCAAGAGGAATGTTTCTTTTAGAGAAATTAGAAAGAAGAGAGGATTACTAGAGAAGAAGATTAATGTGTAAGCCTTTTAAAGGGAAACAAACACACAACTTTCACCTAGGAATGAAGAATTGGTGGGAGGAACTATCTCCGTGAGGATCTGATCTCTTGGTGCTAGATGTGGATGTCTAGGTGCATGAAAAGACTCTAGTTCTTCTTGCATACAACTCTCTTCTTGTCTCCTTGATCTCAGAATGTGCCAACCCAAAAAAAAGGTTGCTAAGGTGAATAAATGGTAACCGATGACGGTTTCGGGTTGACCAATGGTGTCAATTTAGGGGTGATCAACATCGGTTAAGGTGAGATTCCTAGGTTTACTAAAAATGGCAGATCTTTTCTGATTTCTTGGGCTAGGTTGGTTTATTCTCATGGATTAGAATGAAAGCTTCCCTTCTAATGAGTGGGAATATGGTTAGAGAAATATTAGGCATGTTATTTTTAGGGTTAGACCAAATCTTAGCTCATTAAGGAAAGTAAGATCAGGTCTTGGTTAATTATGGAAACATGCCAGAATAGGTCTAGGGTGAGGTGGCTAGGTGAGGTGTCTAGGTGAGGTGGGGGGAGAGGTGGAAATAAACTAGTTAGGCAATCTGATGTCTTCGACGCGCACACTAGTGGAACATCTGAATCTAAGGCAAAGAAGGCCCTCCTAACCGAATGGTGTGATAGATCGATCGGAAAGGATGACTGCTCAAGGCTCCAATCAATATCGAGCTCTGGCGTGATTCGGTCTATGGGTTGTGGAATACGTGGAAAATAACCTGGGATAGTTTCGTGTATATCTCCAGATAGGGTCATAGGGTGGATGATGGGTATAGTGGACTCTACGGGTGATTATCTGGCCTAGTCCAGAATTCCCTAGCTTTATTAGCTGCTATGTCTAACAAGGATAACTATTCGATGATGATAGGTGGAAGTGGAGTAGATCTGAATACTAATGTGCGTAGGCCAACATCTATGTCTGATTCACCTATGGATTCGTTGGGCTGTGGGATTTGTGGGTCACAACCGTAGATTCGTGTTTGTTGTGGTCCTGCTATGGTCATGTGTGGAATCAGTCCCTAATCCCTAGTATCCAATAATCATATGCTTTCTCAGCCTCTATATTTAGAATTAACAGTTGTGTGATCTTTTCAGAGTATCTCACAGGCGTTCGTGCAACCTGAATTCTTAAGCTAGTATCTATATCTGTGAGAGTGTCTCCTGTGCGCTGGCTGTGGGACCAAAGGATCACAACCAAACATTTTCTCTCTTTCAAGCCCTTCCACAGTCATGGATATATATCTAGGGTAATCTGTAGTTTGGTTGATTTGACCAAAATGTGTGCGCTTGGTCATCTTCTATGTTTAACCCGCTTAACTGGAGGCTGATCTGTTGTAAGTTTTCCGTTGTTCGAAGACTTGGATCCTAAGATTCTGATCTATATCAGTTATTGCTGTGATGAGATTGGGTTGGGGCACGATTGGCTCGAATACGTATTCCCTGGGCTCTCTAGGTCCCGTGATTGTCATACAAAAGCAACAATGTAAATCTAAATGCAGCAAAGTAAAATTAACTATGTGAAATATATCTATAACATATATAACTTCTCTATTTTTGTATTTTTCTGATGAATTTATATGAATGAAATTGAAGGAGCAACTATTTTAATATATCTAGAAATTGAAAACTAATCTAATGACAAATTTAAAACAAACAAAGCAACCGAGTATAGCTACTTGCCTGTGCAGTTGTAAATCTATTCTAAATAATGAAATAACTGATCTAATCTATTTGAAAGACTCTCGATCCTACCTCAGAAGTGAGGAATGAATCATAGTTTCTCAGAAACTATCAATCCCCACAGCTTCCCGGCAATATCGAAAGTAAAATTGATCATTGAAATAAAGTGATTGGCTACTCTATTTGATATGCTTCTAACTAGAACTTTGAAAGCTAGAACCTGGATTTTGCAGAAAAAGTGGCGAATCCGATGGTGTGTGTGGTTTTGTCCCCTCAGTGTGATCTCCTCATTCCTTCGTGCTCACGTGGATCTAGAAAAGTGTGTAATGCTAGCATCAACAGAGTAGATTTTGGAACAAAGGCAAGCTTAGAATAGATCGAATACAATGCGAGTAGGAGAGGGATAGCGCAAGAGTACAGAGCTTGGCTTATGCAATTCCTAGCGGGATTTATTATGAGTCATGCAACATAAAATGTCCAGAACCTGAAACTATCCTATTTGATGAGCAAAACCTACAACTTTAATGGCTTCCTACTGAGAATTAAACTGCTCTATTTCAATGGATTGCATGAAGTAATGACAACATTTGCACAAGATGGATATGTGGCTTTCTAATAGAAAAATAACATTAACTAAGCATGCAATGAACTAAACTATGAATCCTAAGAAAAATAAAAGACTGAACTACTGAAATGAGAAATTGAGAGGTAAATTTGAGGGGCCATTTGCTTGAGCACAAGCCAACTATTTATAGCATTTGCATTCACCCAAAGGTAAAAACCAAATTGATCTCTTAAACCATAAACAAAGCCAAAACACTATTCCAGGGAACTAGAATCATTAATGCAAGCCAAAGGTGGTGAAAAAAGCTGGTAAACGTTGAAATTTACGTGAGTCATGTTAAAAGAACATTCTGGAAAATGCGTGAAGGACCACCCCCGAAAAAGGTGGTGGTTACAGACCGCCGCCCTTCCTGGTGGCGGTCACGAGACCACCCCCAGCAGGTGGCGGTTTCATCATCAAGAAAAAAACAAAGAAAAGAGGGGAAAAGAGAACAACAAAGCACACGTAGGGGCTAAGCGGGCATGCGGGATGTTAACACACACTTGGGGAGCTTTTCCGGATCCCGAACACCTTGTGAGGAGACCTGTATCATCATTGGGGCACGTGTTATTTTGTTCTGCAAGCATGCAAGTACCTTACAATTTTGGGTACGTACATATTGCCCCCTCGGAGAAGTGTTTTAGCCATGAAGAGGCGTAAAATGGTGGGTCCGAGTATGGTGGTCCCGAAATGGGAAGTTGGAAGTTATACCTGATACGTCCGTGTGTCGAAATGACGCCATCCAAATTCCCGCCACCTGCAAAATGAAAAGAGGAATCAAGTGCAGATAGACAAAATAGATCGGAAAATAAACGCTAAAATAATGGGAAATGAGGACGTACCATTTGTGGGGGTAAGAACTTACCTCCGTTGGTGCTCCAAACCTGTGAAAAGGGATTTAAAAAAATGAGTCAGGTTGCTATATATATGAAAGTGGGCCCATTTTCCTATTCATTTGTGCGTGTTGATTTGGTTGGTTTTGAGCTCTGGGACCCACGGTGACGGTTTCTTACGAGAGTAGAGTCAAAATGTTCGTGACGAGATAGTGATCATGCCTCCGTGAGTAGATCATCGACCCGCGAGATCACAAGTTAGTTTTTCTCAATTTATCAGTTTTTACCCCCAAAATTTTAAAATGTTAAAATCTTTGTCGTGGGGGTTATTTTTGAAAATGTTAGGTTCAAAAGGTCTATCTAGGGGGGGCGCCTACTGGGTAGGCTTTGTTTTAGTTAAAATAGTCCCTTTTTTGCATTTTTTTAGGCTTTTTTAAGGTATAAACCCGCGTGGGTTTTGGGACACACCACCACCCCCGAACAGGGGTGGCGGTCACGTGACCGCCCCTATTCAGGGTGGTGGTTACAAGACCGCCACTTTTAAGGTGGCGGTTACGAAACCACCGCCCGCTCAGGGCGGCGGTTCCTAACAGAATGCCAAAGGAACACTTGTTTAAAATTGTTTTTGCATTTTTAGCATCTTTATGTGTTTTCATGATTTTTCTAATGTCATTCGGATGCTAACTTGCTCTATTTTGTGTGTTTTTGGGTGTATGTAGGTGAGGGAGGAGTACATTCGATGGAGTCGAGAGAGAGAGAGAGTGTGACTGGCTCCCAGCAGTGTTAGATGCCCTTTCACAGGATGAGGTGGACACTCTTCAGAGGGCCGGTATACTGCGTATATCACGCGTCCCACATGTTGCTCCATCCAGTCACATACTTTGTGACTTATTTTCTTATTGGGATGTTGATCGGAACACCTTCCGAGTTACCAGGGGTCCGAGGTGAGTGGACCATCACTTTGGAGGATGTTTACCATATTCTGGGGGTCCCGATCATCGGGAGATGACTTACTCTTGAGACGGCAGGTTCACGGGCCCAGATAGCACAGTGGGCTTCTTACATGGGAGATGTAGTTATCTCCACTGGCTCGAAGAAGGGGGTGAGGGTCCGATCTATTCCTAGCCTGCCCATCCCCTTGATTCACCAAGCCATTATGGGGATCCTTGCCTCGAGATTGATCGGGGACAAGGGAGGAGACACACTACTATATTGCTGGTCCCCCATCATTGCACAGATCGAGGGACATGGCCGGATTTACGCCTGGGGAGCCGATATACTTGGGACTACCTACCATGACTTGTACAGGGTAGTCCATTTATAGGGGCAGTCTTTGAGCCACCCGACCCTGGTTATGAGCTGGGTCTATGAGCGCTTCATCCCCTATGGCAGAGGTGTAGAGGTGGCAGATCCCGGAGCTGTGAGGGCAGCCAGATGGATAGACATGTCGGTGCTCAGAGCACCTCACCAGCCAGTTGCTTCCCTGACCACCGATGACATGGAGGCCACACCGTATCAGGCCATGGCAGGTTTATGGGGTGAGGAGGCTCTTACTTTGATCTCCTGCTCCACCACAGGCAACTTGTTGACAGAGTAGGGAGAGTGGAGATACACCCCTTTGGCCGAGTTCCTCAAGCAGTTTGGCCTACCTTATATGGGTATGCTTCCCCAGTAGTGCCAGTATACAGGTCAGTTCGAGAGGCCAGAGGGGGTCCTAGAGGCGGGGTTGGACAGTTGTTACCCCTGGTGTTCCCATTATGGCTAGGCGGGTAGTACGTGCCCGAGGGAGAGCCGGTGCTCCTCAGGCACCCTTACTTTCAGATTGCCACCGGTCCCGCTCACATAGTAGTGATGACCCTATTGACATAGACTCCGAGTCTGAGGAGTTCAGGGGAGGAGACGGAGGAGGAGACTGAGGAGGACAGTGATCCTGAGTGGCATGACACTCAGGATATCATGCAGGCAGAGAGGGCAGAGCAGAGTGCAGAGAGGGTGACTCTGGTTTCAGAGGAGCCACTCTCCCAGGGCCATGGTGGGGAGGATGAGTCCGTTGTGGGATGCTACGTCGCTCCAGCCATGGGAGGAGTACCTCAGTCAGTGGCAACATCTGTGGCAGGTGCTGACCCTAGAGATCCATCCTGGAGGCCCGGTGATCCGAGTAAGTTATCTTCCCTTTGCTTTGAGTTAGGATCGCTTTAATTGCCATCTCTCCTTTTGTTTACACTTGTGTTTATCTCTTGCTTTATTTCTAATTCATTTTCTCCTTTGTTTGCAGAGACCGCGATGAGTGGCGAGACCTGATTCGTAGGGTATGCACCGATACCCTGATGATCCCTATGGAGAGGACCCGTGCAGAGCTGTCTGTGGATGCAGGGGAGCCCTCAGCAGCTGGCAGACATACCGACATCTTTGCCCCCATCTGGCATGTGGCCAGGATGGTATCTACCCTCCGTACTGAGCTGGCAGGGTATAGGACAGCAGAGCGCCTGATGAGGAGTCATTCTCATGGCGAGACCGCAGCTGCCCCTCGGGATCGTGAGCCCTCCGTGCACTCAGAGCGCCGGCGTAGCGAGTCCTAGGCATGGGTGTGCACCCTCAGAGGGATCTCATAGGGGTTGAGAAGCCACTTGGCTCTCTTAGATTTTTGTATGATGTTTTTGTATTTCCGGGCTCTTTGAGTGTTTTGACCATGCTTAGCGCATGATGCATGACAGATTTTGAATTTTGATCATATAGAATTTATATATATATATATATATATATATTCTTTTTGGATCAGACTCTTGGCATCTATGACCTTGCTTCCATTTCGTTTCCACATGTAAACTATGATGTTATGCTTATATGCTTTTTTAGAATGTATGCAATGGAGAACAAATGATACAAGTGTTTACTTTCTTTTTGTATTTCATGATGTTGATATATGATAATGTAGATACAATGTGATTTTGAAATTTTAGTTTCTTTAAGCAATTTTGATACCTCATATCTGTTTTGGCAAAGTGGTGAAGATAAGCCGGTATGATGAGTAGATAAACTTGCCCCACTCCTAACTCCACGCAACTAGTAAGATGCGAGGGCTCGTCACCGAGAGCTAGAAAGGGCACAAGTTATGAAATGTGTTGAAATGATAGTGATGAAAGATAGACAAAGCTTTGGTGGAACCAAATTAGGATGCTACAAGCCTACTCTACTCGAGTGACTCCATAGTTTGGGATGCAACTTGCTTTGTGGTTTATCTAGACTTAGATCCGTAGATGGCCACATGGTAGACAAAATCTGGGTTTTAGGATTTTTAACTCTCTTGGAATTTTGGACATCTGATTCATTTGTTTTTGACTCAAGACTTCAAGATTTGAATTGTTTGTTTATGACCTTTAACATTTGTTTTTCAAGAGGACCCCCTACACCTTGCCCCATGCTACTAGTAAGAAGCGTGGGTTTATCACCATGGGCAAGGCATAGGTGAGTAAGGGCATTTCCATCCTTTCCCAACCCTACGTCACTAGTAAGAGATGCAAGCTCATCACCAAAGGTTGGTGGGGCAAGGAAATGTGTAAATTTAAAATTTTCTGTTTGATTTATATTTGACTTGTTTATTTGAGTAAAATGTCAGCATGCTCTTACTTCCAAAGAGATATACATATGGGATAGATGTGACATGATGAAGCTTCTAGAATAGACCATAGGCAAGACACCTATCCTAAGAAGAAACCAAAAGTGAGAACAAGTATGCAGACCTTGGTATGGTTACCGTTAAGACTTTGTCATATCTAGCTTTATTTGATGAAATGATTCAAAATAGTTGATGATATCATGGAAATGGAGAAGTATGATTAGAGTGTTTATGCCAATACCATCAGAAGTTTGTAATGAATTGCTTTTAAGAATAAATTCCTTGATCACAAAATTGTACGAAACAAGTGGACAAAATGATCCTAACTATATGAAGATGCAATGTAGCTATAATTATACAAGTAGTGCTGGTTGCTTATGCATAGAATCGTTTAAGGTGTAGGGAATTGACCGTTTCACCAAATTCCTCACCTTCTAGTGTGCATAAGAGATATGCACCATTTCCATAGTCCTTCATGACTCGGTATGGGCCCAACCATTTGGGCCGAACTTCCTTCCTTCGCCGGTCTTTTTATCGATCCGGCTGTCTAGCCTTAGAACTAGATCACCTTCATATATGTCTCATTCATAGACCTTCTTGTTATACTGCTAGCACATCCGGTCAGCATAGACTCTGTGCCGTTATTCAAGCATCTAACCTAGCTTCATCTAGGCTTTCTAGTTGGGAGAGACGTGCTTCTCTGTAAGCATCTTCATCCAGGATCCCTTGTAATGAGATACGGAGACTGGGTATTTCAACCTCAAGCGGGAGAACTACTTCTGCCCCGAATACTAGTGAGAAAGGAGTCACTCCTGTTGGTGTTCTTATTGAGGTTTGGTGGGCCCATAAGGCTGGATATAACTTCAAATGCCAATCTCATTTGTTTTCTTTCACCGTTTTAAGAAGAATGGCTTTTAATGTTTTGTTTGTCACTTCAGCTTGTCCGTTGGCTTGGGGGTAATACAAGGAGGCCGTATGATGGCTTATTTTAAATTTATTGCACAATTCATGAACTTCATCATTCTTAAAAGAAGTCCCATTATCCGAGATAATGATTTGTGGGACACCGTACCTGCAAATGATTTGGTTCAAAATGAACTTGGCGATTACAGAACCCAGGTACAGTAGTAAGAGGCATAGCCTCTACCCACTTGGTAAAATATTCGGTGGCCGTGATTATGAAATTATGGCCATCTGTGGATGAGGGAGAGAATTTCCCTATCAAATCGAGGCCCCACGTAGAAAAGGGCCATGGAGTAGCGATTGGTTGTAGAGCTTGTGCTGGCATGTGGATCTCATGGGAGAATTCTTGGCACTTATGACACCTTCGTACAAACTCTACTGCGTCGTGTTCTAGAGTAGGCCAGAAATAGCCCATCCGATGTATTTTACGAGTGGTGGCATGGCCACCGAAGTGGCCTCCACACATTCCACTGTGAGATTCGTGGAGAATCTTCTTGGATTCTTCTGTGTCGACACATCTTAGAAGCATTCCATCGAATGCTTTTCGATAGAGCACTTGCTCTATAATGACGTATTTGGCTACGATAATGCGTAACCAGCCTTCTTTGTTGTGGTGTAGCACCTTCTGGATACGTATGATCCATGATATAATTAATAATATCAGCATACCAAGGACACTCAGAGATGGGAGGTCTGGTTTCGATGTAGTATACGCATTCATCAAGAAAGTCCAGATCTACTAGATTGCCTCCATCTAGTGGGTTATCAGCTAACCAATCCATGATGATTTGTCCTTTAATGGACTTTTGATTTACAAATGTTAATTCAAATTCACCCATTAAGGTTATAAAGCGTCCAACCTTTTTAGACAAGGACCCTTGCGTGAGGAAAGTTCGTAAATGCTTTGTCTTTACAATGACCCTTGTTTCTTGATTTAGCATATAATGTCTTAAGCATTTGGTTGCAAAGACTATGGCAAGGCATTCTCATTCTGCCTGTGTATAACGTGTTTCATAGTCGAGCAACGTTTGGCTAATGAAATAGATTGCACGTTCTCTCTTGTCATCATCTTCTTGAGCCAGCATACAGGCTAGCGAGACATTGGTAGCTCGCGAATATAAAATTAACGGTGGTCTGGCTTAGGTGGCATTAACGTAGGTGGTGATAACAAGAAATGCTTAACTACATCGAAAGCTTCATTGCAATCTTTGGTCCAATCAATACTATAATCTTTCTTGAGTAGATTGTTGATTGGATGAATGGTGAAGCTTAAATCTGGGATGAATCTCGGATTGCACCAAGTTTTCGAGAAATGACCTGATTCAGATTCATCCGAAGGTGGGACCATTTCGAGAACAGCCCTAATTTTGGTTGGGTCAACATCGATCCCACGTGATGATACAATGTAACCTAGGAGCTTTCCTCCTGTTACACCAAAGACACATTTTTCTAGATTTAGGGTGACTCGTATTCTATCAGACGTGAAAGAATGACGCGAAGCACTTCTTCGGATGGTCACTACGCTTCTTGGCCTTGGCCAACAAGTCATCTACGTAGGATTCCACAATTTTATGAATAAGGTCATGAAATATATACGTCATAGCCCGTTGGTATGTAGCGCCAGCATTCTTGAGACCGAATGGCATAACAACATAGCAATAGGTTCCCCAAGGAGTTATAAACGTGGTTTTAGCTTGATCTTGTTTGGATATTCTGATTTGATTGTATCCCGAGAATCCATCCATGAGAGACAAAAGCTCAAATCCAGTTGTTGCATCAACAATGACGTCTATGGATGGTAACGGGAAGTCATCCTTAGGACATGCCTTGTTAATGTCTCGGAAGTCTATGCAGATGTGTATCTTCCCATTCTTTTTGAGAACGGGAATGATATTAGATACCCACTGAGAGTAATCGACTGGCTTGATGAATCCTACTTGGAGGAGTTTCATTACCTCCTCTTTCACCATGAGAGCTACCTTAGGTTTCATTGGTCTGATTTTTGTTTAATCGGCTTTGCATCTGATTTAGTGATGAGGTTATGTACCGCAATGTGTGGTGCAACCCCTGTCATTTCTTTATAATTAAATGCAAAAGCCTTCGATGTTCTTTGAGGATTTGAGTGTGTATTTCTACTTCCGATGGAGTTAACGAGGATCCTAACTTCAATATCCTTGGTTCATCCTCTATTCCGATGTTAATATCGATTGTTTCTTCGATTAGAGAAGTGTTACCTTCTTCAAACTCAGGCGGGGCTGGAGGTAGTTTTAGATCATCTCCATTCTCGACTGTGTATATGCTAAGTTCCTTTTGTGGGGGAAGCTCTGTCATGGGATTTCCAAGTAGGAAGATGAATGTGGGATTAAGGATAAATCTACTGTGTGATGGGTGAGATGTAACGCTGCATAGGCATTTAAGTAATCAGAGTGGTTGTATCACTATCAATGTGGTCTAGGATAGTAGATTTGTTTCATTTCTATTTGTTAAAAGAGGATTTGACATTTTTTTACTAATGGTTTAGTACGAAGGGATACCATAAAATGGGTATCTTCCAACTCACTGTTTGGAGTGAAGCGTGACGCCGAGGTCGCTATTGAATCGGTGAGAAGATTTTTCTCTCATGGGATTGCTTCAATTGATATGAAGTCAAACTCTTTGCTTAAATTCAATACAGCTATTTTGTAGAGCTGCAAAGTGCTCGGCTCTGGTTTCATACATCTCAGAGACTTGGTTTGCTACCAATTGTGAGTCTCCTAACACCCTGATATTATTAACACCGATCCTCTTAGCTAGGATGAGGCCAAGGAGGAGGGCTTCGTACTCAGCGCCATTGTTTGTACATTTGAAATTTAGTTTAAAGGAAAATGGTAGGACTTTTCCCTCGGGAGAAGTAAAGATTACACCTGCCCCAGCTCCGTAATGACATCTAGCTCCATCGAAATGGAGAGTCCAATACTTAGCTGGGAATATGGGCGTTGGGATATTTGTTGTGTTAACATCTTCTACCTCTACCATGCAGAGATCCACTACTGGAAGAGAACCAACACCTAGGGTGTATCCCATGCCTACATAATCAAATGGTAGGAACATTGGTAGATCCTGTTCTAGCAATTCAACAATTTTTGTAGTAGTTCCTAATGATACTATTTCTACAATCTTAACCTCATCTTTGAGGGCTGGGATCATCTTGGCTAGGCTCATAGTCTCAAGATCTATCGTAGGTACCAACTTTTCTTCCGGTTTTGTGTCGGTAGGTTTATTAAGTTGGTTTGTTGGGAGTTCAAACTCCGAGTGCATGCCTGGTCTTTTCTTTAGGTCAGCCAGGTGTACATCGAATGGTTTTGGATCACCTTTGGCTATGAACACCTTTCCTAAATGCAAGAATCTTACTTCTTGAAATAACGTAGAAGGGATTGCCTTCATACGGTGTATCCATGGTCGGCCGAGGATCATATTATAGTTAGTTTCCGATCTATAATATAAAACTCAGTCAGGATTGTTTTGGGTCCTAAGGTGACCGGTAGTATTATAGTTCCAATCGAGGTGGCTTTAAGGCTATCATAGCCTCTTAGCGTATTTCGAGTTGTGGAACAATTCATTTCTCCATACCCTAGCTTTTGAAGGAAAGAGAAGGGGACTATGTTAACCGCTGCCCCATCGTCAACCATCGCGTGTTTCACATAATTGTTATAAACCCATACTTGCAAATGTAAGGTTGGATCACCGGCGTGCAATCTCAACGTCTGTTGGCATTTTGTTTATTTGAATATGAATTTAGTATCCCTATCCGGCTGCCCCGGAGGGTGGATATCAAAGTCTATATGGTTTACCTATGTTTCGGGAGGTGGAGTGATGTTAATTAGATGGCCTAAACCTAATGCCTCTAAAAGAGCAGCCCTGTGGGTAGGAGAATTCTTTAGTAAGTCCAAAAAAGAAATGTGCGAGAAGGTTTTTGTTAGATCACTAATTAAATCGTAGGCACCTACGGGTCTTACTAACATTTGTTGGATGTTATCTGTCTCTCGGTAGGTAACTTGGACTTGGCTGAGAGGAATACTCTCGTGTTCTTGTTACAGCCTCTATGGGTAGTTCGGCATCTAACTCCACTAAACCGACTATCTTGGGTCATGGTTGACTTCCTAATTGTGGCGCAACTAATGGATTTAGTGAAGTCGAGGCTTCATGATCATGGTTTCCTGTCATTACACCCTTGTTTGTCCCATTCAAATTTAACCCGTTGTTGTTGTGATTTGGGAGCGGATCATTGAAGATCTTAAGGGGTGCATTTTGAGGGGAAACTGCCCCCGTAAAAGTATTTGGTGCCGGTGACGTAGGATCTGCCAAGAACATATCTATGAAAAGTTGTCTTTGTTCCTCTGGAAAACGTTGCATGAATTTATTGTAGTCACGACATGTTCTAGTGTCATGGCCTCAGATTTTGTGAAAACCACAATACGAGTTAGGATTGTAATTCTAGTCTAGTCTCTGGTTTGGTGTATATTGTGGCCCAAAACTCTGATCAAACCGTTGCCTATTAGGATTAAAGTTTTACATTTGTTGTTTTTGGTTTTGGTTTTGGTTTTGATATCCAGTTGAGTTTTGGCTTGGACCCTGTGTAGGGTTTCGCATTGTTGTTGTTGTTGTTGTGATGATTAAAATCCACTGCATTGATTGTTGGGGTAAAGTTGTTATTTCGTTGGTTGTTTACTAGTGGTGGAGTATTCACAACATTTACCCTTTTGGGCTGATCAGTTACTCCATCTGTTGTCACTCCGTGATTTTTATTAAGGATTTTAGGTCCTTGATTAGTATTTGTGGTGGTAGGATAAGCCGTGGTATTCTGGTTGGAGGTGATTAACCTCCCATTTGTTCCATACGTCTTACGACCGCTATCTATTGCCGCTTGATCTATTCGGAGAGCGCTCTCAAGTACTTCATCGTAAGTCCTTAGTGGGAACTTCTGGACTTCTTCCTTCACTTCTCTGCTGAGAGAATGAAGGAATAAATCACATAGTTCCATTTGGTCCATATTTGGAGCACTGGCTGAAGAATAAAGAACTGTACGCCACCTCTGGATGAAATGAGCAAATGATTCATGTGTTCCGCTAATGTGCAAGAATTCCCTGATTCTGTTCTTAATAGTTTGTTCATGTCAAATGCCTTAATGAACTCTGAAACGAGTTGTTTAAATGAATGGATGGAAGCCTCAGGTATTCTATAATACCAATCGAGAGCGATACCTTCCAAAGTTTTGGGGAATATTTTAGCAACAACCCCATCCCAAGGGAGTAGTTCTCGAATAGCTGTGGCGTAAGCCTTGATATGTGCATTCGGATCTCCCTCACCTTTGTATTTGGGAAAATCGGGAAGAGGTCTTGGAAGCATAATGCTTCGTATGGTGAAGTCTAAGGGTTCTTTCAAATATTCTGAATAAGTCCCTATTGCATAGGTTTCGACCATTGATGGTGCCTGCTGAGGGGGTGGTGGTGGAATGGGTTGTTGGTATGGCATAGCGTATGCATTGGCAGGGGCATAAGGAAGCCCCTGTGTTTGAGAAAACATGCCGGGAGAGGAGAACATGTCCCCTTGTGGTGATTTGGAGTACATGTTTAAGTATGAAGGGGTATTGTCTAGGAATGGATTATTTTGTACTAGACCGGGAGGTATCGGAACGGTGTTAGAAATGGCGGTTCTTGTTGGCGTTTATTGTGAATACTGAGGAGTCATGCCTAACGTGCCTATTCCTGTGAGGAGGTCTACTTGGCTAGGATGGTGTGGAGGATTAGAATTTCCTGCCTGTATGAATTGAGAATGGTGATTTTCTGAGCAAGTTCCAACCCCCTAACTTTTTCTACTAGAGTTGAAATGACCTCATTTGGTGAAGTCATGATATTTTGCCTTAGTGGCATTTGTTGTATATCCTGATGTTGTATAGGCATGTGATATCCTGCTATGAATTGATGATCGCCCCTGCCAAGTTTCCCGAGGGCATTTCCTATATGTAGTGGCATGGAGGTATTTTCTTGAAAAGAGACCTCGGGTTGTGTTTGTAAACTCCCTATGGGTGGGTACATACTCCGAGAGCGTTGTTCATTCTTGGCATGACGTACCAAATGTTCATCATCTAAAACTAGGTATGGGTCAGATTGTCTACTAATTTGTGGTCTAAGCAGTACCTGAGGAGACGAACCAGATTCTCCTGTGAACGTCATATTGTTCGAGCCTGAAGGCTCTGTGTGTTGTGTTTGAGTGAGCTGATCCAACTCCTCTGTTTGGAAAGATGAGCCTATATCTGATCCTTGGAGATGGAGTTTGTGTTGATAATTGGTTATTTGAATAGTTGTCACCCCATACTGAGAGTGAGGGTGATGATTGTCTATTCAGTTGAGCGTAGTATGCTTCAAGACCTAGGAGAGGTCTACCATATGCATCGAATCCCGACATATTTGGGGGGTATATGAATACCCACAGAATAATGGGTAAGAGCGAAGGTGGAAGGAAGAAGTGAAAATAAAAGAGGAAGAACTATTTCGTTCACGTCGGGTTCACCAATTTTGTACGATGGAAAAGTGACAAGCGAGCGTGGGAATCTACAAGTAACTCTTCCTCGCACCCGACCTCTCGAGGTCATGCCGAGACAGCCGGTGGGGATGGAATATGCATGGGATGCAGACAAAAACTAGTTAGGCAATCTGATGTCTTCGACGCGCACTAGTGGAAACTGTGAATCTAAGGCAAAGAAGGCCCTCCTAACCTGAACTGGTGTGATAGATCGATCGGCAAGGATGACTGCTCGAAGGCTCCAATCAATATCGAGCTCTGGCGTGATTCGGTCTATGGGTTGTGGAATACGTGGAAAATAACCTGGGATAGTTTCGTGTATATCTCCAGATAGGGTCATAGGGTGGATGATGGGTATAGTGGACTCTACGGGTGATTATCTGGCCTAGTCTAGAATTCCCTAGCTTTATTAGCTCTACTATGTCTAACAAGGATAACTGTTCGATGATGATAGGTGGAAGTGGAGTAGATCTGAATACTAATGTGTAGGCCAACATCTATGTCTGATTCACCTATGGATTCGTTGGGTTATGGGATTTGTGGGTCACAACCGTAGATTCACGTTTGTTGTGGTCCTGCTATGGTCATGTGTGGAATCAATCCCTAATCCCCTATATCAATAATCATATGCTTTCTCAACCTCTATATTTAAAATTTAAGTTGTGTGATGATCTTTTCGAGTATCTCATGCATTCATGTGCAACCTGAATTCTTAAGCTGGTATCTATATCTGTGAGAGTGTCTCCTGCGCTGGCTATGGGACCAAAGGATCACAACCGAATGTTTTCTCTCTTTCAAGCCCTTCCACAGTCATGCAGATATATATCTAGGGTAATCTGTAGTTTGGTTGATTTGACCAAAATGTGTGCGCTTGGTCATCTTCTATGTTTAACCCGCTTAACTGGAGGCTGATCTGTTGTAAGTTTTCGTTGTTTCGGAAGACTTGGATCCTAAGATTCTGATCTATATCAGTTATTGTCTGTGACGAGATTGGGTTGGGGCACGATTGGCTCGAATACGTATTCTCTGGGCTCTCTAGGTCCCGTGATTGTCATACAAAAGCAACAATGTAAATCTAAATGCAGCAAAGTAAAATTAACTATGTGAAATATATCTATAACATATATAACTTCTCTATTTTTGTATTTTTCTGATGAATTTATATGAATGAAATTGAAGGAGCAACTATTTTAATATATCTAGAAATTGAAAACTAATCTAATGACAAATTTAAAACAAACAAAGCAACCGAGTATAGCTACTTGCCTGTGTAGTTGTGAATCTATTGATAAATAATGAAATAACTAATCTAATCTATTTGAAAGACTCTCGATCCTACCTCAGAAGTGAGGAATGAATCATAGTTTCTCAGAAACTATCAATCCCCACAGCTTCCCTGGCAATATCGAAAGTAAAATTGACTGAAATAAAGTGATTGGCTACTCTATTTGATATGCTTCTAACTAGAACTTTGAAAGCTAGAACCTGGATTTTGTAGAATAGTGGCGAATCCGATGGTGTGTGTGGTTTTGTCCCCTCAGTGTGATCTCCTCATTCCTTCGTGCTCACGTGGATCCAGAAAAGCGTGTAATGCTAGCATCAACAGAAGTAGATTTTGGAACAAAGGCAAGCTTAGATACAGACTGAATACAATGTGAGTAGGAGAGGGATAGCGCAAGAGTACAGAGCTTGGCTTATGCAATTCCTAGTGGGATTTATTGCATGAGTCATGCAACATAAAACATCCAGAACCTGAAACTATCCTATTTGATGAGCAAAACCTGCAACTTTAATGGCTTCCTACTGAGAATTAAACTGCTCTATTTCAATGGACTGCATGAAGTAATGACAACATTTGCACAAGATGGATATGTGGCTTTCTAATAGCAAAATAACATTAACTAAGCATGCAATGAACTAAACTATGAATTCTAAGCAAAATAAAAGACTGAACTACTGAAATGAGAAATTGAGAGGTAAATTTGAGGGGCCATTTGCTTGAGCACAAGCCAACTATTTATAGCATTTGCATTCACCCAAAGGTAAAAACCAAATTGATCTCTTAAACCATAAACAAAGCCAAAACACTATTCCAGGGAACCAGAATCATTAATGCAAGCCAAAGGTAGTGAAAAAAGCTGGTAAACGTTGAAATTTACGTGAGTCACGTTAAAAAGAACAGCCGCCCTGAGCGTGGCGGCGGTTTTGTCACAGACCGCTCAAAGCAGGTGGCGGTTTCATCATCGAAATAAAACACAAAGAAAAGAGGGGAAAAGAGAACAACAAAGCACATAGGGCTAAGCGAGGCATGCGGGATGTTAATGCACAGGCATTTCCAATAATATAATGAACATTTAATTAATAGATGAAATAATAATATAGTGAATAGAAATGGTATATTTTTATGTAGAATTTTATATACGACATGTATGATTTTTTTTTCATATGGGAACATATAATTAAAGTATAGTATATAATATTAAGAAATTTAAATTTAATGAAAAAAGGTGTTATACAAAAATGTTTTTAAGGGGAACTTATTTACTTATTATTATTATAAAAATATATCGAGGAAAAATATCATTAAAGTAATGAATAATTAAAGAGGTCTTTTGGTTAACAAATAAAAATCACACAGTACAAATCTCACAAAAATACATATATGATTTAAATTTTCATTCGACTATAACTGACTTAGTTGCACATTGATAATAATTATAAAATTAAAGTGATTTATCGACATTACACTCATCAAAACTTTGTAAATAGAAAAAGTTAGAAACAAAAATACCGAAGTAATAAATTATAATAATACAATTTTAGAGATGAAGCATTTATAGTTTTAAATCTTCTTGTTCCTATACTCGGACCACCAAGACTCCTCCAGATCCACACATAATCAACTAAGTGCAATCTTTCCTTTATGTTTTGGCATTTGTTAAGTAGCTAGTCAGATTGAAAAACATTATTATAATTTGTGCAATTAGTGTTAGAAGTTAATTAAATACGAACAATCACTCCGTAACATTATTCATCATTTTTAGGCATGTTTGATAAAAAATTACTAAATTAAAAATGGTGAAATCACCCAAAAGGTGAAATTAACAATATGGTCTAGACTTGATGGGGTGATCATGACCTAGGTGTGGTTACAATTACATTCTAGGTTGTGAATTTTACTCATTCTAGATATCCTTGTTTCACTTTTGCATTGTCTCATATCTCTCAAGATATCATCATAAATCAGCTAAGTACTTCTATACCTCCATTTTGTGGTTTTAATTGCATGTTAAGTTAATTGGCGTGTGTAAATTCTTCCTATTTGATATGAGTTTCCAATTTGAATTAGTATTTGTATTATATCATATTTTTTTAGATTTATAAATTGATGATATTCTCATCTACACCTAATTAAATTGACCTAAAATTTAATTAAGGGTTGAACATTTTGGTAAACCCATTTTTGATTCAACCCTTCACATAATCTAGGATCTCCTTATTTCCTTGAGTATTAGGCCTGTTGATCTCTAAACCATAACTACTATAAGATTCCATAGTTATATTGTATATTCATATCTACACTTTATTTCTATCTATTATCTACCCTAAACCTGATTTGTGCAAATTTTCCTAGGGTTTTATGGTCGGTTCTACCCTTTGGGCCACTTTATAGGGATCCTAATTACAAAATATTCTTTTGTCTCATATCTTGAGCATACAAATTCTATTTTAAAATTACGTTGAAGTTATTCTTAATTTTTACATATTTAACAAAAACCTCTTTTTGTTTGCCCTAATTTGTATCACACTTTACATAAATTCAAAATTGTTATTTTTAGTAATTAAGGCATCATTGAAAAAAATACACACTTTTGGAAAAATAACTTGGAGATTTTGATTTAGTATAATTATATTCCAAAATACCCTTTTTTTTGTAAAATTCAGATTTTATTTCAAGATATGGTAGTTTTATTCATTTGACCATGACCACTTTTGTGCTCAACATCACTTTTTGGGTCTTATCCCCATGGTCTCTTGATTGTTGACCCTCCATTTGTTGATTCTTATTATTTTGTATCTAATTGGAGTTTCTTATATATATTTTTCTACCATCATGGCCCATCCCATAGTATTACAAGTTTCCTTTTATTATTTACTTCAATGACACACAACATGTATGTAGAGATACTCTAAAAATCTAGTGCACAAAATAAAGCTCCATGATAATATGTCACCTTCCCATGTGAATTCAATTTTGAGTTGTATTTCAGATCATTCTATTAGTAATGATGAGACATTTTATAAGGGATATTAGAGCCTATTCAAGATTTACAACATACTTTTCAAGATAAATTTCAAGCCATGAATATCGGGTTCAAATCTCTCAAGTGCAAGAGGACACATATAAAAAATTATTCCAATGGGAACATCCATCATCATGATATTTATAAGGCCAAACAATAAGAAATACAATGCAAGTTTTATGTATACTACATGTGCTCATACAAGTGAGGTGAAAGTCTACACAAAGAAAAAATGTGTATGTTGAGGAGATCAAGCTCTTCGGTTTGACAAGAATGCATGTTGCACAACATGATACTATATATGCTACTCAATAAGCACCTATTACTTTGTTACCAACTCATTACTACCCATAATATTGGTGTGAAATAATCATAGGTCAACCATTTTTAAATTATCATAGAATTAATGGACATTACGATTGTGGACAAAAAAGCATGCACTTGGGTGCATTTCTAGGTCCTAAAACCATGCTAGCATTTACATGATTCCTAAGCAAGAAAACTAGTGGTTGAAAACTATATTTGGTCTCTTTTCTCTATTTCTTAATTTCTCTTTTGGTCTTGTACACCCCTAAAACCCATTCAGAACTTAAATTATTTATCTTTAATGGATTTAGACACCAACACGCCCATGAGCGCATGTCCCCTCCGAGAACCCCTACCCTTTTCTATCTCACTCACTCCTTTTGGTCTCTTTTATCTTTTGGGAATCTTTTTCACTAATGGGATGACCTTCTAGTTGTAAATTACAAAATTCAAATAAGGGAATCATATAAATACATAGTTATGTTTTTAAAATGAGGGACCAAACACTAAGCTTTACTATCATCACCTAAGCTTACATTCCAAAGGAACCTAAAGAACTCCAAAGTATCCATATAACATCCAATCAAGGGACAAGGTATTGCATACTCTTCATACACAACATAGGAAGGGGAATTTCATTCTATTCCATCCACAAATTCTACTACATTGCTACATTCTAACTACAACCCGCTATCAAGTGCAAATTTGACAAGGGCATCCTAGGGCACAATTTCTACACACGGTAACTCACAAGAACTACATGGAGTAAGATTTAGTGTAGCACAAAATTATAAGTTCACTCTTGGGGTGATCGTCATGGGTCAACCTAACTCCCATTATGCATTTTTTTAGGTTTGATGTGGTTTGTGCGCTTGCACATGTGAACATATATTTTTAGGTTAGGGGTAATTTCTGTGATCATAGTGAAAACACCATGAAATCAACAGAGAATAATTGGGACATGATAGGGATATTACAAAAAGTAGATCATGAGGTTTTGAGTAGTCATGAGCACCCAGATTTGATCATTAATGCCTAGAGCCCCCTATCCTACTAAAACATTCCATGTCTAACCTTGTTCGTGAGCCCAATAATTTATAGAGATCAATAATGATGCAAATTTCATCCTTTTCACCACTTCTACCAACTCGATCAGTTCAGATTACATGAATATCAACTAAGTCATATTTTCTCTATTTATTGTTTAGGTTTCATATTTACATCTTAGTTTGCTTATGTCATTTCAATATTTTATCATTTATACATCAATTACTTTATAACACTTAGAATTAATTAATTTAAATTAAATTAAATCACTTGGTGAATCCATCGATGAATCCAACCTTCCCTCTAGAGTTTTCATTTTTATGACTATCACTGTAATGGTCATTTTGGTTCCTTTGAGTACATTAAGCTTCATTCCCTAATCATGCAAGTCCTCTAAGTAAATGGATGAATTTGATAACCCTTTACTAACTCAAGGAATATTCCTTGGAAATCATTGAAAATATGATAGCAAAAAAACCTACGATGATGACACTAATGTTGATAAAGAACAATTAGACAAGCTCACTAATTTCCGTCAAGCTTTACGCGCCAACCCTTTGCATATTCCGCATGTTCTCAATGCTTTACTTTACTGCCAAACACTATCAAGATGATAATTTTGTCCCTCTTGTAGGTTCTTCCTCAACTGCCATGGCCTCCACCCAACCCCTTAACATTCCTTCTTCCATTCCTACTTCTACTACTCCCTCCTTCATCTCAATGCTTTTAATACACAACCTGTTTCATCTTCCGAACCCATGACCTAGCTTCTTTATATTAGGATATATAAGTTCAAATTCGTTAACTATAGAAAGATAATTCAAACTCCTCTCCATCTCTCGAATCTTCATTGCTCCTTCACACCCATTTCACACCCACCATTTCTACTTACCAACTTCAGCCTAATTTTTTCAACCCTAAGCATCCCACCTTTAATGGCCATGGTGACCCGCAAGAGCATCTCCGATATTTTCATGTGGCATATCTCAACTATGTGGAGGATATTTTATCACCAAAAAAACAACCCTTCGATTTTTCATGCCTGTGTGAATGAGAAAATGATGTTTTTGGGTAACATTGGATCATCTCTCAAGTTGTGGGACTTGCGCAGGATTGAGATGATCCTATAGAGAAATTGGTTCTTGCTCTTAAACTACCACGCCACAATATACTCTAATGTAAGATAGAAACTAACTAATCCTAATCTAACTTTCCAAAGGACCAGAGAGAGAGAGAGAGAGAGAGAGAGAGAGAGAGAGAGAGAGAGAGAGAGAGAGAGAGCATGAAAACAAATCCTACACTAAAGTGGTGATACACTAGAAAAGGAGGTTGTTGATCACAATTCCAACTGCCTGAAATGGAGAGAGGTGAGAAATGGAGAGGGTGGACAAGATGCACCATCAGACCAGAGATGAATTCACATAGAACACCATTTTTTCCCATTAAACACAACTCCCAAAACCTACAATATACATCAAGAGGTATGTACAATATACCCTGTAATGGTGAGAGGCAAGAAGAGACAATAAAATAAGCAAAGGATGGAAAAAATGCATCACGAAACAAATTTTATTGCTCCATGAGTTCACACAATACATCATTAGTGGAAAAGAGGAAAGAAAATTCCATTACAAAAAAAGAGAGGAGGCTTAAGCTCCACATTCAACCCTAAAGCAGGAAAAAGAGAGAGGGGACAAGAGAGAAAATGACCAACTCCTTTACAAATGAGCCCAAGATTACAATTTATAGAATTGAGAAGGAGAGAGAGAATTGCAATCCTGGATTTGTCTTTTCAACCACTTGTAAGTTGTCATAAATGAGTGTAATTAATGGTATGTTTCTTGTAAAATTATCCCCATGCTATCCCATGTGCTGCAACAGAGAGATAATGATGACCATGCCTCATTAAATGCATCCCAACTACCAATTAAAACACTGTTCTGAACTTGGACACATTTTAAGAAAAATAGCATAAAAAATTCATCAATTTCTTCATTTATTGATTTATGTATGTTAGGATTGGATTCATGATTCCAATGAGACCAATTTCATGAAAATCCATTGAGAATTGCAAAATTTATGGCCATTCGAAGTTTCACACAAAAACTATCATTTTCCTTTTCCAAGGATTTTCCAGTTTTCTGCAACATTTCATGGATTTGGTTTTCTATGGCTTTCCACGAGGATTTTTCTCGTGGCTTTTGTTCTATGGATTTCTATAGTTTTTTCTGTTTCTTTTTTTTGGATTTTTGCGCGGTTTTTTTGGCTTTTTGCACATGCTTTTGGACTCCATCAAATTTTTCTAGATCTTTTCCGTAGATTTTGTTTTGCGGCCCTTGTTTAGATTTATCGGCCTTTTTGGGCCTAACTATCCTGGACACTTTTTTTCCACCATATCCGATACATTGATTTTGCGGGATTTCAAAATTCTAGGTCCCACACATTTTGTTTTGTCCAAACTATCCCGACTTGCATCAGTTTTTGCGGGAAAAAACTTCCACCTTTTCCACATTTCTTTGGCTTGTGTCCATTTCGGCTTTTGAGTTCCGATTATCCTGCGTGAACTTGTCTTTCTGCAGGATAATTTTTTTCTTTTTTGCATTGCACTGTTTCCTTAGGATTTCGGCCCCAAACTTGGTATGATGAGCCCTAGTACGATCTGCACTGGTTCCATCCGTAACTTTCAGACCCGATTTTCACTAAAATAGGCCTTTGACTTCATTTTTTTTTTTGGATTTTTGCAAATTTTTACTAACTCCTTGGATTTTCTTAGATAGAGAAGTTAGAGGAAAGAAAAGAGGTCACAAAAATCCAAATTTTGGCCTTTCACCATTTTTTCTTGCTCAACCCTGAAGAAATTGTGCAAGTTATCAAAATCACCTTGGGGTGAATTTTGGATAACAATTTGACGACTCAGTGGGGTCACCTACCTACTAGGTGAAATGATTAGTGGCCTTGAAGTATCCATTGGGCATGGAGTCGCCTGATAAACACAAATCTGATATGAAACTCTAAAATCGGTCCCTGAGCCACTTGAAACATTACTAGAACTGGAGATGATCTCACCAAATGCTACCTCCAATGGAATGTGCACAAGAGAAAAAACACCACAACACACTATGTACAAAAGAGAAAATCATACACACCCCAAGTGGGATATGCAGAGTGTGTGAAAGCACTTCTTCTACTGAAAGAAAACCTACCTACTCTATGCTAACTGGAAGCAAAGGAAATGAAACAAATCCTGTAACTGAGCAGGGAGAAGTAGCTTCCCTTTCTCAAAATAGGCAAGCCATGTATATGATTTGGCATTGAACATGGCTATTATTATGAGTGAAAAATTGACAAGAGGCCGATCCTCCACCCAAATCACCAAAGTACTAACATCAAAAAAAAAATTCCTCCTGGCATTGACTTACGGAGGTGTTGAGAGGCAACCCTTGGTACTTTGATACTCATCCTCATGCCTTGAAGTGGGCATGAATGGTTTTGGCTTCTCCTCATCCCTAATGAAGCCAAGTATTGATTGGGAAAGGTTCGATCCTTTGAATTTCCCCGCATGCTATGATATTTAACTCCAAAAATGGAGTCCTCTTAATCCTTCCTGGGTGGATGGTGTGGAAGAGATGGGATCTTGTGCTCTTTTCCTTCCTCTGTGGTAGTATGGAACTCCTCTCCAATCTGCAGCTCATTGTTATTGAATGCAACATCCAATGAAGTCACTTTTGCATCATTATAATTTGTTGCAACACATTGTTACTCTGGAGTTCCTCCGTTGTTGCTTGAAGACTAACTTGCTCTTGGGTAGCCTCTTCCTCTAGCATGAAATTTGTCAAATCAAAATCTTCAATTTTCTACTCTAGAGGACTATTTGGGGTAGAAATGTCTTCTTGATATCTCTCCTCCATCATTGATTCATCAATTAAATTAGGCCATTTAAATGAAAGACAAAAATCTTCAATAAGGCTTTCTTCATCAAGTGGGTTCAACTCTGATTTGATCTCTTCCAGCTCCTCCTCTTTAATAGGACTTAGAGATGGATGTTCTTCCTCCATCTTGACTGATTGTGCAGCTTGGATTAGATAAAATTTTTCTTTAAACAAAGTGCCATTATGGACAATGCATTTAGAGCAAACAAATTACTGATCTTATTCTTCTTGTTCTCCTTCTCGCTATAAATTCAGCTTTAGCCACCACTGGCTCTTCAACTTTGACCTCCTCTGTAGGCTTAACCATTAAGGGGATTTTTTAATCCCAAATCTTGAGCCAAGATTACCAAGCTTTTGATCATTTCTTCTTTGTTTGGCTCTCTTCTTTTCTTCTCCTTGACTGGTTGTCTGATTGTTTTCTCCCAAGATGAACTTGAGACAACAATAGGAGGGATGGGTTGGGTTACAATAGATTTTGCAATTTCTTGTGGTGGTGGAGGAGATAGAACTTCTTGTTTGTTTGGAGGGGATGACTGCTTGGAAGGGAAAAGGGAAAAATAATTGAGATGAGATGGAAGATTAGAAGATGGAGAAGGGAAATCAACACTTGGGGCAACATATAATGGGCTTGAATCTTGACACTGCTGAAATGATAAAGCTTGGGACGGAGAAAAAGGAGCATAAGGAGCTAGTGATTGACTTACCCATTGATAAGGTTGTCTTGCATTTTTCTCATATGCTTCTATCTCCTCGGTCCACTATGCAAGTTGGGGAAAAATTTCAACCATGAAATCAAGCTTCTCCTGTGAGCTATAGTGTCTTGGAAAAGGGCCTTCCCATGGACAAGGTGCCCAACCAATTTTGAAAGCTTTCATCTATGTTATAGCCCTGGATTGAACCATGTTAGCCTCCATTCTTTGAATCTTCTCAAACAGATCAGCATTATCCATATAACTGTTATCATCATATGCACACCTTTCCTTTTGATAGATTCCATAGCCCAACTAGTTTTGACACTCGCTATATGGGTAAGCATAATGGTTTTGAATCTGATCGTAATGCTGATTTGGAGGAGTTGTGAAACTCATTAGAGGATGATTACACTATTACAGGTGTGAATTCCAATGATGGGAATGAAGCCATGATTTCACAACTTCATAAAATGGAATGAAAATGGATGAAAATGGATGGGGAGAAGGTCTGAATTTTAGAGATTGGGTTTTTTTGGACCAAATGGAGTCACCACATGTGCTTGCATATGCTTCCAAAAGATGAAATTTTAATAGGAACACACCAACCTACTAAAATGAAGTGGTAAGGTGCTTCAAACCTATCCCACTGGGTGTGCTAGAACTATTATCAAGCAGTGAAAGTCGCACGATGGCTAATGATTTTTCTTGGAGTGGAACACCTCTAAAAGATGGAACTCTAACTTATGTGATGTCCCACTTGGCATGCCAAAACTATTTGGCAATGAGACACCTCTAAAAGATGAGAAAATCTAACTCTGTGATGTCCCACTAGGTGTGTGAGAACTTTTATCACTAAAAACAACACCCTATATATTTTTCATGCTTGTGTGAATGAGCAACCAATGTTTTTGGGTAACATTGGATCATCTCTCAAGCTGTGAGACTTGTGGGATTGAGATGATCCTCTAGAGAAATCTGGTTCTTGCTCCTAAACTACCTTCCACAATCTACTCTAATGCAGGAAGCAAACTATCTAATCCTAATCTAACTTTCCAAGGGACTAGGAGAGAGAGAATGCATGAAAACAAAGCCTACACTAAAGTGGTGATACACTAGAAAAGGAAGGTTGTTGATCACAATCTCAACTACCTAAAGTGGAGAGGGGTGAGCAATGGAGAGGATGGAAAAGATGCATCATAGACCAAAGATAAAGTTCACACAGAACACCACTTCAAACCCATTAAACACAGCTCCCAAAACCTAGCAATAGACATCAGAGATATGCACAATATACCCTACAATGGTGAGAGGCAAGAAGAGACAATAAAATAAGAAAAGGATGGACAAAATGCATCATGAAACATATTTTATTGCTCCATGAGTTCACATAGTACATCATTAGTGGGAAAGAGGAAAGAAAATGCCATTACAAAGCAAAGAGAGGAGGCTTAAGCTCCACATTCAACCCTAGTAGGGAAGAAAGAGAGAGAGAGAAAATATTATCGAGAAAAAAACACCCTCCAATTTTTCATTCCTATGTGAATGAGCAAATGGTATTTTTGGGTAACATTTGATCATCTCTCAAGTTATGGGACTTGCGGGCTTGAGATGATCCTCCAGAGAAATCTGTTCTTTCTCCTAAACTACTTTCCACAATCTACTCTAATGTAGGCTAGCAAAATAACTAATCCTAATCTAACTTTCCAAGGCACCAGGTAGAGAGAGAATGCATGAAAATAAATCCTAAACTAAAGTGGTGATACACCAGAAAAGGAAGGTTGTTGATCACAATCTCAACTTCCTGAAGTGGAGAGGGGTGAGAAATGAAGAGGATGGACAAGATGTATCACAGAAAAAGATAAAGTTCACATAGAACACCACTTCAAGCCCATTAAAACAACTCCCAAAACCTGTAATAGACATTAGAGATATGCACAATATACCTTGTAATGGTGAGAGGCAAGAAGAGACAATAAAATAAGAAAAGGATGGACAAAATGCATCACGAAATAGATTTTATTGCTCCATGAGTTCACACAATACATCATTAGTGGGAAAGAGGAAAGAAAATGCCATTACAAAGAAAAGAGAGGAGGATTAAGCTCCACATTCAACACTATTAGGAAGAAAGAGAGAGAGAGAGTAGGGATAAAATTGACCAATTCCTTTACGAATGAGCCCAAGATTACAATTTATAGAATTGAGAAGGAGAGAGAGAATTACAATCCGGATTTATATTTTCAACCACTTATAATTTGTCATAAATGAGTGTAATTGATGGTATGTTACTTGCAAAAGGCTCCCCATCCTGTCCCATGTGCTTGTGAGAGAGATAATGATGACCATGCCTCATTAAATGCATCCTAACTACCAATTAAAACACTATTATGAACCGTATACATTTTAAGAAAAATCAATATCAAAATTTTATCAATTTCTTCATTTCTCAATTGTTGTGTGTCGTGATTGGAGCCATGATTCCAACAAGACTAATTTCTTGAAAATCCATTGAGAATTGCAAAAGTTATTTCCATTGAAGTTTAGCGATAAAAAACTATTGTTTTCCTTTGTTTGAGGATTTTCTAGTTTCGCAACATTTTCATGGCTTTTATTTGTGAATTTTTGTGGCTTTTTCCATGGCTTTTGTTCTATGGATTTTTCTGCATGCATTTTCTACGTGGCTTTTTTCTCTGATTTTTTTGTTGTTTTTGTTGTGGAAATTTTCTGTGGCTTTTTTGGCCTTTTTGGGCCCGATTGTCCTAGACACGTTGGTCTGCCATATCCGTAATACACTCGAATGATAGAAATTTTGGCATTTCAGGTCTTGTGCATTCTCTTGTCCAAACTATCCCACTGGACCGCACAAGACAAAAATTTCCACATTTTCAGGGTTTCTTTGGCTTCAGCTGCCATTTGATTTTAGACAAGTTCCGATTGTCACACGTGAACTTGTGTTGCATGGGACAACTTTTTTGCTTTTTCAGCATTGCACTATTTACTTAGGATTTCGACCCCAAAATTTGTACAATGAACCCTAATATGACCCGCATTGGTTCAATTTGCAGCTCTCAAACCCGATTTGCACTGAAATAGGCCTTTGACTTCATTTTTTCAGATTTTTGCAAATTTTTACTAACTCCTTGGATTTTTCTTAGACAAGGAAGTTAGAGGAAAGCAAAGAGGTCACAAAAATTTGAATTTTTTCCTTTCACCATTTTTTCTTGCTCAACCCTGAAGAAATTGTGCAAGTTATCAAAATTACCTTAGTGAATTTTGGATAACAGGATCATACATTGCTAGCTAAGATATTTCCTAGAAGTATTCAAGATTATGCCATGCTTTGGTTTATGATCTACCTTTTCATTTGTTAAATTATTTAATGCATCTTGCAGATGCTTTTCTTGCTCACTTTTCAATTAATATCAGCACCAAGATCTCTCATGAATAACTTGTTCAAATCAAATAAAGATATAATGAGCATCTAGCTAACTATGTTTTGTGATATAAGAATAACCTAGCTAAGATGACCAATGTACTCAATGATTAAAAATTATAACATCTTTTTGTTCAAATCTTCTTACCATCACTTTAGGAGAGCATCATATTTGATACCTCTCTTTCATTTGATCAATTATGCCACATGCTCAAAATGCACGAAGTCAAACTTCTATCTATAGGAAAATCAAATATCAAGATACTCCTTGATCATATTCTAATAGGTTTCAAGATAAATCAACATTCAAACCATCTCCTAAGCCCACCAAAGCAAAGGAAACTGTTAATTCCATCTCTCCACTTGAAAAGCTTCAATGGAAACCTCCAAAGTGTAATTTCACCAAATTACCCGATGTACTTGATTTTCTATTACCTCAACTCATCGAAAACAATCCAATCACCCTTCCATTACCACTCAATCTTGATCCATCTCACCCGTGGCCGTAATTATTATGAAAATGTAAAATGTGACTATCACCAATGTATTGGGCATTCCATTGATTGCTTACTTCAAACTCAGGAATCTCATTCAGGATCTTATTGACAATAATAATTGACTCAAGCTCCTTGAGCCATATAATTCTAAGTTAGTAAACAATAATAAAAGCTAAAAATGTTTAATGACCTTGAAAGGAACGATAACTAGATCGTACCAAGCCAAGAATACAGATGCTAATCAAACACCACGATCAATAAGATGAAAGCAATTCACCAGAATAACTTTACATAAAACTTTTGCAAACAAATGAGAAACAATATCATATATTATTATGGAACTCAATACAATACATTGAGAATGGGCCTTGCTTAAATAGGCAAGGAATAACAATCTAAGAACCAATCAAGGTCATAGATCAAGCCATAAATCAAGGAAATAACTAGTCATCAAAGAACTAGTCAAGACCATAGATTTAGGAGAGAACTAGACATCAAGGATCTAGTCAATACCATAGATCAAGGAAAGAACTAGTCAATACCATAGATCAAGGAAAGAACTATACCTAACAACTAGATAATATCTCCTAATATCTAAATAAGATAAAAGAAATATCCACACACATAAGTGGGTGAGGATAAATACAATAAAGGTAAATAAAGTACCTAGGTGAACATGAGCTAAGGTAAATACCTACTCTAACACCCCCCTCAAGTGAAGCTAGGGGCCAAAATAGAAGTGGCATGTCCATAGTATGAGTCCCAACAACTAGGCCTGATGAGGTACTCATGTACAATAACTGGGAAAAAGGGACACCGCAAGGTACCCAAAACTAGTAACAACAAAGTAAAGAGAGTAAAGACCCGCTCCAAGGCATCCCAAGAAGCTCGGCTCAAAAAAATCATACAATGCTGAAGAAGTTTGGTGTGCACTGTGGTCTAAATCCACTACTCGATCACAAAACTCAAAAACAACTGACACTGGGCTCCACCAGAATAGCTCCATACAAGGAGACTGTCAATGGAGTGATGTCGAAAGTGTAAAAACACCAAACATAATTTGATCAACTGCTGCAAATAGGTGTGCCACAATCCAAGAACAATAACCAAAGCAACAAGGCAAGGACACAAACTCCAGAGTGTCACGATCCAAGAAAAGCCAAGGTAACAAGGCAAGGACATGAAACCCGAAGAAGTAGGATCAACACCACACCCTCCCATACTGCTGAATGGGTGGAGTGATGCTACAAATCTATATGAGTTTCCAAAACAACTACTCAAACACTAACAAACTAACACTGGAATGCACCAGAATAGATCCCCATAAGAGATACTATCAACATGCCAAAAGTGTGAAAATACAGATACAAAATCTCTCAACAAATAAGAGATACACTACACCTGCTAAAGAAAAATGCTCAAAATAAGAAGCATCACAATGCATAAGGTATATAAAGTGGAGCAAGAGGCTAATGGTGGAGGAGCCATGCCTATAGAGTCCTCTCAATGAATGCCTATGTCACCACCACGAGTGATCAGATATCCACCCCAAATCAACATGGATGGATGAAGAAGATGCTGCATATGACTTGGTGCAAAATGCACAATGGGTGCATGCAAAAGAACATCAGAATGTGTGTCAAGTTGATCATGTCTGACAACTGAAATCTCAAGTTTCTCAAGCCTGAGTGAAGGTGCAGAACTCATGTGTTGCTCATGATCCTCAGAAAGAGTCGAGCGAACAAAAAAGGAGCTCTGTCAATGTGTGATCCCAATGAATTATCTACTCGAAAACCAATGTCATGATGAGAATTCCACTTAACATGTGGAATAGAGGAAACAATACCCTGTGAATGTCTGCCAATGACTCGCTAGTGAGACCCATAGAATGGAGCATGCGAGAACTGAATGCAGTGGTATGCTTCTTAAAAATCCATGCAGCTGAGTAGAAGTAGGATACACAACATGTGGTACTGTAATAGGCATAGATGTGGAAGAGCATGCAATAACAAGCCTCACAGGTTTAGAAGCATCAAAAGCAGTTCAGGCTCAAAGACTAACATATCAATGTTAGTGGGTACAAGAGCAACAACTACAAGTGGACTAGGAGCATGGATATGGTTGTCCACAATATGATGGTGATGTTGTAGGCTAGCAATTTTGTTTGTAGGAGTGTATTATTGTATCCTTATCATGAATGAGTGATTGTAGAAGAGAATTTCACTTCTTGAGTGATCTATTTTCTTCCACAAATTTTACAATATCCTCTTGAAGTCCACATACTTCAGAGAAAAGCATATCATTCTTAGAATCCATGATAGGTACAAACTGCAACTCCCAAAAGTTTAGGACGTTGGGCTCAGCCAAAATTACGTCCACAATTGATTACAACACTCCTCCATATTTGGACACTTTATAATTATAGTGCAAGTCTCAAAATAAATATTTCAATGGAAATAACATGAAAAACAAGCACTTTTGCAAAAAACGGCACTCAAAACCGAGTTACCGATCAAAAGTTACAAGCTTTTTAATATTTTGCTCTATTATTTATTTTAGTTGCCACTAAAACAAAATAAATTGTTGTTGCCTTCACCACACAAATAAAATTAAAGGGGGCTGAAGTTAAGCACCTACTAGTAGGAATCACAAGCTTTAAGCCCTCATATGACCATAACACCAGGGCTAAGGATTTTATGGGTCCCCCGCAAAGAAGGAAAGATCCGAAACCCTTATGCATGAAAAAATGAGATAGATCATATATATTTGGAGACTCAATGCAAGAAAATGGGTACAAATCTTGAGAAATCCAACAAACCCAAATAAATAAAATCACGTTTTTTTCCCTTGGCTTGAATCCCAAGGCACGCTGATCAAGCTTCTTTGCAAAAAAAAAAACCTCAAAAGAACGCCTCAAGAATTGGCCAAGTTTACGAATCGATCTTAGGTTTTCACACCTTCCAAATCAATGGAAGCTCTGTTTTGCATAAAAATGTACACAATGCAACAAAATATGACCAAATCCCAAATATATGAATACACAAATAATTTATTTGTAAAATAAAACTTACAGACGGATGTCAACAACAATCTCTTGCTCTGATACCATGAAAGGAACGATAACCAGATCGTACCAAGCCAAGAACATAGATGTTAATCAAACACCACGATCAATAAGATGAAAGCAATTCACCATAATAACTTTACATAAAACCTTTGCAAACAAATGAGAAACAATATCATATATTATTATGGAACTCAATACAATACATTGAGAATGGGCCTTTCTTAAATAGGCAAGGAATAACAATCTAAGAACCAGTCAATGTCGTAGATCAAGCCATAAATCAAGGAAATAACTAGTCATCAAAGAACTAGTCAAGACCATAGATTTAGGAGAGAACTAGACATCAAGGATCTAGTCAATACCATAGATCAAGGAAAGAACTAGTCAATACCATAGATCAAGGAAAGAACTATACCTAACAACTAGATAATATCTCCTAATATCTAAATAAGATAAAAGAAATATCCACACACATAAGTGGGTGAGGATAAATACAATAAAGGTAAAGTAAAGTACCAGTGAACATGAGCTAAAGGTAAATACTTACTAACTAATGCACCCTTTGCCCGAGCATGACATGTAAGCTCCTTATTCTTCTTCTAATCATACACATCGAGACATGCCCCTTCCTTGAGGCCCCTTTATTTCCTTGTCACTTCTATTGATACATCACCACCGGTCATTTCAATTTTAGATCATGATTATCATGCATCATTCAATTTTGATTCATTACATATAAATGCTTCTATCAGTTCCTATAACGTGAATAATACCATGGTATATCTAGAGGCTCTATAAATGTATACTCCATTGTGCTTCATGGATATCAAATATCCACTATCTAATATCACATATCCAGTTCCTAATTCTTTTGGCTACATCATGTTTCTCTTTACAATTGGGCCTCTTACCACGCTTATTCCATTTGGCCTGTGGCATCTTTAATCAAAGGCCTTGAAATGATCTTATGACTTCCTTGGCTCCACGCCACTAAAACCATCCCCTCCATGAATCATTTGTGTCTCAAATTAATTTACAAATGAATTTTTTTCACTCTTAAAGGTGTTCCACCATGCACACCATTTCCTAAACCTAGTCTTGATGTCATCTTTCCACTAGTTACAACATCTAAGCCTCATGAGCCTCTCAAATCCAAGGCACAACCGTAACCTAGTTCTCATATTCACACATGACCCACTTCACAACCTTGTTTTCCTTATTAGTCCACTAGTCCACCTCGTCAGCCTAAGTCCCCTACTCAGGAAGCCCCTTCACATAAGTGTTCACCACCTTCTTCACCACACATGTACGTCATTACTCTCATACTCCACCGATCTTAGAGCATTGCCACATGCCTTTATCTCCTTGGATATTGAGTGGAGGGCCCTTTCCCTTCACTATCGTAGGATAGCCTTCTATCTCCAAAAGTAAACTTGGGGGACATCACGCTTTCTCCCCATCCTAACATCTTCTATTGTCTAGAATATCTACTATCAAAATTTTTGCTTCACGATATATATTTTTAGCACCTACCCTCACGTAACACACTTATTTCCCTATGAAACACTCTAGTTCCACTATTCATAATCGACTCCTAAGGGTATAAATCTGAAATGAAAATCACATCAATCACTTTGCATGATCTATACTTCATGATCTATATTTCTAGAACACATTCTCAAACCATTTCCCGATGATGCACTCTTGACTAGTGGCTCATTCTTGATTATCGAGGGTATTTTATAAATGAACCTCATCTCATACACATCTTCTAGGGGGAAAGTTACTCCTATCACATTCAAACATTGCATACCATTCCATTACACTCATATACGACATATTACATATCTTGGTTTCACATAATAGTGCTTTCTTATACTATTTACATGATGCACTTTTTTACTATGTTAGTCAGATACTCAATATGTCATTATATTTCTATATACACTTGTGCATTCACTTGTTGTTTTAAAGTGAATGTAGATCCCTTACATATTTTCACACGCTACAATGATACTTGGCACCGTAGCTTTTACCAAATTCCACCAAGGCTCCTAAGGGCATCTACATTTGAATACTCTCACATATTATAGGTGCTATTATTTCATCATATATTACTGCTTATTCTGTCTATCACATTAATTTCCATTGATACATACATGTCTTGACATTATTTTTATCTTTCTAACATGCTAACAGGTGCTTTATGTGTAGTATTTTCTTTGTAGGACTATATTCCACCATGGTTGTTAACGATGCATTTTGCTTGGCATTGATTTTTATTATATGCCATTATATTTGGGCTTTGTCCTATGTCTTTTTGATCACTATTTGTATGCTTTTGGCCATTTTGGCCCTTATTATCTTGTGAAATTGTGAGTGATGTCCCATGTTTGAAACCTTCTTTTATGTTCCACTTTGTTTACACACTTTCTTGATTACATTGTCTTCTATTGCATGTTTTTTACTTTTTCTACTAACACATGTTATTAGCCACTTTGTTTACATGTGCCTTGGTATATAAAATACACATCCCATACCCCATGCAAGTATTAGTTTTAGATCAAAATTTGGTCGTCTCATTTGGGCCGCACACTCCTACAATCATCACATGCACCCTAAACAAGGGGGCATAAATTGGATGATAAAATAACCCCTAAAACAACTCGAGCTACATTTAAGAATGCACAAGACAAGACAAAAATGGCACATGGAACATAGTCATAGAACAATCCAAAATCTAACTTGGGTCCTCAACATAACACAAATAGTAGTGCCCAACATTATACAATAACACTGGACACCTATGTCCTCCTCTGGGTACTAATGTTCTGGGGGCACACATAATCATCTTATTAGATCAACATAGTCTACAAAAGTCTTTTCGAGAAGTTTCACCATTACAAGAATAATCCTCCAATCACATAATGCATTCTATTTCCTATATTCATTACAATTAGAACAATTTGGAACAATTTGGACAAGAAGAACAAATCAGGGATGTACCATCTACAATGGTGCTTATTTGGGAAAATTCATGGATGAAGAGTAACACTAGACCTCTCTCCCAAGTCATGGTATGAGATGTCCCAAAAAATTGAAATTAGTGCGAGGTCACCTAAAAACTCACTATTGGCATATCAGAACACCCAAAAATGTGTTCTTCACAACATTTTAGGAGACACATTTCTATCCCTTACACTCTTTTAGATCAAGTGTTTTTTTTACTAATTTTACACACTTTTACATGCTTATGCATACTTTACTTAGATTTTTCATATACAAGACTTTGAATACTAGTTTTATCTTCTTATTTTGAAGGTCCATTCACAACTAGAAGAAACCCATAATAGAAAATAAAATCAATACACTAGGTACAAGTAACACATATGCTTCACCCCTAGAGTCACTTTCCTTTCCTAGTCTCCATGCTTCACTTTGCAATCACTTAACACTTCACTTTTCCACTTGGAACCCTACTCGCTGCACACTCTTAAAAAAATGTAGACACAAAATCACACTTGGGTACATTTCTAAGTTCTAAAGCATGCTATCATTTACATGATTCATAAGAAAAAAACTAGTGGTTGACAACTATATGTAGCCTCTTTTCTCTATTTCTTAAATTCTCTTTGGTCTTAGACACCCTAAAACCCAGTTGAAACTTTAATTTTTTATATTTCATGGCTTCAAACACTAGCACCCAACCAGAAACAAAAAATATAGGAACTCCTTTCCCCTTTGGGCACCTTGATCCTTTTTAATCTTACACTCTCGTTTTGGGTCTCTTTTATCTTTGGGCATCTTTTTCACTTATGGGTCAGCCTTCCAGTTGTCAATTACAAAATTCAAACAAGGGAATCATATAAATACATAGTTATGTTTTCAAAATGAGGACCAAGCACTAAACATTACTATCATCACCTAAAATTACATTTAGAAGGCACCCAAAGCACTTCAAAGTATCCATCTAGCATCCACTCAAGGGACAAAAGACAACATACTCTACATACACATCATAGGAAGGGGAAGTTCAGTCTATTCCATCCAAACATTCTACTACATTGCTACATTCTAGTTACAACCCATTACCAAGTGTAACTTGCACAAGGGCATCCTAGGGAACAATTTCTACACACACTCACAAGAACTACATGGAGTCTGAAATGTAGTACAATTATAAGCATTGGTTCAGCCCATACAAACACCCATCCAATCCATGCAGGCACCGATTTAGCCCATGCAACATACTCTTCATCAAATTCAGCCCATGCTGTAGCCCATTTAGTCCATACAACAACTTATTCAACAAAGGCAAGAGCATTTGAAAAGTGGTGAATAGGTGAAGCGAGAATAGAAGCAGATGGGTAAGAACAGAAAGATGGAGGCTTCATTTATAGGGAAAAGAAGATATTTTCAGTACTTATTATAGAGATGGATGGATCGATTATTTCACCACCCACATTGATGGTGGGGGATAAAATGAGGTGAGAGGGGAGAGTTGCAAAAAGTGGTAGATTATCTTCAACACGACTATATTTGATTCATCCCTACTAGGATTTCTGGGAAATAAACTTGCCTAGAGAATGTTAAATTGGAATACTGATATATTAGCATTTTATAATATACTAATGATTACACTTGTCATCATTAGTATGGGTGCATCTTCACTACATTATTTCGAATTGGAAAAACTATTTGAGATAAATGAAACATTTGATCAATCCTGATGTAATTAGTTGGCATATACTTTGTGCTGTGAATGGATGGAAAAGTGGGAGTAGCCCACATTAAAAGCACATGTCGGTGCCATCTTCCTAGAATTAGTAGCAAAAACATCACTATAGTTATATTATCTCTCAACCTTATCTATTTCTATGCGTTTAAAGTGAAATGCAGATATTTTCAGCCACCATTTCCCATCAAAAGAAAATGTAGGTAAATTGTTAATCAATTAAATATTTAAAAAGTTGAAACCTTCATAGTTCTTTTGGTACGTCACAAAAAAATTGAGATTATGCTAGAACATGGAGCCATAAATATATATCGGTGATGAACCACTGTAATTGGACACATTCCAACAAGGGAATATTCAAAGGTAGATGCCTCCAGGTGAATAATGTTTAAATTTGAAAATTAAAAATATCATGCACCATTAATTATGAAGGTATAAAAAGTCCCATTTCTTAAGTGTTTTTAATATATTTATATATTTATTATGGGTTTAAAATAAGTGTTACTTACACATTCATCAACTTTTATTGCTTTATGACTCATTTATTCAATTTTCTCTTATTTATTTCATTTTTTTGGCATTTTACTTCTTGAATTTACATGCTATGAATTTAAGTAATATTTATAGTTTTATCATCAATGTCAATGAAAATCTCATGTGTGCTCTTGATTATTCATTTACACCTAAATTGCACTCACTCTTGTAACACAATTTTCATTTTGTAGCTATTAGATGTCATTTTGGGTGCTAATAAGGTAATAACTTGAATTTAATTTTATCAATTCAATATATAATGATTATAGTTTATTTAAAAGAAAATATTTATCTATCATTCAAAAGAAGATATTGATCATTTACAAGCATTCTATATATATGAAGAAATTATTAGAGAAATTATTGTTGAAGAACACAAATTTGTGTTACATAAATCATTCAAGGGCACACCACATAACACTAAGTGTGCTTGTTATTAAAACTATTACAATCATTAAGTTTATAATTTATAATATTCTTATTGTATTTTCACATGCAAATATTGAAAGATAATTATGTAATTATCAGTTTACCATAGCCCCCAACTATTTTTTAATTGTTTGAAGTTTTTACATATGCACTTTTAGGGAATGGTTAGTAAAAATGTTTTGTCAGAGGTGATCGAGGTGAACCATGGAAAAATGAGTGAGGATATTGAATATTAGAACTAGGTGAACGGATTTTTCAAAGTAATTCTAAATTATATGTTATTTGTTAGGAACATTAATAATGGTATGAACAACCAATACTACAAATGTTAATTTTTTTTAACATCTTGAAATTTGATCATTATCATTTTTGAGTATTTTGTATTGACATTTCGAGTGTGAATTTCCACTATGAAATACCAATGATTTTCACCATGTATTGTGATATATAAGATAGACCAACCTAAACTATGCATGCCACACCTCTTCTAGTTTTATACCAATTTAATAAATTACACTAGATTTCTATATTTTACATGCTTAAATTTATCCCCATAAATGTCGATGGAACATGTTTAATGCTATTATGTCCTATCTAATTTAACCCAAATTAACATATATAAATAGCGGGAATACCCTAATAAGGTTAGAAATCTAGAGACTAATGCCTAATCATATTTTATAAATAAATATAGTGACATTCAAATATGATATAATATGTAAATGTAATAAAGAAATATTATTCGATTAAGCACATGCCAAAATATAGTAATACACAAGAAGATAGGTTGATTTAGCTTTTAGATGTCTTACAAATTATGTTTTAGATATATAATTAGGAAAACAGACTATAAGTGGGTTGAACTTGTTTCATTTTAGATTTTGGACTTTAAAACCTTGTTGGATGGTAGGGTTAGGATCATACACAAGTGTCAAAATTTGTCATATTTGGCATTAGTGTTAGGTGTTACTTTTCAACTTTTGATTGAAATTGGATTAATTTTTGTGTGCTAGCTATAGATCATTCCTTCACTTTTGTTATTTCTAGAATCTTTAGGCATGCACTGTAATAATCAAAACCCTAATTATCTTGTACTTACACTTTAAGAAAATAATTAGATAACAAAAATGGTTTTAAGTCGGTGGAATCAAACTACCCTCGTGACTAACCCTTGTTGATTTTTACCAAACACTACACTACATTTACTAAATAAGGGGCTAAAACTAAAAATATGTAGTTATTTTAATGATCGTGTAAGTGTGAATGCAATCTAAAAATCAATCCCCTATGATTTCCCTCACACCATATTACAAATAGAGGGAGTATATATATATATATATATATAATGTACCCTTCATGATAGATAAAGTGTTTTAATAGAGTTTTGGAGCAAAGTTCCTTTATGTGAAGTGCTAGTAAATGTAAACCCTTAAGGTTCCCTTTGGTGTACAGTGGTCTTGGTTTTTACTTGATAAGACTTTAATGCTTTGGACTTAGCTTGGGATTATCCTCACCAAGTTTGAATTGTTTCAAACTTGAATATATGAGTGATCATAATGTATTATTTTGATTTAACGAAGTTTAGGGATATTTTCATTAGACTTGATAAATATTTTCTAGAAGATCTCTTGAGGATGCTAGATGAGTAAATGAGAATTCTTGAATTATTTTTATACCTTTATATGGGATATAAATTCGCATTAAGGTTGAACCTAAAGGGAACTAGGATAAACTTAAGAAATTTGATTGTTGATAAGTAGAGAACACTAGCACCTAGCTATGGATAGTAGCATTTGTCATTAATGTCCTACTAGAAAATAGTGTCTCAAGGAAAAGCTATAATGAGACTCTTGGGAGAGGCCTCGATAGGATGTATGAGATATTTAAATTTTTTTGATTAGTATTGTAGGTTTATGAGTAGTTGAGTGACAGAATGAGGAGTATTTACTAGCCTTAAAAGAGGGAAATATAATGCATTAATGCTCTATTTGTGCACAAAATTTGTAGCTAAGGGATATAAGACAAATACATAATTATCAAACAACTAATTACAAAATTTAGGTGTTTACACCATCAAGGGGGAAAGAGTTTCACAATGAATCATGAATGGGTATGACACCAATAACAATCAAATTACAAATACCTCGACTAACCAATTTACCAATATATGGGCGGTGGTACATAAAATTTAAATATTATGGGCCCCAAAACAAATTCCACCACCTTAAACTCTAACAAGAGAGTTGATTGTGTGGTATTTTTATCAATGTTTGTAGATTTAGTGTTTATTCGTAGATGTGGCCTAGAAGGATGCCCCGAATCTATTTCATTTAGCCATCAATGAGAGGATTGAATATATTTATATGGTCTATATTCAACATGATTGATGAGTGAATTGAGCTTATGGGATAGGTATTTGTATTATCATTGAGTTATTCATTTATCCATAATACATTTTGGTGAACTTATATTTCCCATGATGTGTTAGATTCAAAATTTAATATGTTTCTTAGGTTTATTGTGCTATAGTCAAAAACCCTAGACACTATTTCTTGATCCATAACTCTATGTTATTTATTGTAAAAACTTTAAAATATTTCAAATCCTAGCATGCTTGCAAAAATGTGATTGTTTGTATGCTTATTCTTAGGATATCATTTTAGATCCATATTTTCAAAACTCTAGTCATTGCTCATAAAATTTTATTGTTTATATATTTTCTATATGTTTAATATTTCTCATGTTAATATGATGATTTATTGTATCAATAGAAATGGTATATATTAACCCATTACACCATGTTTTCATATGTAATCATAGAATGTTAGTGATTATACAATTATTTAAATTGTATAAAATGTAAACATTCATGTTCAATATTATGTATTCAATTTATAAATGTATGAAATGATTGAATATATTCCAAATAATATTATGGATTTATGTAATTGATTTATTACTCCAATTATATGTTTTTATTCTATTATTAATAATAAAAAACTGTAGACACAAAATCTATGCACTTAGGTACATTTGTTGGTCCTAAAAGCATGTGAGCATTTACATGATTCCTAAGAAAGAAAACTATTAATTGAGAACTCCTTTTATCCTTTTTCTTTATCTTCTACACTTTTATTGCCTTTATTCATATTGCACTCTTGTCGACATTTGAATTTTTTTCCGTGGCCTCCGACACTAGCGCCCCATTGGGACACTAGCGCCTGTAGGAGCTCATATCCTCATGGGTGCTCCTATCCCTATTTACATTTTTATTGTCCTTTTGGACCCCTTTCGATTCTTAATTAATTTTTATTACTTTGGGTCATCCTTTCAGTTGTCAATTACAAAATTCAAACAAGGGAATCATATAAATAAATAGTTATAGCTCTCAAATAAGGACCAACACACTAAACATTACTATTACCACATAAAATTGCATCCAAAGGCACTAAAGTAATTCAAAGGAATCCATATAGCATCCATAAAAGGGTCAAGGTTTGCATCACTTCGTATACAATACATAGGAGGGGAAGTCTATTCTATCCCATCGACACATACTATACATTTCTACATTCTATATCTAGCCCCTATCATTGTGCAACTTACACAAGGGCATCTTTGGGAATCATTTCCACACACTCACACACATAAGAACTAAATGGAGTGTGAGATGTAGTATAGCGCTTGGTCATAAGTTCACTCTTTGGGTGACTGCTAGGTCATTTTGACTCCCATTATGTATTTTCATTTTATAGGTTGATGCGGGTTGTAGGTATGTGCAGTGAACTTATTTGTTGTAGGTTACATGTACCCTTAGATATCAAGTAGAAAATATCAAATGAAAAACAATAATCAACAAAAAATCCCTTCGCAACACATAATAAACTAGTTTTTGAGCATATGCATGGCCACTAACACCGAGATCCGATTGCTAGTGCCGAAGCGCCTTTGCCTTCCGTTGGGCACCCTGTCTATACGTTGTTCCCGAGTTCCAAAATTTATAGTGATCACTAAAAATTCTTTTTATAACTCGTTCAACATTGTATCCCACGCAGATCACCTCCGGTTTTATTTGAAATTAGTTAATCCCTCTCATCTCTCCTTTTACTTAGGGTTTCATATTGTATATGTTTGTTTTCTTGTGTCATTACTATATTTTATCTTTTATGCATTATTTCTTATGGTAGTTACTTTGTAATATATATTTAATTAATCCATATTAAATTAAATCAAAAATTCCTCTAGAGTTACATATAGAATGTTTTTGCAACATAATATTCTCTCATTGCATCATGGATTCTTACGAGGCAAGATATACCATAGGAGGAATAGACCCAAAACTAAGTAGTTGAGATCCCAATCTTCTATAAGTCCAAAAGGTAATAGCCAAAATATCCTCTTGATACCTCAAGCTTTCAAGCTTAAGTTTCATGTTGCGAAGGGTATGATATTTTACATAAATTACAAAGTAATCAAGCCAATATATCTATCCTTAAATTATTTAGATATGTGAAAGACAATGAGATGTAATATTATTATACATAATATCACTAATCCTAGGATATGATTTTTTTCCTATAGTGCTAGGTAAAGAGTATTCTATGGAATATGAACATTCATGGGTAATATGAAGTGTAACAACCATTCCAATGGCTTTATATTTGTAAATCCCATCATTTGTTCTTGTTGAATTATAATACAAAGTTTTGTACATTCTATTTCCATTTTATTCACTATGTAGTCCATCCAATTCCTTCATGACATAAGTATCAAATATTAGATTTATTCTTAATCTATTTCTAATCATCCTTTCAAATTTCCAGTCTTATGACATTCTCAAAATTGTTGCATACCAAATGAGTTATTAAAGATAGTGTTTAATTTCAGAGTGAATAATTGATCTATTGGATAAATTGAAAATTGGTGATGAGTATTGAAGCTTGAGAAAGGTGATGGTTTGAAATATATGCACTAGAATTTTGTATTAAAATATATTCCTATCAAGAACTCGTAAGATGTAGTTTTTATAAAAATAATGTCACACTCAACTATTTGGTCAATACCTTTGGGAGTCAATATTTTTTTGTAATTTGATGTAAATTTTTGAGTCACACAACATAGTCTAGATAGTAATCAATGTTTCATTTCATACCTACTCATGTGACATTGGTTTATGGGAAATATATTTAGACCTGTAAGTTTGAAAAAATTAAAAACCTCCACATCATCCTCCATCATTCCATCACATGGGTACAATCCTTCAAGAATTTAAATGAACTTTTATAAAATAATATTAAAGGAATATTTTGAATGTTGTTTAAATCTTGAAAAAGCATATAATTTGGAATATTTTCATTTTTAACTTATTAAAATATTAAATAAGCCATTTTCATTGTGTAAATAAATTCCAAAGAAATTCTATGTTTCAAAATCAATTTTTTTGAAAAAAATCAAATTGTGCAAAACAAACAATTCATTGTTTTTGGTATTAATGGTGCCTCTAGTTTGTGCTTACAAGTAATGTTGTCATGATGAAACTATTACATGTATAACATAATATAAGTACAAAAATGATGTATGTGACATCATATTGATAAATATTTGAGGGGAAATAAGAAAACATTTATTTTTCATTTCCCTTCCCTCAGCTGCCCATTCATATCCATCATTTGGTGTAAATCCTAAAAATAAGAAAAAATGAATATTTGGGGACTCTATGCCCACATACGAGGTTTTTGTGTTGAGTGGGTGTCATTGATAGAGATAATTATTTTCACATATAAATTTGGTGCTACATACCATTATAATCTCAGTATATCTTAACACCTTTTCACATATTGATAATATATTTAAAGGGTAAGCTTATTCCATACTAATGGGTATGGAGGAAGGGCGGGTATATAAAGAGGTTTGATATATCAAAAAGGGAACCTATTAGAGTGATATGGAACCCCTATATTTCCCTAATATAAAATGACTTCAATAAAATTAATTTTTGGCACAAATTTAATTGGTAAAAAATACTTGGTTAGAGTGGTCTTAACAAATGGAGAACACACTTATCTTCAATGATGTATGGTTCAATATTTATGATGGGGAAAAAATCCAACACCACCTACAAATGAAAAAAAATCCAATATATGGAAGAAAATAATTTGAAAAATTTGGCCTTAACGAGGGCCTTAATCGATGCATAAGTCATTTTTTACATTCGGGGTATGATATTACATGGGAAGTTATAATTATTTGAAGGAATTATATGATTCTAACTTAAAGTTTGAGCTCATATAGTCAGTAGTTACAATTTTTAATCTCAAGTTTAAGAATAATGATGTCATGAGTTTTGCCTTGAACATTCATGCAATCAAGCATGATGTAGAAGCCAATAGTGTAAAAATTGACAAATACATGACATATTTCTTAAATACCCTTCTTCCTACTTACTCAACCTACTTGGAGTCCTTACAAGTGAGAAATCAATTAAACACTCTAAATTTAGATTAATTGGTTGAAAAGATGGCGAAAAGAGTAAAATAATTTGGGAAGCGAGTCATGAGAAGAAATTTTTTTATTCCAATAAAAAAGGTAATTCTTTCAAGAGTTCTTCCTCTAAGGCCTATTTTTCAAAAATGAAGTTAGAAGAAAAAAAGGGAGAAATAAGGGTCAAGGAAGTAAAAATAACAATAATAACTTGAAAAAAGTAAAATAAAAACAAAACATATCTTATAAATAATGTAGAAGAGAAGGGATCCACGATGCTTATGGTTTTAAAAATTCATGGCAGCATATTTAATCCTACCATGAACAAAAATAAGGAAAATAAAAAAACAAACGAATAAGCTAGACTCATCTCAATTCACTAGTGAATATGTTCTTTCCAAATGTGATGAATCAAATAATGTCTCAATGAGAACCACATGGTTTGATGTTTGGGTCCTAGATAATATATATCCACTTAACACATTAATTTATAAAATGGATTTGTTTAGGAGTTTTTTGAAGAAAATTGTAATCCAATACATTTTATGGATAAAGCAAGTCTGACAAGAAGGAAAAACACAATAAAACTCAAGTGTTAAGGGCTTCCAAAATTCATTCTCCAAATTTCTTGTAGCTTAATCAATTAAAAATATTTTTTTGTCCTTGATTCCAATTCACCAACAAGGGAACTCCATTTTTTTATAAAATGTGGAGGTTACTATCAAAATAGAAAAAGTGAAAATGTAGTTATTTTGATTGAATTCAAGGAAAGAAAATTGTTAAAACTCGGGGTGAGCATTTAATGTCAAGGAATATTTTTCATCTCATTAAAGAAGGTATGTTTACAATTATGTTGTGGCATGCTATATTTAGGCATACCTCATCATGAAAGAACTCAATTGATGTAGAAGAATGGTGTAGTAGGATTACCTACCATAACCATGAAAGCTGGAAAAGTGTAAGGGTTTCATATTTGCTAAACATGAAAAAAACCATTCTAGAAGTCATAGTGGAAATTGACACAACATTACAATTGTTTCATTCAGTTTTTTTCTCTATCAATTATGTTTTCTTATGGTCATAAGTATTTTATGTTGTTTATCAATCACTATAGTATGATGACTTGGATCTATTTCCTTCAATATAAAGCTCAAGCATTCGAGACACTAAAAAATTCTTGAGTGATGCTGGAAAAATATGTTCAAACCTAAATTGAGAATTTAAGATCAAATAATTTTGGTGAATACACTTCAAAATCATTTAATGCATACCTAAAATAAAATGGGATCAAACACCATCTCATAGTTGCTTGCCTCCCCAATAAAAGTCTAGTAGTGGAAATAATGAACAAATTTGTGATGAGTATAGTGGATAAATATTGTACTTCAACGAGATAAATTTATATTTCTAGATAGAGGTAGCTCATACAATAGTATATATCCATAATAAGTCACTATCATCAAGTACTCAAATGAAGACTCCATATAAAAATGAATAATTTGGACCACATGAGTAATAAATGCATTAATTTTGGATATTTTGAAGCCTCCAAGGTATACCATCTCTATGGTGAATTTAAAAAAATCCTCATTATTATGGATATCATGTTATAAGAAACTCGCAAAGGATGAGGTGAACATCAATTGTCAGTTGATTTAACTAAAGAAGTATGCCAAGATAGTTGTATATAAAGAGGTTGATTTATATGTTCCAAAAAGTGAACATGGGATAGGAAATCGGGAATCAATTGGTTATGTCTCCTAAAATAGAAAATGATATTTCTCCTCAAGGACAAAGTAAAACTTCATAAAAAAGTGAACAAGGTCCAAAATAAAATAAGTCAAAGGAATAAGGAGATTTATATTAGAAAAATGAGTCACCCTTATGTAAATACCAGAGAATAATATTTAAAATGGGCCACTCATACATTAAAATATGCCAAACTTGAGTAGGGAAAATGAGCATTTGAAGTACATATGTAGAGAAACAACAAGAAGTATAAAAGTTACTTAAAAATTCCAAGATAAGATATCACATTTCACCTTGAATGATCCTCCAAAAGAATGAGAACTCAATGGTACATTTAATTTATAACTAATATCATATAAACAAACTACAAAATGTGTGTAATAGAGAAAATTTATGAAGAAAGAATTTGACGCAATTGCCTAAAATGGAACTTGAAATTAGTGGATTCCCCACTAAATTGTAAACTAATTGGATACAAGTGGGTCTTTTGAGAAACATACAAAGAAAATGGATCACTTTGAAAACATAAAACAAGTATTGTATGAAAGGATTTTCCCGTAAGGAAGGCATTATCTATAGTGAAAACTTTGCATTAACAATAAAGTGGACTACCACTCAAAATTTGTTGGCTTTGCCAACACAAAATGGGTACAAATTTCATTAGAGGGACGTGAAAAATTCTTTTTTAATGACGATCTTTAAGAACTAGTGTACATGAATCATCTTAAATATTTTGTAATTGATGGCTAAGTGCAAAGTGCACAAACTTGAAAAATAGTTATATAATTTGAAACAAGCCCTAGAATATGGTATGAAATGCTCATTGAGAACCTTCTAAACATGAACTTCAAGTGTTAATAGTTTTTTCAAAATAGTTGAAAATATAGTTATATATGTGGTGGTGTATGTGGATGATCTACTTATCACAAGTAATACTTGAAAAATACACTAAAAAACTAAAACAAAGTTAATGAAGGGATATGCGATGAAATATTTGGGTTATCTTCAATACTATTTAGGGGTTGAATTAATTAGAAAATAAAATAAAATCTTCATCACACAAAAATTATTGGTGACGATTTGAGAAAATTTAGAATGATAGATTATATGCTTCTTAGTATAGTCATGGAATATAATTTGAATTTTACATTAAAATATTCTAATTTTTTTCATTGCCACTAAATACAAACAACTTATTAGAATCTTGATCTATGTGATCACAACTAGAACAAACATTTCCTTTTTGTTGGAATTATTTTTATATTCATGGAACAACCTTGAGAATGTCGTTGTGTAGTAGAAAAAGACTCTTTGATATCTAAAAGGAACACAAATACTCCACAAAAGGAATATTAATACTAGTTGCATATTTTGATTTTGAATACGGTAGCTATCTTGAAGATGGTAAATCTACATGAAGTTTTCTCATTGATATGGGAACAACATTGATCATTTAGAAGGAAAATAAACAATCTATTACAAAATATATTTAATGAAAGAATAATTTATGATAGTTTCAAAGGAAAAATAAGAAATTTTGTGGCTCAAAAGGATTCTTTTAGACTAGTAAAAAATAATAGGTTTCATCAACACCACTCATGGTGACAACATAATAGTAATTTCAATAGAAAAATCTATTCTTTCATGACTGAACCAATAACATAAATAAAAAATTCCACTTTGATTTGATATCAATGTTAAAGAATGGAGTGTCAATTTGATGCATTGTTCAACTATAGAGAAACCATTATATATCTTGACTAAGGTGCTTAGAAAATAAAAATTGTGTTTAGTTTAGAGGCATGCTTGGTCTCACAACTACCCTTGTGGATTAAGCATGGGATGTAATATTATTGTATATTATATTGTTAATCCTAGGGCAGGATATCTTTTTTTCCCTAGTGTTAGTGAGAATAATTCTCTGGAACATGAACAATAATGGATAATATGAAGTGCAAAAATCATTCCATTGGCTTAATATTTGTAAATATTGTTAGTTTTTCTTGCTAAATTATCAAACAAAGTTTGGTTTGCACATTTTGTTTCCATTTTATTAAATTTTGTAGTCCATCCAATTCTTCTTGGCCAAACATGAGAAATAATTAACCTTTGAAGATGATTAAATATCTCAAAGAGACATTATTAATAGAAATTTAGTCTAGTACATTAAAATTATTACCAATCATTTATGGATCGAAAGAGTAGTTGATTATGATTTGAGATTAAAATTTTTAGTGAAAATTTAATCATTTAGATAGGTATTAGTTTCAAGAGAGTCAATTTTTAGTATGATACCAATATGGGCCCTAATTACTTACTGAATAATATACATTTTTGTGTTATTTGTGTTTATGACTTTTTAGTTATGTGTAAAATTCTATTTTTAGATTGGAAATGCTAGTTAGAGTATAGCCTATTGGATGTGCAATCAATTGAGTTTAAAATATTATCCATTCATCCCCAAGAGTTATGGGAACCATTTATTTTTATATTTTACTAAATTTAGTCTTAGTTTAGTTTAATTCTATTTTTAGGAGAGTTTGGGGTGAATAGTTTAGCTTGTTTCAAAATAGACTATATGTGTGTCACTTAATCTCATTTTGGATTATTGCATGTTAACCAAATATCAGTAGTGGGTGATATTTGTAATATTGGGTATATTTTTAGTATTATTTATTTGTCTTTAGTTCACTTAGGAGTTGCATATTTTTTTAGTCTTTGACTTTTCATGCAAGTTGAAACTAGTCTTATTGATAATAATGGCTATAATTGTGTTTAATGACAAATGAGGGAGAATGTTTCCAAGTGGTTGAGATTTTTTGAATGTATTTAGCTATAATTTAATTTTCAGGTATTTACAAATAAAACCAAAAAGTTTTGGAATCATAATTTGAAGTTATACAATGCATATTATGTCATTAATCTCACATTCAAGAAAACTAGTTAAATTGCTAGTTAATATGGGAAAATTAGACGATCTTTAACTTCATTTAGAAAGAATTTCAGATATTATTTTCACTCCTTATTAAAAAAATTCATTTGGTATCATATAATGGCTAAAAAAATATTTATAAGGGTTTTCGCCATTATTAGGAGAAACATGGGTTCGGTGTGTTATGATTCTATGAATATCCCTATTTTCAAAGGCAACAATTTTGAGTACTAGAGATTAGTTGAAGTGAATTATTATTTGGAAGGGAGTTTTGGATAATATTAATTATGGATACAATATAAGTATATATTGGAATATTTTGACTTAAGATTGTAAGAGGGCAACAAAGGAATAAGAAAAGGAAGGTGCACAAACTTTTTCTATTTCTAGAGTTCCATAGATCTTAAAATCTATCCAGGATTCGCAGGAAGTAAGAATTCCCATGAGGCATGAAAGACCTTGGATAATTCATGTTAAGAATCTGATAAGGAAAGAGATCCAAAAATTCAAACCCTTAAAATAAATATTGAGGGTTTAAGAATGTTATTAAATGAGGGAGTTGGGGATTATTGCATTAAGATGAATGATTTAGTTTATAGAATGAGGATTTATGGAGTAATAATTGAAGATAAGTCTATTTTTATGAATATTTTGAGATAATTGACATAAGTATGTTTTCATATTGTGATCACTCTTGAGGAGTGCAAGGATATGAACACAATCAATGTTGATGAATTAGTGGGTTCTCTCTTGACCCATGAGGATAAGATGAGATTATACATAGGAGATTCAATACAAACTTATGAACAAACACTTGAAATAAAGGAAAGTACTTATAAGGAGAAATATGAAGATAAATTCACAAGTAAAGGTAATATAAATCTTACCTTTCATTACTTTAGAAAACCATGACACTTTATTTACGAATGCATGCCACTTAAAACTAAAAATAAATCTAATCAAGAGGGTGAAAATTATGCTTTTCAAGATGAAAACATTTAGGAACCATAGAAATTAGATGATTAAAATTTATCATCTCTCTTTCACTATGGGATTAGAGGATCGATAAATTTATATTTTCTCAAATCACATGAAAAATCAGAAAGATGGTTTTAGTAAGTTAGATGATTCTTTCAAAATCTAAACACAATTGGGAGATGGAAAGTCCATCCAAGTTGAAGGAAAGGGAAACATGCAACTTATCACAAGTCAAGGTATGGTAAGAGGTATTCCCAAATTATATCCTAAGAGTGTGGAAGAAATATTTATAGGACATTTTGATGTAAACAAAGGATACAATTTTTATCATCTGCTAGTGAATCTATGATTGTTTCTATAGATTGACGTTTTCTTTGAAATGAGATGTATGCTGATCATGATAAAAATTTTAAAAGGGAAATGGGTAAAGAGGAAATTATATTGAATTATATTTTGAGGGATTACAAATTATTACATAAGTTTCTAGTTCAACATGAAACAATACTAGCTCTTCCCAAGAGATTAGTCATTCATCTACATCAACACCAAATAAGAATAAACCTTGTTGAATCCATATCCATAAAATAAAATGTTGGATCAGAATTATGAGAGGAGTATTAAAAGGATTAAAAATCAATAAGACTTTTTTTTTTTATGATTCTTATGATGATAATACTATGTTTGCATTGTTATCTATGGTTAGTGAACCTAAAAGTTATGCAAAAGCTAGTCAAAGGAAAGAGTGGGTTGATACTATGAAAATTGAGATGGATTTAATTGAGAGGAATGATAAATGGAATATGATTCATAATATATATTATAAATATGTCACTAGAACCAATTGGGTATATAAGACCAAAGTTAATAGTTATTGAGTTTCACTAGTTTATAGATTTATGAGAAAGCGATCACTGAAGCATTTGCAAGCAATGCAAAGAGTTTTCATATATGTAAGAGGTACTTTTAATCATGTGATTAATTCCATAGCATAAATTTTATTGTGTATGATTGGATATATAGATTTATATTGGGGAGGTTTTATTGATGACATGAATTCTACTTCATATTATTGCTTCACATTGGGAAGTGGTTTGGTTTCGTGGTAAAAACAAGATTGGTTTTCTTTATCCTCTACTAAAGCTGAATATACAGATATTACCTTTTTTATGCACAAGTTTTGGTTGAGAAGACTCTTAGTTTATTTTAGAGAGGCTCAACATGAGCCTACACATATTTTTTGTGATAATAATGGGGTAATATAATTGTCCAAGAATCTAGTTTTCCATACAAGAACCAAACATATAGAAATAAAAAATAATTTTATTAGAGACTCGATAAATGGTAACCAATTTTTTAATGAGTATGTGAGAATTCAATACTATATTGATGCTATTTTCTAGAAGGTTTTGTTATAACAAGTTTTTGGAAGACTCAAGGAGAAGATAGACATTTCCTCGCTTTGCATCAAAGAGGAAAATGTTGAGTATGATGCCAATATGGGCACTCGATCAATTACTTAATAGTATAATATTTTTTGTGTTTTTTGGTGTATAGGATTTTTGGTTATGTGTTAATTATATTTTTAAAAATCTATTTTTAGAATTCTATTTTTAGTTTGGAAGTGTCCATTAGACTGTAGTCCATTAGATGTGCACTTAATTGAGTTTAAATCATCATCCATTCATCCCCAAGTGGTAGGGGTGCCATTTAATTTTATATTTGACTAACTTTATCCATATTTTAGTCCATTTCTATGTTTAAGAGAGTTTGGTGTGAATAGTTTAGCTAGTTTAATAGATTATACACGTGTCACTTAAACTAATTTTGAGTTATCGTGCATGTTGACCAAATATGATTAGTGGATGATAACTGTCATCATACTGAGAGTCTATTTTAAGTTTTCTTTAATTTTATTTAGTTCACTTAGGAGTTGTATAATTTATTTTTAATCTTTCACATTTCAAGCAAATTGACACTAGTCTTATTGTAATAGCTATAATTACTTTGTTTTTAGTTTAATTGTTTAATCCAAAGGAGGGATAATTTTTCCAAGTGGATGAGATTTTGGAATGTGATTAACTATAATTTTATTTTAAAATATTCAAAAATAAAACCATAAAGATTTGGAATCATGATTTGATGTTATACAATGCATATTATGTCATCAATTTCTTATTCAAGAAACTTAGTTTAATTTCTAGTTAATTTGGGAAATATTTGATGACGTTCAACTTCATTTAAAAAGTATTGTTATCTAAATAACTCTCCTAGTTATCCGGACAACTTATATTTTCATCCCAACTTTGATGTTTCACATTTCGGGTTGTGCGTACTCAAGATTGTTCCTTTGACAACTTGGCACAATTGCAGTTCCTCTACGTGCCCTTGCGTGCCTTCCTCTTCCCTTTTACATTCATCTATACACTTGCACTTTCCCTTGTGCACCTTCCTCCTGTGCACCCACTTTCTCTCCTATACCATCATGCACTCCTTGCGGGCACCTCTACAAACTTACCTTCCAATCGGATAAGTCCATGACATTCCTCTTGTGCTCCCTCTTTTATTTCTTCCTCTCTGCACGCCTTTCGTTAGTTGAGTTATTACATATTATTTCCATAATTTCATTATGTAAGTATGCCTTCCTCCCACACACGTGCCTCCCCTCTGTTTCCCTTTCGCGTGCTTGCTTCTCTCTCCCATGCCTTGCGCCCTCCTTTGGGCCCTTCTGTGCCAAGTCATCTTGTGTCAGACTTGAGTGGGCTACATGTAACCTATCAGAGCATGCCAATAGGCACCGAATCTGGAAAACTAACCAATGTATGACACATGGTAGAAAAAGACAAAAAATGAATAGTTGGCCATCATTTCATCCAACCCGCGTGTGCCACGTGTCTTGCGCTTGCGCCTGGCGACTCGACATCTTCTCATAGCCGCCGTATCTTTTTGCTAAAGATCTCAGATCGATGCATGCCTATACTTGTCAGAAAGTTAATGACACAAGCTACATGTTGGACTATTCAAATTCAAATATAGGTGGGATTTGTTAGGTAAAAAATAGGGAAACATCTTTCAGTTCATCAATGCATACATCCAATCAAGTGTTAGAATTTGAAAATTCTAATAAATATTGGTTTAATCAATTTACATATTATATAATGTTACAATAAATATTTAAAATAAACATTACATCATAACATAAATAAATAAATAAATAATTACAAGAAATAAATACACAGGTGACATGACATTTATGGTGGAAAACCTCAATAAGGTAAAAACACTTTAAAAATAACCTTTTACTTCAAAGAACTTATTTTACATTCAATAAGATCACTCCTCCTTTAAAACCCTATTTAACAAGGGTAAAACCAAATCACTTGATTTTCACACCTTTGATATATTTCCCAAATATATCAAATGAGGACCTAATGTCCATTTTATATAAGGTGATCCAAAGTATGTCTCTTGCCTACCTTTTCAATATAAAATGGTTGACACATATACTATGTGAGTGTATTTAATAAATAGAAACATAAATGATTCATATTATTAAATACTTACCTAATGTATATTACCTAGGTATGAATATTTAATTAAAGAAAAGTATTTCATATTATTAAATATTTAACCTATATAATAGTGATGGACCCATATTAATTAAAGGTTGGCAGACCACTTAATCATTATGTTCCAACACTCACCCTTAATGTTAAGTGGGATAAAATATACCAATAGATTACTCCCCATGGTACACTACAAGATTTACAATCCTTAAAACATAAAGGTTTTAGGTTAGCATATCGGGTGAATGAATTATAACACCTTCATCATACTCAAGTTACCTTTTGGTACAAAAGGATTTGGAATCCCAAAGATCATCCCATGATCAGTGGCTAAGTATGATTCGTGAGTTTTACATATTCTCACTTATTCTCATAAAAGGTTATTGAACTCAAGCACAAAGGAGCCTTTTATAACCAAGGACCTCCTTAATAATATGCTTCGTACTGGTTGTTTACCAGTAAACTCAATAGCACTAAAGAGTTTACTAAAAACCACATTTAAGATATTTCTACACTTCTTTCTAAAAAAGAAGTTGAGGAGGTATACATGCCTGAAGGTCTTTTTACACTTTTCCAGAGGTCTTTTTTACACTTACCCGAAGGTCTTTTATAAATGCCTCGAAGGTATTTTTCAAAAAAACCAAGCTCCATTAGGAAGGTGAAATTGTCATGCACACGCCCCCTAAATGGCAACTCCGACAATCAAAGATTTTCACAAAAGTGACAAAACTTTGCAAAGCACTCAGGGGCTTTGTGAAGATATCAACAACTTTATCTTTAGTCAGCCCAAACTTGAGATATATCTTACCACTTAGCACCTTATCATAGATGAAGTGTATATGTATCTCAATGTGCTTCATCCTTTGATGTTGTACTAGATTATGTGCAAGAGATATGGTGTTTTGGTTGTCATAGAACAAAGGAAAACTATGTGGATCCTTCATCTTTATCTCATTAAACAACCTCTTTAGCTATAGAACCTCTTTTGCGGCTTCCGTTGCACTTCTATGCTTAACTTCATTGAAGAGATAGAAATAGTTGGCTACTTTTTGCACCAAGTAATGACACCTGCACCAAATTTAAACACATAACCAGAAGTATATTTTCTATCCAATACATCATCAAGCATGATCAGAATCACAAAATCCATATAAGTTAGCATTTTCATTCTTAGTATAATGTAACCCATAATTGATTGTACCTTTAATATATCTAAGAATCCTTTTTACAAGATTCTAATGATCTCTATAAGGTTCTGCATAAACCTAGAAGCAATTCCTACTGCATAGGAAATATCTAGTCTAGTGATAGTTAGATAAATCAAACTACCAACTAACTTCCTATATAAATTAGGATCAAATTTTTCACACGAAGGTTTATGATCAATTTTCCGTCCAACTTCCATAGAAGTAGAAATTGGTTTACAATCAATCATGTTAAAAAAATTTAGTACATTGGTTGCATATCGTGCTTGAGAAAAACAATATAATAATTATCTTGGAATACAACCATGCCAAGAAAATTATGTAAGAGACCTGAATTAGACATTTCAAAGTATTGTTTCAATTTTTTTAAGTCTACAAATTAAAGTAGAATTATCACTAGTCATAAGAAAATCATCAACATATATACAAACAATGGTAATATGTGATCCTTGTTTCTTAATGAATAGATCATTTTCAGAAGAACAATTAACAAATCCTAACTATTTAAAGAAAGAATTAATTTTACATACCAAGCTCTAGGAGCTTGCTTTAAACCATATAAAGATTTTTTCAATTTACAAACATAGTTTTCTTTACCGAGTTTCTTAAAATTATTTAGGTTGAGAAATGTAAAGTTATTCTTTTAAATCACCATTTGAAAAGGTACTTTTCACATCCATTTGGTTGATTTCCCACCCAAATTGAGAGAAATTACAAATAAAGTCCTAACAATACTCATTTTAGCTATACGGGTAAATGTCTCAACATAATCAATACCAAGTTTCTAAGTGAAACCTCTAACAACAATTCTAGCTTTATGTTTTTCAATACTACCATCTACATTATATTTTACTTTGTATAACCACCTAGACCCTATAATACTTCTTTTCTATGAAGGTGGAACTAACTACCGGAGTTTGATTTTGAATTAGGGCATTATATTCAACTTGTATTACATTGATCCACTTCTCATCGTGATAAGATTCTTCAAAGCTTTGCAGATCAAGGTTCATACAAGGTCATTAATGCATGGTACGTATGATGGATTCTGGTCATTTTCCTAAGATCAACAAGATTAGAGATTTCTAACACAGATTGAGCCAATTTTGGTTTCTTAACTAGGAGTTAGGAGATTCAAAAGTATTTATAGTATCAAAAAAGAAACATCATCATGACCATTTACTATATTCTTATTATTAGAATCATAACCATCATTAGAAATATTGACAGAGTTAGAACATATTTACCATTATCAAATGAACAAAATCATTTTTCCAAAACCACCACATTGCGGTTTTCAGTTACTTCCCTTTTTATAGGGTTGTAAAAATTTAGAAATGCAGTGTTAATACCATATCTAATGAAAACACAAGAAAAAGAAGTCATATCAAGTTTCTTTCTTTTTTTTTTAGGAATTTATAAAGAAGTAGGACTACCAAAAACTTTTAGATGATAATTATTAAGTTTTTGATTTGACCATTTTTCTAAAGGAGTTAAAAGATGAATAACTTTGGTAGGAACCCTATTTAGAATGTAGATTGTTGTGTTCCTTACTTCTGCCCACAAAAATTCGGGAAGACTAGTAGAATGAAGCATAGTGCGAGCCATATCTAAAATAGTCCTATTCTTACATTTTACAACACCATTAGATTGGGGATAATGAGGAGAAGTTAATTCCATTTTAATACCACAATCAATACAAAATTTTTCAAATGTTTTGCTAACATATTCACCCCCATTATTTGTTCTAAGTCTCTTAATTTTATAATTTGAAGAGTTTTCAATAGATGCTTTAAATTCCTTAAATTTCCCAAGTACATCAGATTTATTTTTAAGAAAATATGACCAAATCATCTTGGTGAAATCATCAATAAAATTCATAGCATATAAAGAACCATTTAATGAAGCTACTTCAAGAGGTCCTCTAACATCACTATGAATAAGTTCTAGTGGGGAAGAGGAACTCTCTTCAAGATGTGAGTGAAATCATTTAGCACTTTGTTTTGAGCGTAAACACCCTTCACACGCATCATGAGAAGAAGAAAACACACAAACATTTCAAAAGATTACATCTAGCCATTTCATATAAAATTTGATAATTAACATGTCATAATCTTTCATTCCATAGTTTTAAATTATTCAAACTTTGAGAAACAAAACAAGATGTAGAAGATAAATCATAAAAAGTATACAAACCATTTCTTTGAATTCCTTCAGCTATTATATTATCATTACTATCCTTGATATACCAAGTATCTTTCAAAATTTGAATAGCCAAACCATCATGAGTTAATTGAGAACATGATAAAAGGTCTTTTTGAGTTTAGGAACAAATAAAACATTATTTAACACACCATTAGCAAATTTTAATTTTCCTTTCTCTATTGCTTCTAAAGATGAGTTATCACTAAGATACACATGTTCATTGATTTTCATAACATTAAATAAAGAATTTGAAACACCATTCATATGATTTAATGCACCTAAATCTATAATCCATTCAAAATTAGAGGAAGAGTTCAACACAACATATAATGCAATAGTTTTAGGAATATCATTAGAGCTATCTTTTTCCTTAAATTGTATTTAGAAGAAAAACTTTGTTTTTATTTTTATGGATAGGTGTCTTAGTTTTGTAATATTCCTTTTTATGTCCAAATTTACCACATTTGTGAAATTTACCACTAAAACTAACACACAATTAATCGGAAGAAAAATTTTCTTATCAACAAAAGAAGATTTAGATCTAAATTTTTGATTCGAGAAGGACATGCGAGGTTTGAAATTTGAATTCGAGAAAGAAGTTCTTGAGAGATATTCTCCTTAGATTCAAAGTTCATCATCACTTGCTCTTCCCTGTATCGTAACCGAACTCAAGGTATTTAAATCAGGTAGATCATTTTCATTCGATATTTAGAGTTCAAGATAGAAATAAAATTCTTAAATCTTTCATGTATATTTAATCGAACAGTAAAGTAAATTAATTTTTCACCAATTAAATCACAATTGCATCCATCTAATTGTGTTTTAATATTTTTAATTTTGGCTAAGAAATTAACTACTTTTTCATCTCCTTTCATAGGATTTGTAAGCAATTCTAAAACTAATTTAATAATTTTAGATAAATGCATACCTTCATGCATGGATTCTAGTTGCATCCATACTTCTTTCGGATGTTCGATATTACTAATGTGTAGAAGGTACTCATCATTCACATTGCGTAGAATCATGGAAAGAGTCTCTTACATTCATTGCAAGAATGCATTCATGTTGTCTATAGTTGCTTGACGACTAGTGGGAGCAACCTTAGATCTAGAAACAATTGTCTAGAGTTTCCTCACCATAAGTTCTGATTTGACCCTAATCTTCCAAATGTTGTAGTTGGTTCCATTCGAGATCTTGGTTTTGTTAAGACGAAATATAAGTGGACTCATTGTTTACATGAACTCGTAAAACACACCCCATTATAATATACAATGTACCATAAATTTAGATACACATTTATATAAAAAAACACTTTTAATAGAATCGGATCTAAATTTTATAGATCTACATAAACTATTTAACGATAACTAATTATATCATTACAATGCATATTAATTAACCTCACATGGTCAAAATAATAACCCACAATATAAAGGGCTTTGCATTATACCTTAGACTTATATAAAAAAATTTACGACCATATAGAAGTGAAGAAGAAACCCCTAAGAATGCAAAACAATTTCAAATTTTTAGAAAAAAATAATGTAGAAAAAGATCCGGCCAACTTAAATTTGACGTCTAAATGACCGTCATTATGACTTATTTTTAGTTTGTCATGATGGTTATTTGATCGTCAATTTTAACACAGTGAAAGTTTCCTAGAACCTATGAGCTTAAATTTGACGTCTAAATGACCGTCATACTGCCTTATGTTTGGTCTGCCATGACGGTCATTTGACCATCAAATTTAATGGAGTCAAAACTTGTTGTGTATTTCCAAAATGTGAAATTCTAAAATTTCTTCTTTTGTATAATATTAGGGAGGTTATATTTTAATACATTATATTAACCTATTATAATTTATAATGTAAAAATATATTCATTTTTTAAAAAGAGGTATATAGTTTATATAATGTAAATAAAAAACAACATATAGTCTATAAAAAATTATAAACTATAGTATATATATACTTTAAAAAAAACGCATATAAACCTTATTATGGGGGCCCTCATGAAAAAAATATTTAAAACATTTATGAGGCCATGTAATTTTAAATTCTACATAAACCTTAGAATTTACAGAGGAGACAACATTTTCATGCTTCGATAGAAAAATTCAAATCCTATTTTGATGGAGCTTTGTCTCCTCCTTCATTTACCATTGACAAAATTCAACCTGCACATATTAAAACTATAGAAAAAAATATTTCAAATATTTTACCCTTACCTGTACACAAGTTTTCACGGAAGGTAAGAAATTTTCAAAATTTCCACACTGTGAATATTTAAATAAACATTATATAATAACATAAAAAATAAAGAAATACTTATAGGAAATAAATAACATAGGTGACACAATATTTATAGTGGAAAACCCCAATAGGGTAAAAACCACTTTGAAAATAACCTTTTACTTTAGAGAACTTATTTTACATCCAGTAAGATCACCTCCTCTTTTGAAACCCTATTTACCAAGGGTAAAACTAAATCACTTGATTTGCACACCTTTGATATATTTCCCAAATATATCAAATGAGAACCTAAAGTCCTTTTTATATAAGGTGATCGGGTATGTCTCCGACCCACCTTTTCAACTTAAAATGGTTTAAACATATACCTAGGTGAGTGTATATAATAAATAGAAACATAAATGATTCACATTATTAAATACTTACCTAATGTATATTACCTAGGTATGAATATTTAATAATAGAAAAGTATTTCATATTATTAAATATTTAACCTATATAATAGTGATGGACCCATATTAATTAAGGGTTGGCGAGACCACTTAATCATTATGTTCTAACATAGGGTTGGTGCTCTACTAAACTAGGGGTTGGAAGTGTAAAGTTGGTGCTTCACTATATCTCTTTGATTTGTGTAATATAATCATATTTTAGATGGTTTTTCTTCCCCATGAGAGCTTCCCACTAATATATGGTGTTCACGTGTCTTCTTCTTTGTTTCATGTACTTGTAAATGGTTAATACACACATAATATGCTCATATGGTTATGAATGTTAAATGAATGAATGTAAGTGATGGTAAATGAAATAAGATTTTTTAAGGAATTATTCACGCCCACCCCTCATTCCATTGTGATTCCAAGATGTTGTGTATTTTAAGGTATTTACTTTAGTTTTTGGCAAAAAGGTGGGAATAATTATTATTATTTAAGAACACATTATATTAGATGATATGAGTTATAATAATTTTCTTAGAGGACTTTGAATTAATTATGTAGTTGTTGTCCATTAAAAATTATATTGAAAATTGAAATTTATACATTAAGTTTTTATCTATACATTCCAATGAAGATAATAAGGATTAAAATTCCATTATTGATGAAAACAAAAGTATAGTACCCTAAATTTGTTTAGAGGGACTTGAATTTTTTTTTTTTGTTTTGAATATTTCTTGAAAGTGGGTCCACTACTACAAATTTGGATTTATTAATGCATATTTCCCCATTCTCAATATACTTTAAGTACCACATTGCCACATTATTGAAATCATATATATCATAATCACTTATATTCGATGTGTGAGTCTTATTACACATCTCAAGAACATTTCTATAATTTTAGCATTGAATTTATTAACTCATCATAGGTTCATAGTCATTGTAATTTTTCAGCCATGAATCTATCCATCTACTATGTACACATTCTACACGTTTTCAATTGTCGGATTTTTGAATGGGTAATTTGTCTTAGTTGGAAAACAAGTTTTAGGTTCAATTGGGCGGAAAACTAATGAAAGGTCTCATATTTTAACAATAAACCTCAAATATATTTGACCATATGGGATTGAATTCATTCCTTGGATATCAATACGTGCAAAAAAAGTATATATTTCCTAAATCTTCCAAGACTAACCCTATATTAGCTAAGATCATAGTACTAGAGTATACAAGGTCTTAAAGTGCATGTTTGTAAGTTTCTATAGACAAGTGTATTTGGTAATTATGTGCTTGATAATTAATGTTTTTTCTTGTATCACTTAATTATGACTTGCATGCACAAACATAGTGTAAATGAATTATCCTACTTGTCTCCTGAAGGTTACAAATACTCCTTTTTATACCACATAACTAATACAACAACACGACCGATTTAATGATAATAAACATATCTTACCTCCTACTAGGCCTATCCCATGAATATTATCACACATTTTTTTTTGGACACTACCATCTAGTAGGACACTAACGTTAGGCCTGTTTGTGTTTGGATTTAGGAGCCAATGTCCTCTATCTTTCAACGGTATAATTTCTTAAGTTTATCCCAAATCCCCTTCGGATGACATTAATGAAAAATTACATCCCATGAAATGTATAAAATTAAATCAAACAATATCATTTAGTCACTTGGAAACATGAAAATTGCTTGAATTCTACTTAGAAATTGCAGAGGAACACTTGATCTTCATTTCCAAATATCCAACAAAATTTCCATAAACATCCTTAAATATAGAGAAAAAATTATAAACAAGAACTAAGTAGGTATGAATCACTTTAGTATCTTCAAAGAGCATCCCAAGCCAAGTAAAAAAACATTCCAAATTCTTATCAAGTGTTATCAAACACCTATATGCAAAATTACACTTAAGGGGTTTCTATTTCCAAACACTCCACTTAGGAACTTTGCTTTAACACTCTATCTATCATGAAGGGTTCATTATGTATATAGTTACTTCCTCTAATTTTATTGAGTCTTGAGGGAACACATAAGGAGTGGATTTCTATATTGCATTCATACTTACATGAGCAATAAGAGAACTACATGAAGTTTGAGCCCCTCATTTGGGAAATTTAGTGTGACGGATGGGGCGGAATGAAAAAGAGGTTGACCATAAAGGAAAATATAACTCCACCAAACATAAAATCCCTTTTTATATAATTGTGTGATTTAAGTGCTATTAGGATAATCAATATTTTTATCATTATATGTGCATGCAAAATATTTTAGTAATAATGAAAGTGCAAGAAGAATCTACGATCAAGTCTTTAAAGAAACCTAGTTTAACCAAAATTTGAAAATTTGCACCAAATACTAGCACCAAATAGGATGGTAATAACTAGTTCTCGTGTTCTCACTTGGCACTAGTATCCAAGAAGGTTTTTGGGTCTAGAATAAAGTACATTTAATATAATTACAATTTATTTTTGCTAATTACAAAACCAAAACCTTTGTGAGACATTGAGAAATTTAAGTCAACCTATCTTATTACATATTACTATATTTTAACATGTGTTTAATCAAATAATATTTCTTTATTGTATTTATATGTGTTTTTAGATATAAATGTCACTATATTTATTCATAAAACATAATAGAGCATTAGTCTCTAGATTTTAAAATTAATTATACCATTTAGCCACTTTCTATTTTTCTAAACTAGATTAAATTATGTGGTAAACATGATTATTGATAAAATTCATCTTCCTTACCCCTTTAGGGTTTCAATTATTATCTTTTAGGTTTTTTTAAATATCACTATGATTTTTATATCCTAAATTTGAATATACATATTTACATTAGGGTTTTAATGACCTTGTTTTCTTAGGGTCACCATGAGATTATTATCTCAAACCTTAGATATGATTAGGATATATGGAATTATAATTTATGAGTCCATTTGGTTTTAATGCTCCTCGATTGTTGGATATACAATGCACCAACCATTTGGTTTATCCAGCTCTTACTTTTCTATTTTCAAATTGGTGACTTGGTTACCCACCATTTTCCCATGGTGTTATTACAAGTTATATCTCCCACACTATTTTTAAGGGGCATGGTAATATCCTTATAAAGAAAAAAATTTCTCTATACATGGTGTATGACTTCCTTTCTCTTATCTACTTTTAAAATGAAAATTTTGATATTTTTAGAGTTAAAAATTATAATTTCATTATATGTAAATCTCTATAGAATATGATATAAAGAAGAAGGGACTAGAAATCCAACACTCACCTTAAATTATAAAAAAAGATGTCGATATTTACTTAAAGGGTTACATTTGGTTTGAGTTTTTGGTTATTGGTTTAGAACAATAATATAAATTAATTATTATGCGGTATATGTTTACACCATGAGTAGATATATATTTTTTTATTATTGGCAAATAGTTTTTTGAATGTTAGATTTTAGAATGTTATTATATAAAAAATAAAAAGATGTAAGGCTTTGCAATATGTAGATTATTGTGATATAATCAACTTCTAACATTAATCATTAAAATTTGAAATCTAAGCTCTCTTTTATGAGATTAAAGCACCATTAATGGATCTAAAAAATTCAGATTCAATACACAAGAAATACAGGGATTTACTAAAATCAAACTCCACACTGAAATATTATTATTACAATAGTCTACACCGCTTCTCGATTATGAATAAATCCATTAAATAGGAGTGGAACAATAACAATATCCATAATTTTTTTCCATACTCCCGAATGGATTAACAAACTAACATTAATAATAATAAAACAATACTATTGTTTTATTATTATAACACACTAACCATCTAAATTTACCTTTTTAACTTTTACCACTAACTATTACATTTCACATTTTACTAATTTACCATAAGTAAATATAAAGACATATGTTATGCAATAACCAAATAATTACTAACATTCACCTAGGTAGTGCGAACATGGGGAAAACACGCCTGTATATTAACGTGCCACTTCGTAGCTTGCTTTTTCATGATTTGGATGGTTTCAAGGACAATACTAAAAACCTCTGGATGGTTTTCCCAGTGGTTTACCAACAACCACAACTATAGATATTTTTTCTAGTGGATTACTAACAACCACAACTATAGATGGTTTTCTAGTGGATCCAACAACCACAATATCATGATGCTACAGTACATTTCTCAACTCTCATCATTGTTTCTCTTCAGGAGATTACATATCAGAATCCATGATAGTGCATTTATTCATCACTCACAAAAAATTGAAACAATGTGTCATTTTCTCCCATAATGTGAAGTTTCCATAACACAACACAAAGAAATATGAAATCAACACACCATGTTGAAAACAAAAAACACACACACACACACACACATGTCACCAAACCAGTGATGCAACCACATCATAGGTGAATGATGAGAGGAAAATGTTTGACATCCATCCTCCATTGCCTCCAGCCTTTAATGTCATGTTGATAAATCATCATAATTTATATTTGAGGTTCATGATGCAAGAAGAGGCTCGAATATGATAAAACCAACCTATGATGTTTTGATGATAACTTGAGAACCATAGATCTATTTTATAAACCATAAAATGTGTCAAAAATATAGTTTCAAGATATTTCTAGTCATGTATATAATTTTTGGTGATTTCTAAGGAACCACTAGAGATTCAACAAAAACTTTGGTTATTTCCTTGCAGGTCTATAATCATTGGCAATTCTTGTGTGAAGAATTGCAACAAACTTCGATGATTAATGTGCATGAAAATTGCTTCTAGTAGCTCCTAAAATGGTCACTCTAATCATGAAAATCAATGCAAATGGTAAATGCACATACCACACTTAGAGGAGGAAGAGACCATCATATTTTCTGCAGAGAATTTTTCTAATCTAAAAACTAATGACTGATCGCACACCAAAAACTAATATTTCTCATTCACAGGGACAAAAGAACATAGCTCTGCCTTTACGATATCAAACCTCCATTACAAGCACAAAAATAATACTGCTCTGATACCAAATGAAATCTAAGATCTCTTTTATGAGATTAAAGCACCATTAATGGATCTAAAAAATCAGATTCAATACACATGAAATACAAAGATTTACTAAACTCAAACTCCACACTAAAATATTATCTTTGTAATAATCTACACAACTTCTATGATTACAAAGAACTCCATTAAATAGGAGTGGAACAATAACAATATCCATAACAAATTCTGTTCCATACTCCGAATGGATTAACAAACTAACAACATAATAATAATAAAACAATACCATAATCAATTATTGTTAGGTATGTCAATTTGGAAGGCAGATATGTGATGGTTCCTCTCAAAAATTTTGTTTTGCTAAATTATTTTAGTAGGAATTTTCATATTATCTTTCCGCATTATCTTTTAAATTCCCAAAACACTATGTTCTTGAGTTTCAAAACCTCACTGTGTCACCCCCTTCACCAAGGCCTCATTCTGTTGCTTCACCGCCATTTCCTCTCCCAACATTGTTCAATTCCCATTGCCCCTACTCCTACGCCGACTCCACTTCCCCCACCATTTCTTCTGGTTGAAGGAAAATCAGAACCAAAAACCCTCTTTACCCCCTTAATCATCCCTTCCCCTCCCAAAGAATCCTTTATAGCAGCAAAGAAATTGAGTCTACTAAAATTTTTCTTCACATTAGCAATCCAACTAGTGTTTTTGCTACACAAAGGGAGGAAGTATTTCTCAATCAAATTATCAAAATAGAAAAGGAGGTTAGGATTTGAAAGAAGAGCTCAAGAAGGTCTGTAAGAGAGAAGGAAAAAGGAAGATGCACAATGACCCTGAGCAGGATAATGATCAGATTCTTGAAATTTACAAGAAGCTTAACTCATTGGATAACAAGGGAAATGTAAAAGGAAGGCATGACTACACCATTTTTGTGCTTAAGGATATCTACAACTTTATGGAGTAACATGTCAAAAGTGTATGTGTGCTTAGCAACATTCTTGCTACCATTTGGGAGTCGGGACTAGTACGAGACTTGATTCTCTCACAACTGGATAAGAAGGATCCCTCCAATGTCACTTCCCTAGCACTCTTCACCTCTCTACAGAAGGTAAGGAAAAATATTGACAAAGCATACAAGTGAAGAGGACTGTCCTTACTTTGGGTTTTCTATTTTGATGTTGTCAGGATGTTGTTTTCATGTTGCTTTGTTGCAGTTTTGTCACTGTTTTGATCCTTTTGTATAGTTTCTCAGATAACTATAGTTGGATGTTCATGTATATTCTAGATGCTGATCCAAAATTGATGTATTTACTGCATTATCTGGCTATGGAGCCTTTTTTTAATAGGGTATAGTCCCTTCAAAACTATGGACTATTTTTTTTTGTTATATCTGGCTTTTGAGAATTTTTTTAACAAGGTATAGTCCCTTCAAAACTATTTACCCCTAATAAAAAACAATACCATTGTTTTATTATTATAACACAATAACCATCTAAATTTACCTTTTTATTACCACTAACTATTACATTTCACATTTTACTAATTTACCATAGGTAAATATAAACACATGTTATGCACTAACCAAAGAATTCCTAAAAAATCAGAATAATAAATTCATATAATGATTGAAATAGTTGATAAATGATAAGTACTTTCTAAAATACACAAGAGAGGAGATAGAATTAGCTATTCAAGACAAGAAATAGAGGATCTAGATTGCTATGATAGTGGAATATGATGATATGGATCTGAATATACTTAAGTGAAATTTCTATAACTACAAACCTAATAAAGGTAGGATAGTACAACAATTTTATGCTCAAAACCTAATATGCACAACTCTAGATTGGAACTCTATGGTCTTGGAACTTTTGATAGTTTGGAAATGCAACTTCCTACCTCCCTCACTTGTTTGGAAATGGTCTTCACGATATATCACACTTTCTCTCACAACTTCACAATGTCTTGTAATCATTTGTAATAAAGTGGAAAACCTAGCAACCCTCAAAACCTCCATTAGAGTATTAGTGAACTAAAAGGAGAAAATATGTGTGTGTGTGTGCGCTCCGAGGTCGAGAATACCCTTAGTGGTCGAACTCCTTGCTACCAATTTTTTTCAAGTTCTGCTCTCTATATGCTCTCATTGTGGGATCACACCTCATGTAGTTTTCCTAGGTTCTTGAGTTAGTGTGAATAACTAACCAACCCCATATGAGTTCCCTAGTGTTTCTTGAAACTAAGATAATGGGATAACTACTTGGTATAAAATTTTCCCAATGGGTAGTAATGAGATGTGGTGTGCTTCATCTATGTGACCTAACCCTTTTATTAATTAAATTTTTTTGTAATCCTTAGAGTGACTTTTTTCTTTCTAAGACATAGCCCTATGACCTTTGCATGCTTGAAAACAAAGAAATATGTATTTATTGACCTAATTGAGTGCTTCAAACTTGTATTAGGGACAAGTATCTATATGATGTATAGCTAGATTAGGTAGATTTAGGAACCCTTTGAGTGATTTTAAAAATATATTTGTAATAATAGCTTGTGAGAGTGCCAAATGAGTTATAAAGTGATAATGAATTGCTTATATAACCTTTTATGGGTGAAATATTCTAATAAGGTTGACCCTAGGAAGATGAAATGATCAAAATAAGGATTTGAAATTGAAATCAAAGTTAGTTAATGTGAAGGGGCAGGATTGTATAGGAGTCAGCCAAGGTAGAACCACACATCCCAACCAATCCATACATTTTTAAATCGGAGAGAGAAATACCAAAAATGAAAGTTGTGTCATGAATATCAAAGGTTTAATGATGATTTGATTAAATAACATTCTCATAATTATTGATAGATAAACATGCAAGGATAAACAAGTTTTATTTTAGAGCTAGAGAGATGAGGAGATTAGATTTTGAATGTGAGAATTTTTCTTAGTAAGGAATATGGTCAAACATGGCATTGCATAAGGATAAGTTACTAAAGTTTAGTAACTACATTTCCCCCCCACTAAGCATGTAATTGAAATTTGTATGATTAAAGGAAAATATTTGAGTGTGCATACACATTTTTTATTATCTCGAAATTACTTCTTGATGCGTTGGTCTTGGCATGCTCCATGATGAAACCTGCAACATAGATTGTAGTCAATTTTTATGATATAAAAAATTAACTCAAAAATATATATAATGCTTGTTACTTTTAATATTGTAAAAATTACACAAATGAGATGAAAAACATGGAAGGAATACTCTTTTTAATTTTGTGGAGGAGGAGCTCCCATTGTTCTTTTCCTTAGAGACTTATAATTTTCTATGTATATATAGGAGGATTGGGGGTGATTAATCCCCAATGTTATGTAAAAGGAGATAGTAGAGGAGAGGAGCCATGTTTTCCTAAATTTAAATTTTCTATAGAGAGGAAGGATTTAGACTACGAAGAACCCATGTGCGTCAACACCTTCCATATTTGATATTTTGGTGAGAGAGGAGGAAAAAATTGTCTACGAATCCTTGATTTTGCTTTAATGATTTCCAAACTTGGAAATCTCATGAGATAAGAGGAAAAAGAAATCTACAAAGACTTCATTTTTATTTGGTACATTTTAATAAAACCACATACCACACCATTGTAGATGGATCTAGGCCCAATTTATTGTAACTTGAAAAATTGGACCTTAGAAGGTTTGTATATTTTCATGGCCCCATAAGGTGCTACTTTGTGATTGAAATGATCATATAGAATTTTGAAACTTCAAAGAAAAGAGGAGGTCCATTCCTCCAAACACTATTTTGTAACAAAATATATATAGTGTCATATAAAAGGAATGAATAAATCATGCCCCTTGTAACTTGCCTTGAATTATGTATAATATGAAAATTATGTAAATAGTTGATCAAACATGTAGAAATTGAAAATATAGAGAAGATTCCCCTTGTCTAGGAATCTAGATCATGGTCAAGATCATACCACGGTCCTGAATGTAGTGCATGATTTTGAACTTGTTTAAATTCTACCACATATCAATATCTATGAAATTCTCGAGGATACGTTCTTATATTACGTAACCTATCTATAACTTGAAAAATAACCAGATGAATGCCCCCATTTGACATGCATGTGATAAATAATTTGAGTGTATGGCTAAAAATATGATATGTGTACCCATATATAATATGTATGCTAATTTGCCTAGAATCACATAGAAGGCTCAACTAGTAGCCACATTTATGAACTGTACCTACAAAAGGGATTGTGTATGCTGAAAATCATGACATAGAGAAAAATAAACATGTAAAAATAAGAATAAATGTGTAAAGTAACTAGTAACAATAGGGAAAAGTAGTAATTATGTCCTACCCCATATGAGAACAAGTCTAGAAACAACATGGTAAGATGTCAAAGCCATAATAGAGATTAAAAAAATTTAATCATGTATGCCAGAATCCATAGTAAAAATAGTAATGTAAGCATCAAAGTATAATCCAAGGTTACATAAGCTAGCAATATAAACACCGAGTGTACAATTAAGTAAGGCATGACATTTAGAATATATAGGCATAAAGACATAAAAATGGGATGATGCAAGAGCATCAAATCCATCTTTGTAAATAGATCAAGATGACATCAATTTTGGCTTGCAGGTGTGGTTGTAGGTCTTAGGGGTCCATTTAAGTCATTTTGAGGTGTTAGTTGGTGTCTAGGCTCTTCAAAATTCAAATGAGGTATTTCCCTCCAAAATGTAAAATTTGAATTATGGAGCCATTTTTGGCTTGTACTTGGTGTTGTAATGAGTTCTTGGAAGCAATAAACTATGTAAGGGTGAAATGAAGCATTGTATGGGGGTTTTAGGTCTTCTCTAGGCTCATGAGTCATACTAAATGCTAGATAATGCCATAACTTAAGACATTTATGTAAGAAAACCTCTTATGGGTGAACTCATGTCCATGAACTATGATTGTAACTAACCTGAAGACCCATGAACCATGGTTAAGGACTGATTAGGAGGATATTAAAGGAAAAATTTAAATTCCTTTCTTCATTCTTAGGGGTATGAATCAAGTTTTAAAGTTTCAAGAATATATATGAAGTAGAAAACTCAAGTTTAATACTTCTTGATTGATTTTAGTACTTGTTATTGTGCATAATATATACTTTTGGTCTAAGAGTTGGGTTACAAAGATCTTGGAACTTGGATATTAGCATTGTGTATACATATTTTGATAGTCCTTATATTTTTCATGGTTGGCCTTTAGTGTGATCTTGTACTATGGAAATCCTTAGACACATGAGATATTGTAGGGTTATGTGTGAATAACAAACTAGAAATCAATAGTATATGTCTAGGAGAAGAGACCCATAAGCTTGTTGGAGTTTGGTTAAGGCTTGTGCATGTAATGTAACTATGATCGAGAGGAAGAGTTGTGATGGACCTTCAAAGTATGTCTTTACGTGCTTCTATTTATTATTTAGTAGTGCAAGGTAAAGGAGACAATATAACTTTGTGACAGTTTGTGATGATCCTAGTAGTTGAGAAAAAATGTGTGAAGAAAGGACAATATATGCCCTTGACAATTGTTAAGAATGGAATATATGTGTTTTCTCCTTTCCTTATTAAGTGAATCACTCTTGAGCAAAATCCTATAACAAAGTTTTACTCATAGTTAGAGATATAAGAAAATATTTGAGTTTGAGAGCATTTTGTGATAAAGGAGGTATGACCAAGTTGGACTCATGCATGCAAATCTATTGAAAACATAAATCTATGCCACTTATTGCCATGAAACATACAACCCCTACTATAATGGATACCATGTCTAGGAGAATTGTAGTATATTGATAAATATTACAAGAAGGATTTAGTGGGTGCATCATCTAGAAAGAAGGAAATTGGATGTTTTGATTTTTTTCCACCTTATCATAATCTATCTCGGGTAGATAAATCATGAGGGTTTGGTGTTGGAGAGCCGTAGGCATTGGAAAATCATGTTTCTTCACAAAAGAAAAGGGAAAATGAAAATAATCTCAAGATTTGAGGGAATGTCATAGTCTATTGTGAAAATCATCATGATGAGATTGATAGGAAAATTCTTAGGTTTGATTTGTATCCTTTTAATCGATATTTTATTCAACTTATTATGGATATTTCCTTCTTGAGCCATATGAGCCTTCCATTAGGAGCTAGCTAGGGCTTAAGGGCTAATGACTTATTTTAAGGAGTTTTAGTCTAAATTTTAAAAAAATTATGCTAATGTGATCCTTCAAGAGATAAAGGAAGTAATTTGTTTTTGAGTGAAACTTCAAGTTATAGATGACAATATATCCATACACTGAACATGCATAATCAAGACCTAATTGAGAGGGAAACCTTATAAAGGAGGTGAGTGATAGTTAGAGAATCCAAACTTGAAACTTGGGAGATTGAAAGAATGGCTTAATGGGTAATTTAGATTGCATTTATTTCACTTTGGAATCAAGAGACAATGAAGATAATCCTAACACTATAGTCAGACATACCTAATTTGGGTTTATTAAGCTTAGAAGATAAAGTAGAAAAGAAAGAACATATGCAAGGTTTGGGGTCTAATATTTTCAAGCACATTGGGTATGATAAAGGATGACCAAAAAAGTTTATATAAACTTTTAAGTAGTTCTAGATACCCATATACCTAGTTTTTACAAGAATACCTGTCTTAAGGACATATAGGGATTGATCTTGACAAGGAAGAGGAGTTTGATGTTTTGGGTGGTTCTGAGTCCATTGTAGGTTGGATCCAAATTTTCTTTAGGTGTATGAATAGTATAAAAGGAAGTACAGGCACTGAAGTGGACTAAGAGAAAAAATTACATGCTTGGTCTAAAGGTTAACAAAGAGGAGTATAGGGCGATCGAGCTTAAACAAGTAAGTTTGACCTTTTTCTTTCTCATGAACCATGTATGAAGGTAAATCAACCTTGGAGCATGATTATAGGGTATAATAGTGAAGGTACCTTACATGTTGTCATTTTGCAACTTTGCAAGTTTATCCTTATTTGTCTTGTGAAGGATCCTCAACTTGCAGAGGTGAAGTGTAGTGAAGATTATTAACTTTTGAAAAGGTGTATACATGTATGTTTTGTTGATTACTGTATTAACTTTAATCTATTGTATATATGAATTTTAGTGTTTGATCTACACCATTTGGTATCAAAGCTTGAATTTTATTATGATTTGGTTTGAGATTGAATGAATGATTATTGAGTGTTATGTGAGTGTGTGTATAGTGAAAGTGATAGGAAGATGAGTGAAGAGAGGAGTGTGCAACCATTATGTGACCATGGTTATAAGATGCCACCATGGATGAAGAAGTCAATAGAGAGAGAGAGAAGAAGAAGTTAGGATAAAGCAAGTGTAAGAGAGGATAAGGCAACAAGAAAATATTAGAAGAATAATAAGGATGATGGAAACAAATAAAACATGCAGAGGAAGAGAGTAAAGGATATTAAACCTCATGAATCAAAATTGATAAATGATGAAGAGGGACAAGAATGAACAAAAAAGGTTATACGAGGATTGATAGAGCTAATGAGGTACAAGAAGAGAGAACAAGAAGATAGAGAGATGAAAAGGAAAGAAGAAAGGAGGAAGAAAAGAGATATGTGGTTTCAGCAAGAGATTACAGAGTTGAATCAAGAGGTGGAACAACTGATGGTGCTCATAGAAAAAGAGAGAAAAATGACAAGAGACATGATTAGCGCTAAGAAAGAAAGCCAAATGCCTAGTTAAATTACTTGTGGAAAAAAACAAAGAAAATAGCTAAGAATGTTGATAAAGTAAGAGGAAGGAAGACAAAAGAAGATGAAAAAGAGGATGACTAAGAAAGAAAGAGAGGATGAATAAGCAAGAAAGAGAGGAGGTTGAGGAAATGGTATTAGTAGAGAATAAGAGTGAGAATGATGAGATAATAGAAGAATTTTTGGCTTCTCTTGAGGTGGATGATTATGATGGAAGTAGTTGGTATGCAGATATGGAAGAAACAGAGTTCAAAAAAGAACAAAATGAAGTGATGTCAAGAAAAGAGGAACATGAAGAGGCAGCCATATTAGGAATAAAATTAGCTTAATTCATCATTAGTTGATATTTGAATAAATGTAATAAGTTAAAGTATTTAATTTAAATACTTTAAACTTATGTCAATAGTTATTAGTTATCCTTAGTTAATTAAATAAGTGATAGTGTTCTCATCCCTATGTTTTTGGGATCATGTTCTATCTTGCATATTTTGTTTCCGGATGATTTCCATGAGGGGAAATAGGGGTAGTTAGGGACAATATGCTATTCCTGCATATTTTCTTAGATTAGGTGATTTGTTTCCATATATTGTGGATGAGATAGAAGCTGTCCAATATCTATAAATATTTCAGCTCTCTCATTTATTTGTAATGCTTTATTTTGATAATAATAAAATACACAAGAACCGTCTTGTTTATGTGTAAAGCTTTTGTGTCAAATATTCTTTTCAAGTATTCATTGTCAAGATTTATTTCATTGTCAAGATTTGGTATTAGAGAAGTATTCTGATCCAGGGAGAGTGTAGGAAGTTTTAGGGAAGTTTAAGGAGATCTAAGGAAAATTATTTAGCATGGAAAACAAAATTTTTGCACAACTTGATTTTAAAAATATATGGTCCGTTATTTCGGTACATTAATTAGATCTACGACAGATGTTACACAACAAGCTACATTTGATCTTGCAAATCAAAATCAAAGTTAATAATCTAGTTTAGTGTTTAAGATGAGGTACAACCTCATATTCGTGAGGCCACAACAAAAAGATAATTTTGGGACAAGTTGAAAACAATATATGAGTCAAAAATAAGAACACAATACTTCATCTCCAGTCAACTATTAAACTTAAATATGCAACCAATTGAGAAATTTGAAATGTTTTTGAGAAGAGTGACAAATTTTGTGCATCCCTTCAAGCTTTGGAAGAAGAAGTAACTGACACATCACTCATGCCTATAGTTTTGAGAGATCTTCCTCCTTCTTATAGGATTTTTGTGACCACATTAAACATAACTGGTCAAATAACAACTTTTGAAGAGCTAATGAATATGTTACAACAAGAGAATTTCTTCACTCAACTAGTGAAACTGAAGAGAAGACACTTAATTTTAATAAAAAAGGCAAAAAACATGCTAAGTCTAATAAATATCCTTAGAAGAAAGGTAATACTCAACAAAGCAAAAAGAATCAACAAAAATGTCTTATTTGTGGTCGAAAAGGACATGAGTTAAAGAATTGTTGGTACAACACATTCCAACAAGGATCATTAAGTGGTAAAAACATTAATTACCAAAAAAAAAATCTAGCCAAAAACAAAGTAAATAGGGACAAAATAATCAAAAGTGGAAGAAGAAACCAACTTAACAAGGAAATGTAGCCAACATGAAGATCAATTTGATTATGATGACTTCCTATATTCTCTGCGATCAAATGAAGTATCCACTTCTACAAAAATCAAATTTAGTATGTCGACTCGGGTGTAACTTGACACATGAAGAGAAAGAAAGAGTGGTTCTTCACAATGAGTAAAACACCCACCAACAATCATGTCTCTTTGGGTGATGATACATCATATAGCATTGAAGGAATTGGTTCCATTTCACTACCACTTAGGCATCATAATTACAATATTACAAATGTTATTTATGTGCCTAGTTTAGCTTAAAAAAATCTATTATCCGTGAGTCAATTATTAGATCACAATCTCAAAATTGACTTTGATTGTAAAGGTAGTAAAAATATGTTCCTAATTTGAGATAAGTCACGAAGCTCGAAAATTGTTGAAAGCTTCGAATGTGGGAAGAATGTTTCGGTTGGATTTTGTTCAATGAAATGATAAAGCACTTGTAGCCAAGGATACATCATCAACTCAACTATGGCATCGAAGACTTGGACATGTCAATTTTGGCTATCTTAACACACTTCATCAATACAACATGGTTAGGGGTTTTCCGCTTATAAAAAAGGGTATAGATAAATGTCAACATTATTTGGCAGGAAATCAACATAGAGCACCATTCAAACATATTACATTTTGGGCTAAGGAAAAACTTGACTTGGTGCATACCGATCCATGCGGACAATGAGACCCAGCCACTCTGGGTTTCAATATTTCATGCTCTTTGTTGATGATTTTTCAAGAAAAATGTGGATATAATGTCTTACAAAATACCAAGCTTTTGAAACTTTCAAGAAGTTAAAATCCCTTGTTGAAATAGAGTCGGTGGAAAATTAAAAACTCCACTCAGATTGAGGGGAGAATACACTAGTAATGAGCTTAATGTTTTTTTGAAAACACATGGAATTCATTGGGTAAGTGCACCAAGTTGGGGACAATTAGTGGACATCAAATCCTGAATTTTACATTAAAAATAGCAAAACATCAAATTTAGGGACTTGAACCATGCGAAAAGTAAAAAATATGTCATAAAAATGGTACCTTTAGGGGAGACTGTTAGCTTTGTAGAAATACTGATTTTAAAGTGAATAGAATAGGATAAATATCATTTTATAATTTTTACTAGTAGTAGGTCTTGAAGACACTTTTTCCTAGTGAATGTTTATGTCTAGGTTTAAGATTGCAAATTTCGTTTCACTTATCAAAATGTGATAAAACTTATACCATCCCAACCGTGGTGAAATTATATACATGTTCAAAATTTTTTTATTTGATTTCAATATTTTTTGATGAAGTTATGGCGGGCAAACGGAAAGTGCTCTGTTTTCTTTATGTTTTCATACCACTTTCACGGAAAAAATCATAAAAAATAAAATATTACTCAAAAAAATAAAAAATAAAATCCATCCCAAGATAGATAGTGGCATCTAACTTCTCACCAAAGGAGAAAAATATATATCAATTTTTGGTCATCCAAATCATGGGCAAACGGACTATAATTTTATAGGTGTTTTAAAGTCATTGAATTTTGAGTGTTTAATATAGCTAATCTTGTCCATTTTAAAAAAATTAGTATTTTAGAAACTCCACTCAAATATAATTTTTTCTAATTTTGAGTTTATGTATACACTAATAATCCCTACAAGCTGATATTATGTTGTTTTTGAAAACACATGGCATTCATTGTCAAATAGCTCCTCCTCACACACCATAACAAAATGGTGTTGTTGAAAGGTGAAATCATACTATCATGGATATGGTGCGATGTATGATTGATGATGCAAGTTTATCAAAAACATTTTGGGCCGAAGCAGCTAAAATGACAGTCTATTTACTAAATAGAGTTCCCACTGCATCTCTTGATGGATTAACACCTCAAGAAGCATGGTCAAGGCATAATCCATCTATTTCACACCTTATATTTTTCAGATGTAAAGCAAGTATGCACATTCAAAAGAAACAAAGAACTAAGCTAAATATGAAATCATAAAAACTTATCTTCTTGGGATACAATGATGAAGAACTTGGTTATAGACTTATGGATCCAAGAACAAGAAGGGTATACACTAGTTGGGATGTTGAGTTCTTTGAGAAGAAAGAAGAAAATGCTCCTTCCATACACTCACATGATGAAAAAATCATCCCTACAGTGAAAGTAGAGGATGATAATCACTTTGATGATGATAGTGATGATGGGGAAGATGGTGAAATTCAACCTCCCATAGGAACCACAAAAAGTATGCCTAAATGATATACAAATATGATGAGAGATGAAAAATTGGATAGTTTCCCCAACACATCTACCACTGGAATGAGGAATCACAGTATGGATTGAAATGATGTCAATTTGGCCTTAATGGGTAAAGTTTTTAAAACTACCGAACAATCCAAAGTTTTAGAAGCCCTACAATCTAAACCTTGGAAAGATGTTATGGATGCAAAATATAAGTCACTTATGAAAAATAATACATGGCAACTTACAGATCTTCCACTAGGAGAGAAAAATTCGATTGGATGCAAATGGATCTTCAAAATGAAGTACAAAGCAAATGGAAAAATTGATAAACAAAAGGCTAGACTAGTTCTTAAGAGATATGCTAAAAAATAAGGCATTGATTATGAGGAGGCTTTTGATTCCACAACTAAGATAAAAAATTTAGTTAATATTTACTCTAGCTTCACAATTTGGGAGGAAAATACACCAAATTGATGTGAAAAGTGCCTTTCTTAATGGTGATTTATAGGAAGAAGTTTACATGACTCAACCAGAAGGTTTTGTCATACCAGGTAAAGAGGAAAAGGTATGTAAACTCATAAAATACCTATATGGTCTAAAGAAGTCTCCCAGGGCATGGTACATAAAAATCAACGAGCATATCATTCAACATGGATTAAACAAGAGTCCATACATGATCCTAATCTCTATCTCAAAATGCAAGAGGGGGAAGATAGTGATCATAGTAGTATATGTTTATGATCTAGTCATCACTGGAGGATCAATGAGGATGATTGAGTCAACAAAGAAAGATCTAACACGATCATTCGACATGACCAATCTCGGGCTTCTACATTATTGTCTTAGACTTGAAGTTTGGCAAAGAGAAAATCACATCTTTGTGTCATAATTGAAATACATAAAGATAATGCTCAAGAAATTCAATATGGTGATTTTAATCCATTTTCCACACCTATAGAGAAAGACTTCAACTATATAGAACAAATCCATCACCACAAGTAAATGAAACTCTTTATCAGTAGTTGATTGGGAGTCTCATCTACTTGACTTACACTAGGCCGGATATCAGCTATGCAATCAACTATCTTTCACGGTTCATGCAAGAACCAAGGGTTTCTCACTGGAAAGAAAAAAATGGATACTAAGGTACATCAGAGGAACTATGGACTATGGCCTAGAATACAAGAAGAATAATAATGAATTCTTCTTGACAGGATATTCAAATTCAGATCATGCAGGAAACATAGATGATAGGAAATCCACTTCAGGATTTGTATTCTTTTTGGGATCTGGACTGATATCATGGGGGAGTAAGAAGAAAAATTGTGTTTCAAGATCCTCCATAGAATTAAAATATCATGTAGCAAGTGGAGTTGTCTATGAAGCGATATGGCTCGACGTATACTTGAAGGATTGGGAATACCACAGAAAGATCCAACTATCCTACATGTTGATAACGAAGGAGTATTAAAACTTGTTTAGAATCCAATTTTTCATGAGAACACTAGACACATTGAGGTGTAGGTACATTTCATTTGCGAACATGTCCATAACAATAACATCCAGCTCTAATATTGCCCAACAGATATGCAACGTGCAAATGTCTTCACAAATTCACTTGCTCAAGGTAAATTTGAGGGTTTTAGAGAATTTCTCTCTTGTTCACTTGAGACCATGCTGAATTAAGGGGGAAATGTTAGGAATAAAACTTAGCTTAATTCATCATTAGTTGATATTTGAATAAATGTAATAAGTTAAAGTATTTAATTTAAATACTTTAAACTTATGTCAATAGGTATTAGTTATCCTTAATTGTTAGTTAACTAAGTGATAGTGTTCTCATCCCTATGTTTATGGGATCATGTTCTATCTTGCATATTTTGTTCCTGGATGATTTCCATGAGGGAAATAGGGGTAGTTAGGGCAATATGTTATTCCTACATATTTTCTCATATTAGGTGATTTGTTTCCATATATTGTGGATGAGATAGAAGTTGTCCAATATCTATAAATATTACAGCTCTCTCATTTGTTTGTAATGCTTGATTTTGATATTAATAAAATACACAAGCATCATCTTGTTTCTATGTAAAGCTTCTATGTCAAATATTCTTTTCAAGTATTCATTGTCAATATTTATTTAATAATATTTATTTCATTGTCAAGAAGACAAGCCTCAAAATTCTGAATCTAACATTGTGTGTGAGTTTGTGTTTACAAGTGTGGAAAGTAAACAAGAAAGTGTATTTTTATGATATTTGGGAGCAATTGCAAGAATATATATCATCCTTAGAGAATGCTTTATACAAAGAGGAACCATTTGGAGGGGAGATGGAAATAAGTTTTAAGGATAGAGAAAGAGCAACAACAACAAGAGCAAGAGGGAGATGTGAAGAATGAAGAAAAAGAAGCCTATGAAGTACCATACTATTATCAAAATAACTCTCCTAGTTATCACGGATAACTTATATTTTCATTGTGATCGATGTTTAACATTTAGGTTACACGCACTCAAGAATATTATTTTAACACCTTCGCATAGTTACGGTTCCTAAATGCGATTGCACACCTTCTGCTCCCCTTTACATTCTTCTATCTCCTCCATTTTCCCTTCCCATGCCTCACACTTACTTCTATCAGCTAAGTCCTTGGCCCTTCGCATGTGATGCCCATTACCTTGTAATAGTTGTGCCTTAACCATATGTTCTTTACTCACTAGTTTTCCTTGTCTCCCCACGCGCATAGCACATGCCCCTCTTCACCTCTTTCTTCCACTTCTTCCTTGCACTCACATTCAGCAGATCTGATCACCTTCTTTCTATTCATCTGGAACACCTCTAAGGTAAGAGTGGCCATTGAAAATTCCAAGAGCCTGTGGAAGATTCCACGTGTCAACCCGATGCTCCTTTAAAGGAAAAATCCTGAGTGGGCTTCTAAATGAGTGTGGAGCCTCCATGCGTCTGATTTCATAAAAGGACAGGATCGGGGTTGAATATTCAAAGCATTAAGACAAGCTAGCGGAGGGTGCCAAGTGTCAACACGATGCTAATTCAAGAGAAAAATTGGGGAAGGGTTTCCAAACAAGCGCCAAGTTGCCAGTGTCCCCGGTCAGATATATGACCCTGCCGAGAAAAAGACTTAGCAAAACATGAAGAAACTAAGTGAACCATGGAAGTAGCCATGTGTCATCCCGACGCAAATTCAAAAGTGAAATACAAAGGCTGCCCTTAGACATGCACTATCCCTCCATGTGTTTGGTTTCAAAAGGGTGCCCATTTTGGTGGCTGATTCCCACCATTTTGTACGGACCTGATTCAAATTTCAAATGAGCATATCTTTTGGCTTAGTGGTCCAAATCCAAAAAATCAGGCACCATTAGAAATATCTCGGCCTCATCTATGCCATGGAATCTGAAACTTTAATTTTGGAGAGGTTAGGTGGGAAAAAATGAAGAAATGTATTCGTGCTATTAATACGAGGATCTATTTGCCCTCAAAACCTAAAACGGATTTGATATGATCCACCATTCCTCCTCCTTCAAGGTGCCAAACAAGCAATTGATGAAGACACGATAGATTTGGGGTGGATTTTCAGGAGGCATTAACGATGGTGTTTGAGCTTCGAATTAGTTTTCCCACTTCTCTCTCTCCTTCTTCCCTCTGTGTTGAATCTATAAAGGAAGGGTCGAGGCTCTTTGTAAAGGGTTGGACACTCGGATCCTTACGTATGTCTGCTAAGGACTCCATATATTTCTATATTTTGAGTTACTGAGACCTCCTTGTTTGGCTCTTACATGTGGATATTGGCTTCCTTATCATTGTAATAGTTACATGCATGCATTTTGGAAGTAATAGAAGCATCATTTTGTGACTATTATTTATCCTAACATGTTTGCATTCCTTCTTCTTGCCTCTTCTCTTGCATTGTGTATTGTTGTGCTATTTCAAGTCCCCTACAGTTCCATACTTGGTTGTGTTCCATGAGAATGATCTGGTGAATGCGTATTTTGTTGTGCTACTCATGCCTAGCCTCCTTTCATGTATTCCCTATCATTCTCACTTAGAAAAAATAGTGTTCACCCCTCTTTTTTGGTGCTATCACCTTTTAGTGTAGTTTACTTCATGTTATCCTTCTTTCCTTGGTGCCTTGGAATTCTTAGCTTAGTTTCCCCTTTCAGCATGAGGAGTAGCATTAAAGCGATAGAAATAGATAGAGGAACCGGCCTTCTCCAGAGATCCATCCCAAGCTCAAGGTACCACAACTTGGGAATGGTTCCATTGTGGTCTCAAACACCTCGACCCTTTCGAGATCCAAGACGTGGGTGCACATTTGAGGAACCAACAGTTTCTGGCACATCGGGTGGGAGCAGCATTGAAAGCTCAAATTTCATATCTCTAAGTTTTGGTGTGTGAACTTAGTGTTTCAACCTTTGAAGAGCTCATTTCAAACAAATATGGTGACTCCTAATATTTAAGATATTTGTTTTGGTAGTCCTGAGTGCCTTTCATGAGAAGAGTGCACATAAGAAGAAGTGCAACAACTAAAGATTCTTTTGAATACCTCTAGCTATCCCCGAGAAGAGTTCATTCCAGAAATCCCACACGTGCATCTCTATCTCTAGCACACTACACCCATTCAACTCCTCTAAAAATAGACAACCTGTGCGCACTGTAATGGCACATCAACCACCCCCTCCATTAATAAACTTTGCAAACTTTCGTTGGAGGGAGTCCCTTAGTCTTAGCCATGCAACATGATATTACTGAATGGCATGATCAAGAGTATTCCTTACTTTACTGGTGAGAATCAAGTCATCCCTTAGGAGCATATCTAGGATGTGGAAAATGTGTGTTCACTCTATCTGATCACACATGATGATGTAGCAATCAAGTTACTTGTAGCCTCTTTCAAAGGTAAATCAATTCAATGGTATTGAGGCTTGAGACTTAGATCTATCACCCACAGGATGAACTAGGAATAGCTCTATGTAATAATTTTGAATAAAAGTCAGATCACCTATCTTTGGTGGAGCAACCGAAACAACAAGGAGTGCGCCCAATGAGCATATGATTGATTTCAACATCGTATTTCAAGAAGACTTGGGACATAATCCCTCTTGTGGTAAGACCGACAACCCAACATGCTTTCCTTTATTATATGAAGGCACTCAACAATGATATTTTAGTTATGATACAATCTATCGGAGGTAGAACCTTTCAGCCACTTATATTATTGCGGTAAAGAAGGGAAGAAAATAGTCTTATTTAGGTGGGAAAGTTAGCTCCTAGACTACCTATGCCCTTGTTCCCGAAATGTCGCAAGCACCCTAGCCTTCTATAACCTCTATTTCTACTCCCGAGGATAGTGCGCAACCAGCTGCCTCAACATCCTATTCTCCATAATTGGAAAAGGAAAATGAATAAATGAACACCATGACTAGAAATTTGTCAAAAAAGTCATATCATTGGAAAAGCAACGTGCAAAAAGCTTATAGAGGAAATTCCAATCGTGCACATGGCCAAGGGAATCAGCCTTGGAGGAATCAATATAGAAATCAAAGATATGCACCCAACCATAGAATGCTAGGTGGAATCCTAATGCACATCTGCCTTTGCTTGCAAGTTGTCCCTCCCGCACCTTCTCTCCGGCAATACCCAATGCATGAGTCAGTGCTTTTTTTGGTTAAGAAACAATTTGGTACAAGAGTCAGAATGGTGCTTCCCTTGCAAAATGCCTCATAGTTAATATCATTTTGCTAATGTTGCATGTGCACCCAAGCCTTCATGATTTAGAATGCTTCATCCTATGAACCCTCAACAAGCACCCATGAAGCAAATAATCCAAAAAGACCAAAAGATCCTCTAGAAACCAATTTGATGTTATTTGGTGTGGAGAACTTCTATGAAATCAACCAAGTTGTAGAAGATACAAGAATACCACGTGCCCAAGTTGCAGACAACACAAGATATAAGAAAATAATATTAGAGTCAGGTGCGCAGGTCATAATCCTAGCAATACAAGTAGATCTTTAGAAGAAAAAAGAATCATACAATACCTCTACAACAAGCAATATCGTTCAAATCCCTATGCAGGAGGTCTTGTGTAAAGCTCTTTCTAAAGTAGCACGTGCCTATCCTTTAGTAGGCAAAGCCTCTATGCTAGCTAAAATTTAGGCTTCCACACCTAAACAGTCAAGAAGGGATGTTGTTCCCCAAATGCACAAGGTGGGACAGCTTTCGTTCAACATTGTTGTCGAAAAGAAGAAAACAAACATAAACATCACAATGTGGGATGCCTTGACCATTCCATCTCGGTGAGATCTGTTACATGAAGCTCGGCATAATTTCCACACACTAACCCGATTCTGCAAAAGCCACATGCTTCTATCAAAATATTCCAAGAAGAGGAGAAACAAGTAAATAAATTTTCTAAAACCCCACCTTCTATATGTCTTTGATTATAGGTAAATACCTAGTGCATAAGTGCTTGATTGACTCAGGCGCTAGTAATTCTTGTTATGCCTAAGAAGATAGTTGATGTCTTAGGTCTAAAATATAACCCTTTATATATAGGAGTCCTATAACTTGATGGCTCAATTGTAACCACCTTAGGAGTCATCAAGGATCTTGAGTTAACCCTCCATGCATGTCCAAGCCCGATAATTACTCAAGATGTGTCAATTATTGACATACTTCCTTTGTTTGCCCTATGTCTATCAAGAGAATTTACTACTAAAGTGGGTGGTTACATGTCTTTTGATTGGTCTCATATATTACTCAAGACAAGGTATGGTACCGGTTCACCATAAAAGCTGAGCCTATATTTTCTTATCATGTAGAGCCATATGTCCCATCCCCTCTCCAAGCCAATTGTCTTATCCAAGAAGAAAAATTTTCAGTTCCTAAAGAGCAGTCTCTTCCACCATCTATTCCAGACCTAATGCTTGATGAATGGGTGGAAAGGTATCAAAAATTTGATCCCTATGCTGAAGAACTGGAAGCCTATGAAACTAGGCTTGGTACTTATTGCATTCTAGAAGAAGACGTTATGCTTCCACGCGTGCTCATGAAAGAAAAAGTTCAAACTGGTCTATGGAAGTTATATTTTGATGGATCCAGAAGTAGAAATGGTGCAGGAGCAGGAGTGGTTCTCATTTCCCCTAAAGATGAGAAATTATTCTTCGTGCATAAGGTTGCAGTTTGCATTCTCTAATAATGTGGTAGAATATTAAGTGCTAGTGCATGTCTTGCTCATTGAGAAGAAGAAAATTAAGGTGTTGTAGATCTTTGGGGACACATAATTGGTCATCCATTAGGTCACCAACAAATTCCAGACAAAGAATAAGCTTCTTAAAGCTTATAAACATAGAATTTGGGACTTACTTGAGAGCTTTGATGCCCTTAATCTGTAGGTAATCACGCACATAATGAAAAAATAGGCTAACCAAATGGGCGCACTTTTCGGGTTCACAATTTTCTCTTGTTGAGGTATTTGTTAAAGGAAACACTTAGCACATTAAGATGGTGATTAGACCATCCATTCTAGACAATAACACCATTTGGCAAGTGTTCGACGGTGATGTGAAGATCATCCGGTTTATTAGAATGAAGTTGAATTTTCATGAAGTATGCAAGCTAACCTCCATGCTAGTTATGGTGACCAAGTAATACAACTGAAGAAAAATAAGTTGCCTAAAGGGTTGGTCACCTTAGAGAAAATGTTCAGCAATGATGATGAGTTAAAAGGTGAAGAAAGATACATGCGTGTTGTGTAAGAAGATTTCTCTTCCATTACTATTACACATGGAAAGGAGATCTTGCTCAACGGGACTTGTGCACATGAAGAAAAACGGCCCTCATCTCTCTCTATCAAAAATACAGTGACATTTTATCATGGGATTATGATGACCTCAAAGGTTTTGATCCAAGTGTTTCTCAACACTCTATTGACCTTGATCCTAGTATCAAGCCCTCGGATGAAATTAGGCTAGTCAATCCAAATATAGAGAGCCCCTCATGAGAAAGGAACTATCAAAAATCATTGAGGCAAAAATTATCTTTCCTATCAAATACTCTACCTGGGTTGTAAATCTGGTTCCAATACGTAAGAAGAATGGTGAAATTAGAATTTGTGTTGATTTCAGAGATTTGAATAAGGCATCTCTTAAGGATCATTATCCTTTACCTTCAATGGAGTAGATTCTGAGACTGTGGTGACGTGCAAAGGTTCTCCATGCTAGATGGGTATTTGGGTTTAAACCAGATCTGGTCAAGGAAGGGGATCAATTCAAAGCAAAATATTTACAACCAAGTGGGGAACATATGCATACCAGAAAATGCCCTTTGGTCTGTCAAATGCGGGCGCAATGTTTCAGCGTGCCATGGATATTTCCTTCAAAGGTTACATCAATGAGTTCATCTTGGTTTACTTGAATGATATAACTTCCATCTCAAAACAAGGTGCGGATCACATGGCGCACTTGAAAAGGTCTTTGAGAGATGCATGGAATTGGGGGTATCTCTTAACCCCAAGAAGTGAAATTTTGTGGTGGCTCAGGGCAAGCTCTTGGGCCATGTGGTTTCAAAATATGGTATCGCGATTGATCCTAAGTGCATTTCAGCCATCCTAGCCCTTTCCTTGTCGGCGCACAAAAAGGCCTTACAATCCTTCCTTGGAAAGATTAACTTTGTTAGGAGTTTTATCCCTAACTTTATGGGACCGGTTTGGCCCATCAACTTCATGCTCAAAAAGGACATAGCCTTCGGATGGACAGTAGAAGGAAGAGAAAGCTTCAAAAAAATCAAGAAAGAGATTGCTTGTGTGCCAACACTCATGAATCCATATTACTCAAAGGATTTTATCCTTTATGCTTATGGTGCTGATGCAAGCATTGCTATTGTCCTAACATAGGAAAACGAACAAGGGATGGAATAACTAGTGGCCTTCTTCATCCAGACACTGAAGGATTATGAATTGAAATATAGTCACATGAAGAAACAGGTCTTCGCCATCATGCACGCACTCAAGAAATTTGAGAGCATGCTCACCAAAAATCATATCAAGGTGTTAGTCTCCCACTCATCTATCAGAGACTTCATCATGGGAGTAGAAATGAATGGGAAGAGAACACGATGGGTGAAAAAATAATGGAATATGATGTGACTATTAAGGCCACAAAGCTAGTAAGAGGCGGTGCATTTTGCATCGATTGCTTGAGGATACACAAAGTGAACCTAAGGCTTCATTATTTCTAGATGAAGACCTCCCTGCATGTAGAACATGAACAGAATATAGACCCCGATGTGCGTGAGTGGATGAAATACATGATCACATTCCTTTCGAGGGCCCGTACCCTCTTGGTTTGAATAAAGAAAGAGAAGGCATATAAGGTTACAATATATCCCTTATTTTTTGATTAATAGACTTCTCTTCAAAAGAAATCTAGATGGCGTGTTGTTAAGATGTATCACTAGTGCGTAGACTGAGAAAGTGCTAGCAAAATTTCATGATGGATTCTCTAGTGGACACTTCTCTACCAAAATTAAAGAAATGAAGATCATAATGGTAGGTATCTTTTGGCCTACCTTGTTTGCAGATGCACATAGGTGGGTCACACAATGTAAGGAGTGTGCTTTCTTTGCAGGAAAGAAAAGATTAACGGTGCTTCCCCCGACCAATCCAAGTGGATCATACTTTTGTGCAATGGGTCTCGACTTCATAGGCATGATCAATCCACCTTTAAGTACTGGACATAAATAAGTGTTGATAAACTATAGATTACTTCACGGATGGAAAAAGCTTTCATGCTTAAGGAATCAACTAAGGTAGTCATCCTTAACTTTCTTGAAGGTTTGGCATTCCTCAAACCATTATCTTTGATAATGCAAAGGCCTTCCTCGGTACAAAATCACTCATTGGGTTCTAAGTCCGGGAATTTACTCGAAAACCTCTTCCAACTATTACCCTAGGGGCAATGGTCAGTAGAATCAACAAATAAGAACCTGATCATAATCATGAAGTGCACAATGAACATTAGCCAAAGACAGTGGCATACGAAGGTCTTGCATGCACTCTAGGAAGATAGAATCATAGTAAAAAAGGCAATAGGAACTTTGCCTTATAAGCTTGTCTATGGAAAGGAGGCTACCCTTCCTTTGACACTAGAACTAAATTCATTGGTGCTTTCCCAACAACTGGAATTTGAGGGCATGGATAAGAGAGAAATCAGGATGGCAGAGTTGGTTCATCTTGAAGAGCTTAGAAACTCTTCCATGATCAAGCTAGAATAACATCAACAAGCAACAAAGAAATGGTTTGACAAAAAGGCTAGGACTCAAGCTTTCAAAGTTGGGGACCTAGTTCTAAAATGGGATGCTAACAGAGCTAAACCAGGGCACCATTCAAAGTTTGATGCACTTTGGAGTAATCCATACATCATCAAGTCCTACAAAGAAGCTAACTCTTTTAGTTAACTTATTCGGATGGAAGCGCTACAAATCCCAAGAACGGGATCTATCTCAAACCCTTCCATTAGGTTTGTTGCATCATTTTGTATATATTAAGTAGTTTGATTCCTCTAAGTGTGCTCCAGCACATTGTTTGTTTATACATATTTATTTCCCTCGCCTACTTCTGCATGCCCTCTTTTGTTACTTCCATAATGCGAGCTTCTCTCAACTTGTGAGATTCAAAAAAAAGTGAAAATATGATTTTAAAGTGATTCTGGGGGCATTCTCATGATTGAAGAATCCGACTCCATGTGCGGACTTCTAAGGCTATTGGTATCTTTATCAGCGGAAGATGGCCCCAGAAAGTCACCAAAAATGTTATCAAAATAAACTCTTAGTTATCTAGATAACTTATATTTTCATCCTGACTCTGATGTTTCACATTTCAGGTCGCATAAACTCAAGTATATTCTTTTAACACCTTGGCACAATTACGGTTCCCTACGCATGCCCTTACCGTCTTCCTACTCCCCTTTGCATTCTTCTATCTCCTCCATTTTACCTTCCCGCATGCCTCACACTTACTTCTATCAGCTAAGTCCTTGGCCCTTCGCGCGCCGCACCCATTACCTTATAATAGTTGTGCCTTAACGATACATTCTCTGCTCACCATTTTACCTCGTCTCATTGCGTGCATAACACGTGCCCCTCTTTTCCTCTTTCTTCCACTTCTTCCTTACACCCACATTCAATTTGCATTTACCTTATTTCTAGTCATATCGACACACCTCTAAGGTAAGAGAAGCCATTGAAAATTCCAAGAGCTTGTAGAAGATTCCACGTGTCAACCCGATGCTTCTTCAAAGGAAAAATCCTAAGCGAGCTTCTAAATGAGCGCGGGGCCTCCACACATCCAGTTTCATAAAAGGATAGGATCGAGGTTAAATAGTCAAATAATTGAGAGACAGCTAGTAGAGGGTGCTAAGTGTCGAGACGATGATAATTCAAGAGAAAAATTGGGGAAGGGTTTCAAACAAGCGCAGGCTGCCGCATGTCCCCGGTCAGATATATGACCTACCGAGAAAAAGACTTAGCCAAAACATGAAGAAACTGAGTGAACCATAGAAGAAGCCATGTGTCAGCCTGACACAACTTCAAAAATGAAATACAAAGGCTTCCCTCGGACATGCGCTAGCCATCCATGTGTCCGATTTCAAAAGGGTACCTATTTTGGTGGTGGGCTCCTGCCATTTTGTACGGACTTGATTCAAATTTCAAATGAGCATATATTTTGGCTCAGTGCTCGAAATTTGAAAAATCTAAAGCATGCTTATTGGAAAGATCTTGGCCTCGTCTATGCCATGGAGATCTGAAACTTTAATTTTGGAGAGGTTAGGTGGGGAAAAAAATGAAGAAACATATTTGTGCCATTAATACAGGATCTATTTGTCCCCAATAACCAGATCAGATTTGATCTGATCCACTATTCCTCCTCCTTCGAGGCACCGAACAAGTAATTGATGCAGACATGATAGATTTGGGGTGGATTTGCAGGAGGTATTAACGATGGTGGTTGAGCTTCAAATTAGTTTTCCGCTTCTCTCTCTCCTTCTTCCCTCTATGCTGAATCTATAAAGGAAGGGTCAAGGCTCATTGTAAAGGGTTGGACACTTTGGATCCTTACGCATGTTGCTAAGGACTCCATATTTTATGTATTTTGAGTTGCATACCTCTATGTTTGGCTCTTGCATGTGGATATCGGCCTCCTTATCATTGTAATAGTTCTATGCATTTTTGGAAGTAATAGAAGCATTGTTTTGTGACTATTCTTTATCCTAACGTGTTTGTATTCCTTCTCCTTACCTCTTCTCTTGCATTTGTATTTTGTGCTATTTTAAGTCCCCTACAATTCCATACTTGGTTGTGTTCCACGAGAAAATCGGTGAATGCGTATTTTCTATGCTACTCATGCCTAGCATCCTTTCACGTATTCCCTATCATTCTCACTCAAAACAAATAGTGTTCACCCCTCTTTTCGGTGCTATCACCTATAAGTATAGTTTAGTTCATGTTATCCTTTGTTTCTTTGTCCCTTGGCATTCTTAGCTTAGTTTCCCCTTTCAAAGCACTAGGAGTAGTAGTAGCAGTAGAAATAGATAGAGGAACTAGCCTTCTCCGAAGATCCGTCCCAAGCTTGCAAGGTTCCACAACTTGGGGATGGTTCCATTATGGTCTCAAACACCTCAATCCTTTCGAGATCTGAGATGCGGGTGCACATTTGAGAAACCAACACATACCTCATTCATAAAGATAAAAAAAAAAACATTAAGACCATGCAAATATCAAGATAGAATAAATGTAGATAGAGGAAGTGATGGTGAAGAATATATTAGAGCAAGAATAAAGACACCAAGAAATTGGAAGAAGAAGAAGAAAACCTAAGCTACAGAGTACAATATTTCCTACCCTTGGAGTATGATGCTAGAGAATCAACTCCATCTTTATAAATTAATCAAGGTGACATATATTTTGTCTTACATGTGTTGTTATATGTCAAGGGTCCATTTAATTCATTTTGAGGTGTTAGTTGGTATCTAGGCTCTTTAAAATTCAAATGAGGTATTTCTCTCCAAAATGTAAAATTTGAATTATGGAGCCATTTTTGGCTTGTACTTGGTGTTGTAATGAGTTCTTGGAAGCAATAAACTATGTAAGGGTGAAATGAAGCACTGCATGGGGGTTTTAGGTCTTTTCTAGGCTCATGAGTCATACTAAATACTAGATAATGACATAACTTAAGACATTTATGTAAGAAAACCTCTTATGGGTGAACTCATGTCCATGAAATATGATTGTAAATGACATAAAGACCCATGAACCATGGTTAAGGACTAATTAGGAGGATATAAAAGGTCAAATGTAATTTCCTTTCTTCATTCTTCATGGGTATGAATCAATTTGTAAAGTTTCAAGAAGAGATTTGAAGGAGAAAACTCAAGTTTCATAGTTCTTGATTGATTTTTAGTACTTTTTATTGTGCATAATAGATATTTTTGGTTTGAGAGTTTGGTTACAAAGATCTTGGAGCTTGGATGTGAGTATTGTGTATACATATTTGATAGTCCTTGTATTTTGCATGGTTAGCCTTTAGTGTGATCTTATATTGAGGCACTATATTGACCCATGAGATATTGCAAGGTTTTATGTGAATAACCAACTAGAAATAAATAGTCTAAGTCTAGGAGAAGATACCCATAAGCTTTTTGAAGCTTGGTTTATGCTTGTGTATGTAATGTAATTATGAATGAAAATAAGAGTTGTGGTGAACCTTCAAATTAAGTCTTTGTGTGTTTCTTTTTCTTGTTTAGCGGTGCACGAGTTATAGGAGATTGTATAACTTTGTGACAGTGTGATGAGCCTAGTAGTTGAGAAAAAAATGTGTTAAGAAAGTAAAATATATGCCCTTGATAGTTGTTAAGAATGGAATATATGTGTTTTCTCCTTTTCTTGTTAAGTGAAGCACTCTTGATCATCCTATAATAGAGTATTACTCAAAGTTAGAGATACAAAAAAATATTGACTTTGAGAGAATTTTGCGAGTAAGGAGGTGTGGCCAAGTTGGACTTATGCATGTAATACTATCGACAACATAAATATCTACCTCTTATTAGCATGAAACATACAACCCCTACTATAGTGGATACTCTGTCTAGAAAAATCAGTAATGATTGATAAATCTTGTAAGAAGGATTTAGTGGGTGTATCATCTAGAAAGAAGGAGATTGGAGATTTTTGAGACTTTTCCACCTTTTCATAATCCATCTCAGGGAGATAAAGAACAAGGGTTTGGTGTTGGGAACCATAGGCATTGTAAAACCATGTATTTCTTCATAAAAGAACAAGGGAAAATGAAAAGAATCCCAAGATTTGAGGGAATGTCATAGTCTACTTGGTAAAATCATCTTTATAATATTGATAAGAAAATGTTGATGTATGATTTGTAGCCTTTGAATTGATATCTTATTCAACTTATTATGAATCTTTCCCTTCTCGGACCATATGAAACCTTCCATTAGGAGCTAGCTAGGGCTTGAGGAATAAGGACTTATTTCAAGTAGTTTTAGTTTGAAATTTAAAAAAACTAATGCTAAGGTGATAATTCAAGAGATATAGGAATTATTTTTTATGAGTGAAAATTGAGTTACAACTAACATTATGTCCATATAGTGACCATGCACAGTTAATACCTAATTGAGAGAGCAACCTTGCAAAGGAGGTGAGTGATAGTTAGAGAATCCAAACTTGAAACTTGGGAGAGTGAAAGAATGGCTTAATGGGTACTTGATATTGCATTTATATGACTTTGGAACTAAGAGACAATGAAGATAATCCTGACAGTATAGTCAGACAAACCTAATTTGGGATTATTAAGCTTACAAGGTAAAAGTAGAAAAGAAGGAGCATATGCAAGGTTAGGGGTCTAAGATTTTACAAGCACATTGGGTATGATAAAGGATGACAAAAAGTTTATATAACCTTTTTAATAGTTCTAGAGACCCATATACCTGGTTGTTGCAAGAATACCCTATTTTAAGGGCATAAAGAGACCAATCTTGACAAGGAAGAGGAGCTTGATGTTTTGGGTGGTTCTGAGTCCATTGTAGGTTGTATCTAAGTTTATTTTTTTCAGGTGTATGAATATTATAAAAGGAATTAAGGGAACTGAAGTGGATTAAGGGAGCAACTATTACATGTTTGGTCTAAAGGTTAATAAAGAGGAGTATAGGGAAGTTTGAGCCTAAACAATTAAGTTTGAATTTTTTCTTTGTTGATGAACCATGTATGAAGGTAAATCAACCTTGGAGCAAGGTCATTGATTACAGGGTATGATAGTGAAGGTACCTTACATGTTTTCATTTGTCAACTTTGCAATTTTATTTGTCTTAGGCTAATGAAGGATCCTCAAGTTGCAGAGGTGAAGTGTAGTGAAGGTTATTAAATTTTAAAAAGTTGTATACATGTATTTTGTTGATTATTGTATTCAATTTCATCGAGTTGTTTATATGAATTTTAGTGTTTTATCTATAGCATGGGACATCAAAAATGTCACAAGAAAATCATAGTAGAAGGCATAGTGTGTCATAGTTAGAGAAAAAAATGTACACACACAACATAGGCATGACACCACATACATGGAACACCCATGGTGTCACAAAATATCAAGTCACTTAGGCCATATAAAAAATCATTGAATTGTAATCAAATAATATAGTCAAGTGATTCCTTGTAGTAAGAAATAAAGAAATGAATCTACATAACAAAGGTAACAACATATGAATCAAGTATAGAAAATAGTAATATAAAAAATAAATCTATACGATAAGTTAGCACTGCACAAGATACATATGTTACCCATATTAACTCAAATGATAGAGATGAGAACTATGTATAGAAGCAAACATGATGAGAATGTGTAAAGAAACATAAAATTAAAGAAAAGTAATTGTATAACACAAGGGTTAATCCAGAAAAAAATTCTTGTACAAATTTTTTTTTTTGTAATTTTGGTGTGCGTTAGGTTTAATGAGTCTTATTAGGTGTTTTGCGATGAATCCTAGTCCATATGGGCCCCTTTAGGATTGTAATAATTTTATTTTGGAGTTTCCATCCAAAACCACCATTTCAAATATTTGAATTTCCTAAGAGATGTTTAGTTGTCTAGGAGATAGGATAGGAAGAATAAATGGGGTAAGAGATTGTAAAATACCTATTTGGAAGAAATGAAGCGTTTAACACATATCTCATTAGGGATTATCATGTTAAACTAAGTCTTTAATTTAGTTAGGGGACATGAATCAAGTTGTTACTACCTTTCTACTAAATATTGAAAGAGTATTTAAATGATAAAAGGAGTTGGGAGATTAGAAGGAATGAGATAGATTTTAGAGAGGTTTTAGAAATCCATTATGGATCAAATTAATTTTTAGGAGATTATGAGAAACTTGTATTGAAAAATATTTCATCAAATAAAAATGGAGTTTCTTAATTTTAAATGAATTAATATTTTTATAAATATGAATGACACGTGATAAAAAAGAAGAGGTGTTTATGTTCCTCTTATAGTATATACCTTGGTATTCAAGAACTAGGATTAATGATATTATGAGATTGGTTTATGATTTCTAAGACATGGTCAATTCTAATTTGATAAGATTAGAAAGTGTATGGTATGTTTTCATGTTTATAAGAGAAAAAATCTATATGATTTCTGTTATTTCTTGATTAAATAGGTTATGGTGATGTTACATGTGTAATGTCAAAAAAAGAGTATGATTTAAAGCATGGAAGTATTAAATAAGGAAAATTAGTGCATCTTTGAAGAGATAAGAGGACAAAGTAGATGAATTTCTTATGGGTTTGTTTGATTGATAAATATTTAATGGATTATTGAATGACAATGTTATTTCTTGTAAGTATGTGTATGGATCATAATTTTTTTAGTATCCTTGGAGAAAGATGTGAAAATATAAGGAAAAGGATAAAAACCTAAAGTTAAGAAATTGGAAAGGCAATCCCTTAAGATTAGTGAAACAAGACTTATAGATAATACATGTTGTTACATTAAACAAGAAACCTTGGGTAACATTGGAAGAGGATGGTAAAGGTATTAAAAGTGGGTTATAACCTTGGTAAAACTTTAAAACATGTTTAGACAAAATTAAATCAAAATGACTAGTTCTTAGGCATGTAAGACATAGTCCACGGCTTGGAAAGAAGAAATAACCATCACTTACATTGTACAAAGTGAAAAAGATAATATTTTCATGAAGCTGTAGTAAGACATAATGAAAGGTATCAAGAAATTTCAGTGTACATAGGAAGTTTTGATAGGATAAAGATAAAGAACTCAAAATGACAATGTAGTAAGACTTAATCTTGGAGGGGTTGGAGAAAGAAAACAAGAAAAATATAATTCTAATTCTTACATCCTATTAGAACTTGTTGAAAAGGTAGGTAAATGTGTAACAATGATATATCCATGATTGTAAGAAGAAATATAAGGTGTTGAAAAAGAAAAGTAAGGGGATACTGATCTTATACCTTATTTTGAATAGTTGAGAGAAATTTTTGAGTATAAAATCTAAAAGGTGCTAAATAATAGTTATGGAAGTTTGTATATAGGGTGGATATAGGAATAATAAGGTTGAACTATGTTTAAAGGAAGAAGAATTGAGTCTATTGAGTAAAAACTATAAAACTCGTCAAAACCCTTAATAGAACAATGATGGCCAAGGAGACAGAAAAGCAAAATGTTGAGTTTGGAAGTGAATACAAAGTTTGAGATATGAAAATGACTTGTATGAGGTTGATATAAGTGGTTTAAGGTGGTGGTTGAAGTATTGATTTAGAGAAAAACATAAAACCCTTGAAAACTTGGTTAAAAAGACATAAAGTAGACATAAGAGGTCTAATTGGAAAGGATAGTAGTGTAATGAAAGGAATTAAATAAAGATTTGAAGTATTTTAGATTTATGAGAAACATAACATAATTAAATGGATTCTAGATATGCAATTAGTTTCCTTGGGAAGTTAGCGAGTTGATCCTAATAATATGGTTTTCCTAAAAACAAGGCTACATGACTAAATACCTATGCATTGTTGGTATATGAAAGGTAAGTAAAGGTTGTTCCTTGTTTCTAACAATTATTAGTAGTTGGTAGTTGAATATTTATCTATGTTTATCTTTTGGTATTGGCATCTAGAGGAAGATGGTATTTGTCTTAGAGTCCTAATGACTCATGTGGTGAGATCAATTTGTGGAGACAAAAAAGGAGCCCCTTTTTTTTTAATTAGTATCAGTCATGTGTTGAGTAGTGTGTGATCAAAGGTTTGAGTTTGATCTGTCATCATAAGAAAAAGGTGAGTGGTCTTGCATTTTGAAGAAAGTATGCATGAGTATAGGGGGAGCATGTCATGTTTTGTGTTTCCAAGTTTGGTTGATGTTTCCAACAGTTGGTTGATGCTTCTAAGTATGGTAAGTTATAAGTGTGATATCATAGGATGAGAATCAAGAAGTTGTAGGAATGAAAATGTTCATTTGAAAAGAGAAATTTTGGAGAATGTTTTGAAAGGGGGAAGGATCTAGTCTGGGGAGATTTGTGGCTTTATGATTGTGAAGTTGTCTATAACAACTCGTATGAAGCCTAAGGTGAGTGTTTTCTCAAGCAATTAGTGAAAGTTTTCATTTTTTTATTGAATTTCGTGTTCAATGATTAGTTGGCGATTTGCTTGTTGATAGTTTTTTGTAAAAGGAGTGTTTGAAGTTTCTAGACTCCTTTTCATTAATATCAAAGAGGTAGGAATATTCAAAGAGGGGGAGAATTATTTCCTAATTTTTAGATTTGAGAATGGTTTCCATAATGCTTATAAGTGTGGTTGCCATCAATGATAAAGGGGGATATTGTTGTGAATTTTCACCGATGTCAAGATGATATTGTTGTCATTGATGTCAAAGCATGGTTGATTTCATATGGAGAGTGTTGAGTGAGTCATTTATGTCAAAGAGATGTGTGAAGGTTGATTTATAATGTGTGAAAGAGACAATGTGAAGACAAGTAGGTCATGGTAGCTTAGTGAGATGAGTACACATAGTGTGAGAGGTTGGATATCATTGTTTGAGCATGTGAACATGGTTTAAGATGCATGAGAATAGGTATTCAGGTGAGTTGAAGAAAGAAAACCAAGGTGTGAAGATCAAGATGAAGAAAACAAGTCCTAATGAGGTATGATATCGATTTCTAAGGAAATTATAGGAATGTGAGCATTTTTAGAGGTGTAATAAGTTATCGTAGGTGTTTTGAATGATGTTTTGAGGTCATGGATTGAATGAAAAATCATTAAAAGTGGTTTTGAGGTATGCACCTAGACCTATTCTTGAGTCTTGCATGTACTAATGAGGTAGGTTGATCATTTTTAATTTCCAATATGAAAATGTGGGCATGGAAAGAGGTAATGATTTTTTTTCAAGTATGTTGGTGAAGTTTGGTCATATCTTGAAGGATTTTACAAGATATAACATTATTAGTCCTATCGAGTTCACAAGAGTAGAGAATCCCAACTTGAGGTGCACTTTATGATGCTCATTGGCACGTGAAATTTTTCATAGGAACCTAAGTTGTATGGGAGAGATAGAGGATTGGATCAAGTAATATTTCATTGCACTAATTTTTGAATTGAGGTCTAGAGCTTTATGAACAATCGTTAACACCAAAATAGGTATAAAACCCTCCTAAAACCCTAACTTGAAGTCGATAGGAAAGATATTGCTCAAACAGGCTCAAAATTGATTGGTTTATCTAGTTTGATGATTAGAACATGTACTAGACTATTCCATCTATCTACACATGGTAGTATTTAGTTAGATGAGTCAGTGGACCTCATAGAAAAAGGATTATTTCTAAAGATAGTTCAAGTTTTGCATTGGACAAGATGACTAAATGGATGTTTGAATATTCTATGGACATATACTAAATGTATATGATGGTTTATGGAAATGTTATAGCCTATAAATGGTCATACCAATTCAATTTTACATGACTTGTTTTTGGGACATTTTTGATAGTTTTTCTCTCAAGAAGGTGTTATGCCATTTATGCATAGTGCAGAGAAAATAAAGTTCATGAAGTTGTTTTTCATGATCTATAAGTAATTTCATACTTTAGAGGAGATTTTAAATGATCATATAGGTTTCAAAGGTCAAAAGTTTCATAACTAGTTGTTTAGGACAATTTGGACAGTTTTGGTTCTCAATAAGCTTTCATGGTGTAAATACAAGTTGTAAACTTAATCTACATGGAGAAGGTCTGTAGGATTCATTGAAAATTTTCTTGAAGAGGTTTTGATTTTTAGATATGATCATGTAAGTATAAGAAATCATGTCATGCATAACAAACCTAATGAAGTAGGTCTTGATGGGACCTAAAGATGAAGAATGTAGTTATTGTAGACCTAAATAAGTTTATGTTTTGAGTTATCCATGTTTTCAGAGGTCATATGATCTATCATGGCCAATGTAAATGATTTGAGGTGTATGTTTGGCCAACCTAGTTGGTTTTTAATCAAGAGTCTTATATATATATAAGGCAGATTAGGCCTATTTGAGTTAGCTTAAGGTATGAGAGAATGAGTGAGCTATAAGGGATAGAGAGAGGTGTAAGAGGTCTTGTAAAACCTGAAGAATATATGCATATTGAATATATGAAGATGGTTAGATGGTAGAAGGTAATATGTGGATGATCATGTGAAGGTGAAAAATAATGAAGAGAGGAGAAGCATACCATGGTAGTTTGAGGTGTGATCAAGAGAAGAAGAGATAATAGAGTGTCCTCATGTGTTGATCACGAAAATAAGGAAGGTGAAAAAATGTTAGAGGTGGTTGAGTTGGTGTCGAGTCTTCCTTATGAGTTGGTGGTTCCTTGTAAGTTGGTTCTTGATAAAACCTATGGATTTGTGCTCCTTGTGGATTTGGTGCTTCACTAAATCTTAGGGAGTTGTAACTTACTGCAAGTGGGTGCTTGAAAATTAGGGGTTGGTGATTCTTATGGAGTTGGTACTTCACTTAGTCTTGATTTTTATTTATTAATGCAAAGATTAGTGGGTTTTCTTCCCTTTAAGGGTTTCCCACATAAATGATGTATTCATGTGTTCTCTATTGTTTCATGCTCATGTGGATGGTTTCTATGTTTCTTTTATGGTTTGATATTGCTTATATAATGATGGATTATTGAATGGTTCATGCAAGTTAATTAAAAGTAAACATAATTGAAGTAAAAGTTTTAAAAACACTAATTCACCCACAAGTGATTATACTTTCAACAATATTTCGGGAATGTTATTTTATGCATTCAAAATGATATAATAGGGAGTATAATATTGTGAGATTGCTAGAGAGAGAGAGAGAGAGGATGGAAGAGATAAAGAGAGAGGGGGAGAGAGGGGGAGAAGATGATTATAATTATTACTACCTCGAGAGTAATTAATAATTTTAATCATTAAAATTATAGATTATATTTTTAGTTAAATTGATACATATTTTCATTTACTAAGCCCACGTTTGTGTGTAGGGTGATATTATGAAATTGGCACCTAGTTCAGCACTAAACCGATGGCATTCACACATCTGGGCGAGACATTAGAATCTATTAGAGGTTTCTTTGCATTACCCAAATGTATGTAATTTTTGGCTATATTGATCCGGTGATGTCTCTTAAGTTCCATGAGGGAAAAAAGTAGCCCAAATTTGATGAGAGGTTTCTCAAAATCGTGGCACCTAGGAATGCCTCTTCTAAACCTACAACTAGGCATCTAATTTGTCTATAAAAACTATCTTGGATTTTCCAATTCTTACCCATTTTCTTGTGGTTGTAGTGAATGAAACTCATTAATAGCCTTCAATTAACATTAGTGTTAGGACATCTAGGGTGATATTTTGCAATCAACACCTTATGAAACCTAAGCGATGGCACCCCACATAGCTTTGTGGATTTTTAGATACTATCATAGGTGTCATTCCACTTCCTAACCATATTGATCTTCTTAGATACATTGATTTGATGATGTATCATAAGTTCCATGACAATGAAAATTAGCCAAAATTTTACTGGTAATTTTTTGAAAATAGTGGCACTGAGAATGTTTTATCCTAACCTATAGATAGGAATATAGTCCATATAATAAATTCTCTTAGATTCTCCCATCTCCCATACATTTTATCATGATCCCAATGAGTAAAATGCTGCAAAAACCTTCAATTAACGTCATTGTTAGGGTATCTAGGAGACATTTTGTAATTAAGGCACCAAACTAATGGTTCTCACACATCTCTCGTGAGACATCCTAGTACTTCTTGGTTACATTTATTGGTGATGTCTCCTAATGTTCCCTAAGAAACAAAAGTAGCAAATATTTATTTGAAAATTTCTCATAAAATGACACTTGGGAATGTATTATCTAAACCTAAAGTTGGGAATCTGGTTCGGATAAAACCCATCTCTTAGTTTCTCCCATCTCCCGCTCCTGTTTCTCATGGTAAAAATGAAATGTGGCAAAAAGCTTCAATTAACATCAGTGTTGTTAGAGAATTTAGGGTGATATTTTATAATTTACACCTCATGGCATTGAACCAATGACAACCACACATTTGGGTGGGATCTTAAACACTATTGAAGGTGTCATTTTTCTAACAAAATGTCTTGGTCCTTCTTGCTACAGAGGTATGGAGTTGTCTCTGCGCCCGAGAGTGAAAAGTAACCAAACTTCGATGGGTGATTTCTTGCAAGTCATGGCACCTAGGAATGTATCTTGTAAACCAACAACTAGAGATATGGTCTATCTACAATTTTTCTCTTGGTTTATCCCATCTCCCACCCATTTTATCTTGCTCATAGTGAATAAAATGAGACAAAAATATTCCATTTGCATTAGTGTTATGGCGTCTAGTATGATATTTTAAAATTAGCACTTCATGACACTAAATTGATTTGGTGATCACATGTCCATGTGGTCCATTATATGTTTTTAGAGGTTTAAAAGGTTAGAACTATTGAGTATTTATACATGGTAGGACCTCAAAAAAATTCTATAAGTTCTTATTACATGGTCTGCCACCATATTTGATCAATTGAACATTAGATGCAATAATAAGGTGAGAATAATGAATACTATTTCTATGAGTGTTAAAGTCCTCAAATAACCACATGTTTGATTTCTTTATTGGGTATATTATAATCCATGTTCCTATAAAAACCACAGACCCCATAGGATAGTCTAAGCCTTCTTAATTTATGATCGGGGCTATCCATTTCTTTTTCCTCAACACAACGAGAAAAATAAAAATTTATTCCTTGTTTATTATTTTCTTTGGAAAAAACCATATAAACATGACCTATGTATCATAGAGCACAAAAATTTAATTTTAATAAATGATTCATAAATAAGTTACATAATGAGATAAATATTAATTAAATAAAGAAACAATACTTCTATAATAATTGGTTATACTAGATTTGATATATGGTCAAAGTCAATTGACAATTCTCTCATTGTGAGTTGTAGAGCTCGTGGAGGTTAATATGTCTCAAGTGGATGTAAATTTCTACAACACCTTTCATCGACCCACTCTTTCGACTCACACTCATCCCAACTAAACTACTTACTTGAAAATAATAAAGCATACCATCTCGCCTTGTATGAATATTCCATGAACCTAGATTTGAATTTCTAAAACAATACAAATCACTAGATCCTTTTAGTGTAGAAAAATCTTCATATTTTTCAAAATTTGTTTCTTCTACTAACAAAAAAATATCTGAACCTGTAGACTTACCCTCATTACCTAGAACCATTATTTCTTTACATGATTCCATGATGGATGTTGCATCGAGTCAATTTTGCACCATATTTGTACTTTAACTCTTCTCTTACTAAGGCTCTTTTAACACATGCTCTTGCACCATCATACTCCTCTTTTCCATTACCAACCTTAGTAAAAATACAAATATGTTGAACACTAAGTTCATCCTATGCATCCTTATCAACAAGTAGAACATTAAAAATTCTTGAAGCTGTGATGTAAAATTATTTGACTATATGATGTGTTTACAAAATGCGATGTTTTTTTACTCAAATTACAATAGAATATCTCAAATTAACATTGCAAAAACTATTGTGGAATGTGTATAGTCATCACTAATTTAGAATTGATACTCTCTCAATATATTTCTATCTTCCTAAGTGTTGTATGAAGCATGAGTGAATGTTATATGCACCAATATAGAAACCCGAATATAATTGTAGTACTATGATCAAACTTCATTATGTGGTCAGAACATATAATTATAAAAAAACAACTAACACAATGGTACCAAAGAGTAAATATGTCCTTGCATATTCTGAATTTTGTGTCTAACCATTGAGCTCTGTGTGTATGCCTTACATACTCATACACTATCTTGTCTTGAAATATAGTCATACAATTTGATACACTTATTTATTTACTCACTAATTACACCTCTTGGCCTCTTTACCATATTTTAAAGTGTATTCTACCAATTTATATTTCGCTAAACTAATTAGTTCATTTCCAATTTCATGCATATTCTTTGTGTGTAAATAAATTTTCAAATGTTCAGACCACCACAACTATCACAAAGACTTTTTGTCTAAACAAAACTTCTTATAAAAATTGTCCTTCTCTTGTACAATTTTTTTAATGATAAAATCTCTTACTGATTTTGGTGGAAAATTTATCATACACTCCTACAAAATATTCTTTGTATGCAAAGTAATTCGATACATGCTAGAAAACATCTTAATGTATAGAAAATTTAATACAAACCCTACAACAACAAGTAGTCCAAAGGTGATTTATTTTAACATAAAATGTTTTTTTAATTTCAAAATACATTTGACTAGTTTATATTTATGGATAAGTCTCTTTAAAATAATTATAAAATTGTGTTGGTGTCTTATCCAAAAAATGTTTAGGATGTGATTTAAGGTTTTTGACAGCTAATTCTTCTTTTTAAAACATTTTTTTAATTAGGAAAAACCCTTCTATTGGTTTTCCAAAATTCTTCAATTTTGGAATTTAAATCTTCAGCTATGTCTTTGTCTTTCTATTGGATCCTACTAGAGAATTCCCATGATTCATTTCTATTGTGATCCTCAACTCTTTCACTTGTTCCAGTAGCTTTCAATAGTATTTTTCTATTTATTTTTAGTGTATTGCTAGTTTTCCTAATTAAACCATATTTTTTTGTTGATTTACTTACTATAGTTGATACAATAACACTATTACTATATTTGGTACACAAGGTTAGACCTATTTATTGGTATGTATTCATTAGATTTTTTATAATTGACTTTTCACTATTGGTCTTAGATGTTATTAGACAAGGATCTTCATAGTGGGTATAAATTTTTTATTTTTCATCATTTGAACAAACAATTGACATCTTCCTATTTCATTTAAGTCATAAAAAATGCTTTCCATATTGTATTAGATTTTATTCTACAAGTGCATTCACCAATCTTATCAATTAGTGGGTATAAAATATTTTCATCAATTTCAAGTAAAATCCTAGGTGTTTTACATAAAATTTTAATCGATGATCTCAATGGTAAAGTTGGTTGAACATCAGGTAAACATTTTTCATTTCCTATATGTTGTTCATCTTCATAATTTGGTAAATTTTGTGTGTTTTGAATAGGTTGGTCATTTAGTGTAATATAAGTTTAATTTTTCATTGCATCATAATTTATTAAAAATCCATTATTTATTGATTTAATTGGTATTTGAGGATTTGTTTCACTATCAATTTCATTTGGAAGAGATGACATACCTTAACCTCCATATATTGTTTATTTTTTTCACAAATTTTTAAAACTCGTTGGACATTATTTTATTTTCTTCTTCTTTCTTAGCTCTAGTAGATAATAAATGATATTTTCATCATCTAATTTCTCTAGAAAAGACATGTTCAATTTCTTTTTTCGCACCTTTTTACATCCTTTCCCTTTTTTTCTCCAAATCCTCAAGTCTTTTCCTACATGTTCTCATCCCCATAATTCTCAAATATATATCATCATAAGACAATTGACAAAGAAGAATGCTAGAAATATAAGAAACACTGCAAAATAACTCAAATCTCTAACAATGATAAGAAAATTCTAAAAATATTACAAAAGATACAATAATAATGTTCTATCAATAGAAAAACATAGAAAATATTCAATTTTTATATGGAATGTATTGAAATAATAAATTATTGTAAGAATATCCAACAAATAGTGCAATTCACATGCATTTTGGAACCAACATCATGAGTTATTTTTCTATGTGTTTATGCCTTTTTCAAAGAGTCTATAACATGAGTGTGTTATAACATGCTCGTATTATGTACGACTTGGGTTTAAAATTTCCAACCATTAGGATTGGATTTGGCTAGGATATATAAGCATAAGGGTTGTACTATTTATTCTATGACTGAATCCATGTTTTGCAAAAAAATAAGAATCTCGAGTGTACGTCCCAATTTATCATGTGTTGTAAGATAATATTTCAATAAACCATGACTGCGATGTCAAAATCTATCTTAGGTTTGTGTTGATGCGTTTCTTTCTAAAATCCAAGTAGTTTAATGTTTTGATCCTTAATTTATTCTAGTAGTGTCTTCATATTTCACTAAAACACATGCATAGTTTTTGGCATAATTTTTATCATCTCACTCAAATTTCAAAAATTAAATCGACATGATCTATGCACCATTCTACATAGAGTAAAAAAATTCAATTTCATTTTTTTCAAAATTAGGAGGTGTACACATGGTTATTTTGTTTTCGAGATGTATTCACTTTGAAAATTAGAAAAAAAAAAAAAAATTCATTGAAAAAATGGGAAAAATAGTGGGATGTAATACATGATTTTATCTAAATTTCTACTGAAGGAAATTGTAAAAGATTTTATGGAACTCAAAAAATTGGGGGCACACACATGGCACTATGTTATATTTTTGACACAAAAATATTATGTTTCCATACCACATTTTACCCCCTTAATATACACCATTTAAAAAAAAAAGAATTTTAGAAAATAAATTCAAGCACTACCATTCTTGTTCTTATCAAATTGTCAAAATTTGAGTATAAGCATGTACCAAATTACTAATTAAAGTTGAAATTTTTCTAATTTCAGGAAAAAGGTGGTCACTTTTAACCTCATTTGGTCCCCTATTTCCATGCACATACTCTCTATTAACATTACGAGGTGAAGGAGATGATAACTATTGTGATTTTCACTCGAGAACTAAACCAAAATGTAACATATAGATTCTAAATAATGTGTGTAATGACTAAGGTAAACCTAAAATGTTGTCTTTCTACTAGGAGTGGGGTCTCACACACCACACTGACATGCAGGCTAAGCTAGTACCTATAATATCCCATTTACCTTGTTTATCAATTGTAAATCCTTGTAGTCTTGAAGCTTTACCCCACACAATGCACAATTATCAAAATTTCTTTGACCATGATTGTTGAATGGTCAAAAATTACTAATTAGGCTAAAAATCATGTCTAACCATATTTATGGAACTTAGTAGGGTCATTTTGGTCTTGTATTTGGACTCAAACCGAATGGGAAAACTTGGTAAGTCTTAGAAAAATACTTTGCAATTTTCATAAAATATTAGCAAAGTGACATAAACAATTAACCATATTTGTAGTGAGATACATTATATCCTTTGAATTCTAAGTAAATATATTTTTATCTGAGGATTATCTCTTTTCTTCATTATATCTTCTCTAGTTTAGAATAAAGAAAGAAAATCAGAATAATGAGGTATTTAAGAAAAAATGATTTTATATAGGAAAAAAATAAAAATTACTTTCAATTGATGATATTGTAATTCAGGAGCTTGAAATAAATCATATCAAGGAAGAATGAAATTGTAGAGAGAAATGGTGTTGGAGTTATGGTGTTGGAGAGAGGGGAACTTATTTTGGTTTTGATTTTTTTCCATTTTTCCATTTTTGGTTATAATGAATGGGTATCTCAACTAAACTCATGAGTCTTAGGGTCGAAACTTTGGTCATTCCAAACACGCAAGTTTAGTAAGACTTTGTGAATGCACTAGTTTAACCCATAGAGGTTTGTAGTTTTGAGTATCATAGCTATAATTTAAATTACATACCCCTTTGTGAATTATTCTATGAAATTTGATTTCCTTTTAAAATGCATTATGGATGTTAAAGTAGATAGTAAATATGAAAAAAGGTACATATTTTGCTAATAGAAAACGAATCATGTATTAATAGATAACAACAATTAGTAGCAAGAGTATGAGTGAAAGGATTAATAAAAATTCCAAAAAGTATCTTCACTCAAATATCTACTTGAACTAAAATGGATATTTAGTGGATGATTTTTCACTAATATATATTTTTATGTTACATTTCCATCATGAGTCTATGTGATGTTTCTTGAGTGAGCACAACGACCTAGTGGAATTTAGGTGTGGACTCTATATTTCTAAGCTCAAAAATTCCATCCTATACTAGACATCGTCTTTGGGTTGGTTAATATGAGGATTTATATCATCATTGATAATCACATCATATAGGGAGGTAGTTCATTAAGAGATGGTGTTTCACTCTAGAGTTCCACTACCAAATATTTAGGAGCGTTAAATGTTAGGGTTATGCCCATAAGTCAAGTAATTTTGTTTTCTTATATACTATTTTAAAAGAGGAAAATTAAATAGGAATTTGTATCGTATTGGCAATAGTGTAAGACATTTCGTGGAACATAAAAACATGTTTGGTTGGAATTATTTTCAATTCCTATGAAGTTAAAAAAATTGGTCAAATATAAATTTCAAAAATAAAATAATTTCTATTTGATACTTGTTTTATACAATCTTTTAGTCAATGGATTCAAGGTAGTACCTTAAAAGTTTTGAACCATTTTTATGATGTTGAAATACATGGAAAGGATGGAGTCATATTTTTATTTAATAAGCAGAAAATTGATATTTTTTCCATGTGTATTCAATAATTGCTTCATTAAGAGCTATTCTACACAACACAAATACATCACCCTACACTCTTAAATTTTCACCCATTACTAATCTAGTTGAAACCAAAGAAGTGGCTAAACTTTTTCACAATCACATAACATGTAAATGTTTTGAACTATTTTCACTCGATGGAATGTGTAGGAAAGATAAGCAAATTTTATTCCAAAAATGTATAAAATATGAATAATAGAAAATGTAAAATACAAACTTAGGTCTCTTGTTCATAAACGATGAAAACAAACGACGAGTCATGATGCCATTAGGTAGAACAAATGAAATTAAATTTAGTATTGTGAACCAACAATCAAATAGAATAAAATAAAAATATAGGTAATTGAATATTTTGGTCTAATAGAAAAAAATTGATCAAAAATAAATGATACTAAAATAGTAAATTACTAAAATGAAATTATCTAATAAAGAGTGATGATAACATTATAGATGACTTGAAAATAACAATAGATATAAAAGAACCGTTCCCAACTTTACTTCTAAAAGTATCTCCTCTAATATATTGATTAAAAATGTGTCATCTATCCTTCTTAGAGTACTCTCATCATTAGAAAATCATTATAGTGTTTTTTCATTTTTCCTATCATTGTACAATATCAAACTTGATGGCCATATTTTTCTTTAGAGTAAATGGATCATTTGATTGTAGCTTAGTAATCACAAGGAAAACTTGTGGGTCCTTTCAAAATATTGCAAACACTAATATTACAAACTAAAAACTCGAGGATTTTTATTATTTCTTAAAAAACCTAACCCTAGATTTGTGTGTGTGTGTGTGTGTGTGTGTGTGTGTGTGTGTGCGCGTGTGCGTGTGCGTGCGCATAAGGCGTGCGTGCGTGGCGTGCGCGTGCGGCACGTGCGTGCACATGCGCGCGTGCGCGCAGCGCGTGTGCGCGCAGCGCGCAGTGGCGTGTCAAGGCGCGTGCGTGCGTGTGTGTGCGTGTGTGTGCGTGTGTGTGTGTGTGTGTGTGTGTGTGTGTGTGTGTGTGTGTGTGTGTGTGTGTGTGTGTGTGTGTGTGTGTGTGTGTGTGTGTGTGTGTGTGTACACACACACACACACATAAAGAACCGTTCCCAACTTTAATTCCAATATCTCCTTTAATATATTGATTAAAAATGTGTCATCTATCCTTCTTAGAGTACACTCATCATTAGAAAATCATTATAGCTTTTTTTTCATTTTTCCTATTGCATCTGATACCAAACTTGATGGCCATATTTTTCTTTAGAGTAAATCATTCATTTGATTGTAGCTTAGTAATCACAAGGAAAAACTTGTGGGTCCTTTCAAAATATTACAAACTAAAAACTTGAGGATTTTTATTATTTCTTAAAAACCCTAACCCTAGATTTTAGTTTGTATATATATATATATATAGTAAAATGCATGCAATTTATCAAACTCGCTAAATGTGTATCATCATTAGATGTTAAAATTAATGCATAGTGTAACTTGATCCTCCAAAATAAACTACCATTTAGGGCATACTAATTACACAAGTTGTATCATTAAGTTGATCCAATTTAGATATTCCTTACATGCAAATTAAATTAATGTATCAAAAACTAAAAAATGGATTGTGTTATATCTAATAGGTATCATAGTCTATTTGTTTTCCCATGTTTTCCTAGAAGCTTAAATGTATCTTTATTTTCATTCATACATTATTTTCTTATGAAAGTTTATATCTTGTACTTCTTTGGACATCACTAGAGCGTTTTAATTTTATAACAATTCAATAATATTGAGATAAGTGCTCATTATATTTAAGGGGAAAATGATAATAGGTGATTAAGTTGGGAAATGACCCAAAATAAATATAAAGATGTACATTCAGAGGAAAATGATGGAGAATTTCTGATATCAATAAGTAGTAATTAGTTTTTGACATACTCAAAATATCTATGGACCTAATTTTTCTTTCAATGTTCTTGATTCGTTAGGTTAATATTATTTATATTCATCTTGTAGGATTCAAAAATATGATTAAAATGCAAAATGTGCTAACCTTGAGTACTTGTGTGGAATAATAAAAAAGTTACAAAATTGAGTTATTTTCACCATTATACTCATGTTTTACATTCTTATTACCGTTCAATAGAAAAACAAGTTCTATGATTTCAGATTGTTATAGTAAATTATATATGATTTTTTACTTCTGAATTTAGTGTGAGGGCACCAAAAATGAGTATATATTAGTCCATGAAAATGAAGGCTTAAATAAAATATGAACTAGGTATCACCTGCTTTTAATGACCCCCGAAAATAATGTTATAAGAATAGTAATTATTTTGCAATAAATAAATATTTAGACATCAATTAAAAAAACATCTCTTAGTATGTTAATTCTTCCATTTCACATGTTAGTAGTTATAAATTGACATTATTAAGAAATTTGGTATTGGATTCAAATTTTTGATATGGTTATTATGTCTAAATCATGAACCTATCTCTTTTTCTTCCTTCACTGGGTCATACTTCTTTATGGACTAATACAAGGCTTATAATTTGTATGACTTTGTCTTATTGAATTGTAATCAACATACATCAACAAATCAAATAAGTCTATAATAATTGGTAGTATCTATACAATTAATTTTATTTAATGGATGTGAGTAAGACATGCTATCATTCACTTTTCATGTACATAACACTACATTTGAGGAAGTACGAGAGCTATGTGAAATGTGATATAATGTAAAATAATGGAAGGAGAAATCATTGAAATTAAGGAAAGTCATATGTGGGATTATCCTATGTAATATTTAATTTTTGTATTCATAATGATTATTGTGTGAAGGTGTTATCTAAACTAATTCCACATTTTCATGTATTTGGATATTTTTTTTGTAGGAAACGCTTGTTATGGGAAGGCTGCAAAACTCCAAAATCCTCAGCAATGTTTTTTTGTATTAGATATTGTGAATGTTTGCATTTGCAGATTTGAACAACACATGTTTGAATGTATATTTCATTTAATCGACACGTGTTGTATTTTTAGTTCCTAGTGGAATGCATAAAATAACCCTTCTTTATTATCCTTGACATGTTAATTAGGAAAAACACAATGGAAGAATGTATGTTTCTGGATTAAAAATATGTATAATAATTGGAATCATTTTATAGCATACAAGGATTATTTTCTTCTTAAAATGTGTGTGATCTTTGGTATAGATGGTTTTGACTATATTACGATGACTATTGTGCTATTTGATTGAATTTTCTATGTTTCTTGTTTTGTCATATAAAAGTAAAAGATGTGCATTATAAAGGGGAAATAAAATAATTGATTTTGGGAAATAGTGCAAATTAGACTATCTAAGATTGTGCATGTGATCCTAATCTCAATGGATTATATCTTGGAATGCCATGTAAAATAAAGTTTTGGACCAAGGATTGAATATTTTAATGCAATTTTGAAAGTATTGGAAGATACAATATTCATCATTGTTTAATTTTTCTGTGCATATGTGACAACAAAATAAATTGAAAAAAATCTTTCTATGACATAAATGTCCAATGATCTCCTTCATCTACCTATATGCATTTCCATTATACACTTATGACATAATAGATAATTTTGTAGAATAATAGTATTAAATTTTAAATACTAAGACATAGGGGTATGTATCTATTTATTCAATAAGCTATTCACAAGCTATTACCAATAATTATATAGAAATTACATTTAGTGCCAATCTCAATAAATGAATAGAATACTTCTTGAGAAATTTTACTCTTTCTATGCTACTTGTCAATCTTTTATTAGACTTTTTGACCTCATCTTGCTCTTTTAAAAAATTCCACATTTTCTAGAAATGAGATATTTTCACTCATGATCCTAAATGTTTCCTATCCTACTCTTATTTAAATCTTCCTATTTATTATTTTACACACAATTCTTCACCATCTTCTCATTGAAGTAAAAGTAGATTGAAAAATATGTTAGGAATAAACGTAGATTAATTCACCATGTAGGCGAGTTAAATAAATTAATTGTAATTTTTATTTACTTTTTATGGAACTCTTAGTTGTTTATCCCTAGATTTGTGAGGGATATTCTATTTTTGTGTTTTTTCCTTGATGTACTCAAGCATGGGCAACATTATTTTTACAAAAATTCCGTCTTTAATATGATTTGATTCACTTTATGTAGAGTGAATAGAAGTTGTTAAAAACCTATAAATTTGATAACTCTCTCCTTCATCAGTAATGCATATTTCTCAGTGATTAATAAAATTAAATAGAATCCACCCTATTTGTATAATAACATTTGGTATCAAAGAAGGGAGGTTTTGCTACTGTGAGAGGTAGCAAAAGTTTGTAGAGGATTTGGTGAGTTAGTGAGCATTTGAGAATTTTATGTGAGCCATAGAAGCCACCATCCTTCTCACATCCCCAATCCTTAATTTCACACTGCTGCTAAAATTAGTAGTAAAAGATATATAGAAGCGGCGGTAGAAAAAGTGATAGAGGAAAAAAAATTAGTCGATCACGAACACAACTCATGTGAAGAAAATTGAGGAGATTATGTATTTTTTGAAAAAAATTATTATGGGTTTTCTTGCTAAATTTAATGAATAATTTCATAATTACTAAATTTAGCATACCACTAAATTTAGTTAGAATGTATTTTATTTTTCTAAAAACCATTAAATTTAGCTTTAAAAAATCAAAGATCTAGTGTGATCCCGAGATTTGTGATCTCCCCACAACTATATCAACTCTTTTGGAAAATTGAAATCGGATATTTTGTATGCAATGTTTTTAGTTATTTATTTAATGTAAATGCTTGGCTAGGTGTTTTTAGTTATTTATTTTTTGTAAATGTGGACGAGATGTAACCCGACCCAGAAGAGGACAGAGTAGAAGGGAGGCCTTACGAGGAGGTAGAATGGTGACTGTGCAAGTGGCTCATCCAACGTGGACCTGCAGAAGGAGGCCATCAGGGAGGTGAAGCGAGGTGGTAGCATCTAAGGATCTAGTGGAACCCGACTCATAGTGCATGATGCACTCCCTAGTGATCAAGAAGCTCCTACAGATGAGAAAACTCCAATGCAACCTTGGCAGCTTGAGCTTAAATCTGTATGCAAACAATAGATAGAATAACCACCTTATCATTAGTGGAAAAACATATAAAAAATTATCTTGATTGAAAATAAAAACATTGCGATCTTTCAACAAATGAAAAATAATATAGGCATGAAACAAATGACATAGATTAGCAATACAACTAGGCCAAGGGCTAAAGTGACCAAATAAAGCAAGACACCAAGGGAATAATTTAGGGTGATATAGTTGGAACAAATAGGTAATCCACCACAGATTGATTGGGCATGGGGACAAGACTAGAAGTGGTGTATGAATGACTCGGGACTAGAACAAAAAGGAAAATTCGAAATAGGAATACCAATATTAGTAAGCCTTTCAACAATATGCAAACCTTGGTAGACAAGACACAACAAAAAATGGTTAAAGTTTGGCTCAAGAAGAGGGTTACAAGTACAGGAAATCCTATGAAGACAAGTGGTCTATGTAGAGTGTAACCCCCATCGATCATTGAGATTATTAATGACTAGTGAGAGTGGATGTAACATCCTCATTTTAGGACTTCATTAACATGGAATTTTTCATTTATTTTTACTTTCCTTTATGATTCTCAATGTAAATACCCATATATTAAAATCCAACATAAACCTTAAGGGTAAATGCACAAAGTTAGGGGGCCAAAAAGTGGACAAGAATTTGAAAAAAAGCAAAGCGCGTACACATTTTGCTAAAATGCACACACGTTTTGCTAAAATGCACTCGCATTTTCTAGAATGCGCTCACGTTTTAATTTGTTTGGCTCGGGAATCACCGAAGCATAATGCGTACACGTTTCAAACAAGTCAAAACGCATATGTGTTTTGTGTAGTATGGACCATATTTCAAGCAAGTCAAAACACATACGCATTTTGTGTAGTATGGACCATGCATATGTGTTTTGGTGGTTTATACTTACAAAAATAAATGTTCAAGTATAAGATTTCTTTTATTATTTCTTATACTTTAAATTTATTTTAGTAAATATAAGAAATTAGGGTCACTCTGCACCTTATGGAAGTGGTCTCGTAGCTCCAATAGTTATAATCTAGAAGATAGTTTTTCAAAATCTAATATGGTCAGTACTTACTCATTTTCAAGATTTTAGCAAATGACCTAAAACTTTTAAGGCATATATATTGTAGTCGGTCTTTGTTTTGGGAAAGCATATAGTCATTTTTAGGTTTTTTGACCTTCTAAAATGGATTTTGGCCCTACCACTACTTGAATTGGTACTAATTTTTAAATTTGGTCCATAATTCATTTTAGTGACCATGAATTAACTCTATGATGTTTGTCTACTTCTTACTAAAAGAGATCCTATGACCATGAATTAACTCTATGGCCAAAATGAGGTGATTGTAATGTGCCTCCTCCTTAAGGTGTGATAACACTACTAGGTGTTGAATGAGTTGTTACGAATAATACCAAGTGAATTACATCAAGTGAACTCAAATGATTCCTCATTCTTAGAAACATGGTGCTCCATATAAAGATCATCCCCTCACCTTTCCTAGCTCTAAAATCATCCTTTCATGGAATCAAATTCATGATTCTCATACATTCTTTTGCTCATATGTCTCTTATGGAGACAAAAGATGCCTTAATACTTCACAAATAATGGTCCTTGATAACTGGGTGACATGACTAGCTCATTTTAGCTTGTTATGAAGGGTGATCAATTAACTACAAAATGGCCAAAAATACCTTTTAGGCCTTCAAAGGAAGTGGTCTCTCATAAAAACTAAAAGAGTTGATCGATCACCTTAAACACTATTCCCGACACACCTTTGAAACACGTTGAATGATATTTTTAGGACTTTCCTTTGGGTGAGGGTTTATGATTTAGGTTTAGGGTTTAGGGTTTGGGGTTTAGGGTTTAGGGCTAAGGGTTTAGGACTCAAGGTTTAGAGTTTAGGGTTTAAGGTTTAGTGTTTAAGGCCCATAGTTCAGATTTGTTGGTCATCGGATAGGACTTTACGAAGAGCAAGGGTCTGGGGACAAGAAGTCCCTCCTCTTTAATGGGAGAGGTTCCCTTATTGAAACGAACTTATTTACAAATGTACAAGACATGATTTGTTGGTTAAACTTGGATATCACGAAAGTGTTTTCTATGAGGATCATCAATTACAAAAGGATTTGAGGAAATGAGAGTACGGAAAGAGCGAGTAAAGGCAACATGCAGAATTATAGATATCGAGTAATTCTTTATGTATGCGAAAGTCATGATGAATTTAAACAAGATCATTTGTATCGAATAAATAAGATGGAATTTAAAGACACAAAGTTACGTAAATAACATCGCTTAGAACACAAAGTTTCTTAACATAAACAGATTCATTGATCAAGGACACAAAGTTCCTTCTTGGTTATACAAGATCACCGTGCTTGCAAAGTTGAAGAGTATGCAATCGGTAAGACTAACGAACTTGAGACAAATGATCTTCACAAAGAAAATAAATGAAAGCTTAGGAATAACAGAGATCAGATAGACAAAGAATGGAAAAGTCCTTTTGTATTGATTTCTTTATAATCTATTTACACTTTCAGAAAATATGCCAAGTTCTTCCTTCTTTTGAATGGCGTAGAAATGCCATTATATAACTTACAAATCAGTTACTCTTCGTAACCGCTTCTTTTAACCAAGAATAGTTAAGGACTGCCAACCGCAATACCTCAACCTTTTACAAAGAAAACGGAAAAGAAAGGGAAGAAGAGAAAAGAATAAGGAGAAGAAGCAGTGGCGGTTCTCGGGTGGGACCCACGACTTCAAAATCTTGCCGAATTTTTCAACGCCTCGGCTATATCTACGCCACGAGGGGACGTGTTGGCCGCAGACCGAGTCCAAAATCCAAGACACTTTTCCATCTCTTTATCAAACTCAAATGAGTATGATAATCTTTATTTGTTTCTTCAATGGTAGATTGAAGAGAGCAGATCTCTTTCATTTTTTCTTTGGAGATGGAGCTTTCCTTGAATAAATTATCTTTGACAAAAGCTCTGAATTGAGCTTTGATTTCTTGCAAGGAAAGGGAAGTACCGTGAAGTCTCATCCGAAGATGACAGTGTATATCTTTCAAAGCAGAGACAACCAAAGTGTCTTGAAGGCTTCACCTTCTACCACCATTTGTTCTTGATTCACCCAAAGCCTCCTCCAATACTTTGATTTTCCACTCCACACCTTTGTAAACCCGGGACTTTGTGATTATCCTTTGCATCATCAAAACCTTATTCGCCAAGTAAGATATTCTCATCTGTCTGTCCCATAAGGCGGAGGTCTACTATGCAACTGCTCCAGAGTTTGAGCTCTTTATCCATGATATTGATAGTGGAGGAGAGCTTCAGTTGCACATTGCTCACCTTTTCGTGGAGTTTGAAAGCTTCATCGATGAAGTTTAATCCAGCAACAAGCATGTCATCCACCAGGGCTTCAATAGCTCTGCCATAGACAGAATACTTGTGCATATCTTTGATACTCTGCACTTCATCTTGGCTTAGAATTACAGGAGGTGGGAGAGTAGTCAATGGGGTAGGGTCCAAAACTTTGTCCTTAGACAAAAGAGACTTGATGAAACCTGTGAGAACTTGGGCTGTTCTTCCAAGCTGTTTAATAGTTTGTTGCCCTTTCTCTACCCTCCCAATGACTCTTGTGATTTATTTCCCCAGAGGTTGTGAATTTCACCTTCAGGGGTAGACTCTCCCATTGGGATTCTCGAGAGCTCTAAGTCAGATACCAGCAAGTCTTGCTCTGATTTATCCGTTGTAGGCTTGGCAATCTCCAAGAATTGCTGACCTTGAGCATCAGACACTATTCTAGAGGTAACCTTGACTTTCTTGGCATGAGGAGTGGTGCCAAAAGGCATGGACATCAAAATTTGGCCCCTGAACTCGAGAGGAAAATTTCCTCTTCCTTTGTCAACCAAAGGTTGCACCCACGCAAAAGAGGAAGAGGAATCAGCAGAGAGGGGAGCAAGAGGGCGAGAGGAGAGAGCCTCATGACACTCAAGGTCTGCGCACGTTTGTGGTCTCAAGTTGAGACGTGAGAAAGGGGCTGGACACAATTTGCGCTGAAGAAAGAGCGGACACTTGGATGTTCGGTGCTCTGTACTTCCTTATCCTTATCTACCTGGACCTTCGAGGAGCATCCGCGGCTGGCACTTCACTTTCTTCGCTTTCGGTGAGAACAATGATGTTCTCTGGTCCCATAGGCAACTCTGCCTGCTTTCTTTGAGGGTCACTTTCTACAGGCTCCTTCTTAACCTCCTTGAGTTTCTTCTGGTACACTTGAGTGGATGAAGAAGGAGTGGAAGCTGCAGGTCCTTGAGTTGATGAGGTAGGAGGGGTCTTCACTGGTGTTTCCGACCTTGGAATAGATGCTTCTCTTCTTGGTGTTGAAGCATCCTTAGAAGAGGATTCTCCTGAATGCCTCCTGAATTCTCGAACTTTCCTGTCAAACCAGACCTTAGTCCTGACTAAGACTGGAGCAAGGATCTCAGCCAGATCATCTCTCTCTTTCTGTTCCAATCAGGTCCTCCAAAGGAGTATGCTTAACCACATTTTCATATTCATGCGAGTATAGATCAGAGTTGTCATCCTGGAGACCTTCAGGAACTTGATACAGACCGAGTTCTTGGATCAGTGGCAGAGAGAACCTGCCATAATGTCTTCTCCTGGCCTCAAAATCATCTGCACAGTCAGCCCAGTAGTCTTCTGTATCTGCCCTATGATGGTAGATTATCTTGATGTTCTGTTCAATGAACTTCTTCAAGTCGAAGCAGGTCCTTGGCTTGAAGAAATGAACGGTGATAGGGACCAGGGTTCTCTCTATGTTCTGAGCATCCAGGGCTATTTTGCAAGTGTAGTTTCCCAGAGAGATGGGAAAATGCAAGCCAGAAATCTTCTTATCTCTGCAAGTTCTGTGCAACTTGTCTAGTTTCCTGCATATTTCTATCAAGGCCATTTTATCATTGCAGAACATGGGCGGTCTCAGAGGGGTGCTCTCATAGCCAGCAAGCCTGATATAAGAAAATTTCCTGAATTGGATGAAATAAGCACCATATTGCGATATCAGGTTCATGGCTTCATCTGAAAACCTTCTAGCAGTATCACCTTCGAGCAGTCTGACCACGTACATGGTGAAAGCATCATTGACCCTTCTGAAATTACGATTGCTGGTCTCTAGGGTGAACTGCAGGCAGTAAGCATATACTGGATCATCTTTATGAGCGTCAATGTAAGAAAAGCCAAACCATTGCCGTGACGCTGCTAGGGTATACATCAGATAAGAAGTCATGTAGAACTTCTTTATTTGTCATGCATTCGACATACACTCGCCAAATTCATGCTGATGATCTCTGCCCAGTTAATATTTTGCGTTCCCACGCACACCATGTTGATGAGCGGGCACATCCAGAAGTGGAATTCGTTGGTAGAGGGCAAACCCATAACCCGAGCCAGTGAATTATGAAGTTGGACAATTATTCATTAAAATCTACCCGGAAAAGGGTTTTGGACAGGTGAGAGGCTCCTTTCTTAGGGTTCTTCAGCCAAGACTTCGCCACCCGTGCCTTGTACTTGTCGCTGTCTTGATTGAACAGAGCCTGTGCTTGATCCCGGGAAACGACTATGGCATTATCCATCTCTCGGGATTCTCGGTGCGGTGCTAATGGTGGTGGCGTCCGACTTGGTGATGATTTCGCCGTGTATATTGGTTAATTCACTAGAATCAGGGTCGAAGTGAGCTCGCACGAAAGCACAATATCAGCGCAACTGTACCGAGATCGGGAAACCTCCAGCAAAAGCCAAACCACTATCGTGAATCATTTGTGCCATTGGTGTAGGGTTTACATCTGCCACCCTCGCCCAGAAATCACCGAAGTCAAGATGTCGAGCCTTGCTATCTCCAATATTGGGAACGGCAGATTCTAGCAGTGAAATTTGTTCGTGTCCCTGGAATTTGATCTTCATATTGATAGTCTCGGAGCATGCAACCTAAACTCGGGAGGAATTACAGGAGAAAAGGGATACACGCACAGGAATTAGGTTGCAGGGTTCGAGCAAGGGTAGCATGGGAACAATGTGGAAAATGTAAAAGGGGGTCTGCTCGTTATATAGCCATTTTGGAGAGAGAAAGGAAATCAATGTGCATTAAATTCATATCTACCAATTTGACAAGCAACATATTCGGGTAGAGCGGGAAAAACTAAGTATGAATGGCACTTGGTTCGCTTGGGACATGTGAGATGCGAATGCGTGAAACACGCGGCTCGGCCGATTCGGGCGGAGGAGAAGACCGACAAATGCATTTTGGGACATTTGGGACAAAAACGCGCGATGGCACGCGGTTTGGGTGTTTCGCCGAAAATGGAACAAAAGGCCCGCTTGAACTTGGGACATTTGGGACATGAAAGTGTGAAGTACGCATTCGGGCGTTTCGGTAATGAGAATGGAACAACTTTTTTAATTCGGGACATTTGGGACGAAAATTTTGGGACACTTGGGACAAAAGTTCAGACGGGCCCGAAATCGGGACAACTTCGGGAAATTGGCCGATCGGGAGAAACGCACTTCAAAACTTGGGACACGTGGGACAAAATGTCCGAAGCCCAAAATACATACAAAATGACCCAAAACTGCAGTGAGACTTTTCTCAATTTCACGACCTTCAACAATTTCAGACTACAGAGAAGACATTAAAACTCAAAATTTTGAAAGTTCACTTTCTTTAAGAGTAGGGAATTTTGAGTGGACAACACAAGTGGCTCCTTCGGGGATGACTTGGCATAAATTCAAGGAATGAGACAAGGCAAGAACTTAGACAAACTCGGGAAGCAGAGTTCACAGTACCTTATCCATTGGGCAACGGAGTAAAAAAAGTAGATCAATACAGAGGACAACAACACACCAAAACAGAAAGGAAAGAGGACAACGCACCAAAAAGCAAGAGAAGCAAAAACACTGCACTGAATATACAAGGGACCTCCTAATCACCTAGGACTTGAACAACTTGAGGGTACGCCCACTATAAGGAAGTGGGAGAGGAGAACCATCCATGTAATCAAGATAAAAGGAATTCTTTGGCAAAGTGTCTCCGATCTTGAAAGGCCCAAGCCAAAGGGAATGAAATTTTCCATGGCTGCCACGAGGTTCATGCCTTTTATCCCATAGCATAACAGTGTCTCCAACTTGAAAATCTCTGAACCTAGCTTTCTTATCAAACAGGACCTTTACCTTTCTGGTGAACAGATATTCTATCAACCACCAATCTGTCCTCATTCGGTTTGTGCAGTACATAATTCTCTTGTCAAAGCATCTCTCGAAACTAGTATCTCAATGGCCTTCATTAGGTGCAAGGTGGCAAGGTTCCACTATTACTCGGCGCAATTGAGCTTCTACTCCATATACCACTTGAAAAGGAGACATTCCAATAGCTCTCTTTGGTGTAATCCTGTCTGCCCAAAGAGCATCGTAGAGCTTCTTGTGCCAGTTTCGTTGAGACTCATTTACTAACTTTCTTATAATAGTCACCAGATTCTTGTTAGTGGATTCTGCCTGCCCATTTCCCTGAGGGTAGTAATCTGAAGAGTGAGCCAAAGAAATGCCATACCCATAGCAAAAATCCATTATCTCAGTTGAAGAGAAATTCGAGGCATTATCTGTTACAATCTTGTTAGGTACACCATACCTTACCAAGATGTTCTCTTTGATGAAGCTGCACACCACTTCAGAAGTAGTACTCTTGACTGGAATAGCTTCCACCCATTTGGTGAAATAGTCAGTGGCAGTTAGTACATGAGTGTGACCAGCACTAGAAGCAGGATTAAGTGTACCAATGAAGTCCAAACCCCACTGTTGAAATGGTTCCTCAATCACGACTGGCTTGAGAGGCAAAGAAGCCAATTTAGGTCTTCCCACAAAGGTCTGACAAGCCTCACATTTATCCACCCACTTGGATGCATCTCTGAACAAGGAAGGCCAAGTAGTATCGTCCACGAGTATCTTATGAGTCAGTAACCGTTGATGAATAGTTCCTCCACATGCCCGATCATGAAAAGCCGAGAGCAACTTCCTCTGTTGTTCCTTGTCCACACTTCAAAAATCTCCCATCTAACCCACGCTTGAACAAGGCGTTTTCCCACAATACATATCAGACCGACCTCAATTTAACAAATCCTCTTTTCTTTGAAAGTTAAATGAGAGGGCATTCCCATAGGTGAGAAAATGGGTGATGTCAGCATACCATTCATCAACTGAGCTAAGGAACAGAACGGTAGGAAGGTCAACTTTCTCCTCCAGCAACTCATGTTTGGCTCCTTCAGCAATGAGCTCACAAAGGCCTTTTCCACGAACCAGCTTGGTTGGTTTGATGTCAATGTCATACTCTTGGACCTTAGCAACCCAGTTCCCTCTCTTGGATCCAAATTCTTGCTATGTGAGAATTGACTTGACATTGATCTGGGACCAATACCATGGAATGAGAGTTGAGGATGTAAAAAAATCGCTAACAGCCTTTAACCACTGCAAAAGCATGCTTCTCCATCATGGTGTATTTTAACTCATGATCCTTCATAATATAGCTCATGAACGCAATTGGGAGTTCATGCTCATTAGAGTCTTCTTGAGTTAAGACAGCAGCAAGGTATTATCGTGGCATAACAATAGATAATAAAATCTTTGTCTTGAAATCGGGGACAAAGCTAAAAGCAGGAGTTTTAGTGATAGCTCTCTTGATACCTTCAAAGGATTCCTTTCCTTCGAAGACCAACCAAATGTTTGCTTCCCTTTCATCATCTAAGAAATATTCAAAGTTAACTCTACAAAATCAGGAATGAATCTTCTCAAAAAATTGATCTTGCCAAAGAAGGAGTGCACGCCCTTTTTACTGGTTGGGAGAGGAATTTGCTGGATAGCTTGACTACTGCTTAGGTCAATCTTAATACCATCTTTAGAGACAATGTGCCCTAATAGTTCTCCCTCTGTGACACAAAAGACAGATTTTTTAGGATTCAAAGAAATCCCATGCTCTCTCGCATCTTAGCAGAATCCCCATTTCGAGTGATTAAAATGATCCGCCTGTTGTTTTAGAAAACACGGTCAAGTCATCAAGGTATATGAGAATACACTTCCTTTCAAACTTCCAAAATCCAGATCCATAGCTCTCGGAAAGTGGCACCAAGCATTAATAAGCCCAAAAGGCATTCTCTTGTAGCAAAGGTACCCCAAGGAGTAGTGAAAGCTATTTTGTGTTGATCTCAAAGATCAACCTCTCCCGATTATATCCGGAGAATCCATCAAGCATAGATAACATTTCAGATCCTGTATCACGCTTGCAATACTTGATCCATCATAAGCAAAGGATAATTATCTTTCAAGAGAAGCTTTGATTGATTCCTAAAATCAACATGGATGCGGATCTCACCATTTTTCTTCCTAATGAGCACAATATTTGCAATCCATGTTGAATGGTGAATGGGAAAATGATTTTAGCCTTCAACAACTTCTCGAATTTCCGAAAGATGGTGTTAGCTATTTTGGGGTTGTATTGCCTTTGTTTAGCTTGAAAGGCTTAATTCCAGCTTAGAGGAATAGAGTGCTTATATCTTTGGTTTGAAAGCTTTCAAATCTTCATAAGAGTAAGCGAGAACATCCTTATACCTTTTTAAAAGATCAATTGCTTTTCTCCTCTCATCAAAATTTGTGCAACATTTTCCAATATTTACTAGCTTAGGGTCATTAGGACTCCCAATATTAATCCTGTCATGTTCAACTGATTGTTGAGGTCTAGTAGAAGCTCTAGACTTCACATACTTGTCATGTTTATCAAATAGTTCCTCCAAACTCACCAATCCTTTAGGAATCTTGTTTCCTTTGAGATTGATGCATCCATCCTGATCTGTTTCTTCCCCTTTTGCTTTATCAAAGGGCACATTCTCACGAGGTAGGTTGTCACTTCCTCAAAATACGAGTTGTTCGAAATTACCCTTGAGTTCCGGGAAGGAAAGCAAATGTTGATCATCATTGAAAACTTGCAAGTTATGGCATTATCAATTGAAAGTACACTAGGCCGATGGACCATCTCAATGGTGAACTTATCCCGAGAGAAATCGGTAGATGAGGGATCGAGTGACCCCGAGAAAGCGCTAGTGAATCAGCCAGCCTGCTGTTCTTCTCCTAGGTATTGCCTCAATGGAGAAAGCATCAAGAAATTCAATGGAATCCCAAACCCGATTCCGGTAATGTTTCACCTCCCATTTTTACTTGAAAAAGGCTTCGACTTGCTTTACAATCAAATCTCGCATCACCACGAGCGTAAGATTCTTTACACCTTGTTCTTTGGCCACTTGCAATCCGAGAATGAGAGCCTCATACTCTGCTGTGTTATTAGTATTCTCAAACTGCAACTTAAATGAAAAGGGGTGTAGGCTTCCTTCAGGTGACACTAAAGTAGGACACCAGCTCGGAACCGGTGAGAACAACTTCCATCAAACTCTAAAATCCAAACCCCGTTAGGATCTTTAGGAGACACTTTGGGAGGTCAGATTTCATCAGGGGACATAATCATGTAGTTACCATGCCCCATATCCTCGTAGAGTATTTTTGCTTTAGGATCATCCATTTTACGCACAATATACTGATGAGCTTCTGGGCAAAGAACTTCTTCATGTGTCCATTGACAGGCACAAGTGCATGTGACCAATCCATTTGGATTTCTCCACCCACATCTTTGCAGAAGTTCCTACTTAGCAACATCCCGTATGAAGGAGGGATATCTGCTACTAAGATGGTAGCCAACACTTTCTTTTCAGGCAAAGCAGCAAAAGCCACTTGTGCATCTTTAATTCTTCCAACCAGAGGCACTTCCTTACTCTCCATAGAGTAGCAAGATCCATAAGTGCGTGTGAGGGTCAAGCCTAAAGCATGAGCTACTTTAGCATGGCATCACATTATCCGAGGCTCCGAGTCAATGACACAATTACTGAGCCTATGACTAGCTATAAGAAGTGTTACATAAAATGGTTTAATTTTGTCATTAGGCAAGGTGACAGCAGCTACAGACTAGGTGTGGTGCAGAAGGAGGAGTAGGTAAAAGGCCTTTAGAAGTGGTTTTGGAATGGGAATTAACAAATTGAATCATTTTGGCAAAAGCTTTGGGATGAGTTTGATAATACTCGGCCTCTGAGATTTGAACCTTAGTCTTTTAGGATGATCAATAATATCAAAAGACCGTAGTGGACGGGCCATCATCATTTGAAATTCTAGGTTTATCAACTTTAGGAGAAGAAGAAGTAACTTTACTAGTAGGATTGAGGACTCACCTTTGGTGCAGATGACGTGGGGATAGGAGATCCTCTTTTTGTAATTACGGGAATAGTTGGCGATCAACTCCTTAGATTTCTTTATGGGCTACGTCACCTTCTCCCTCTCGATTTGTCTCTGCTCTCGAGTCATGAAAGCAAATGATTCGCTATTCATGTATCGCTACCACTTCATCATAATCATCTCCATCATCAATGCCCTCAATGGTGAAGAAATTAACCCGAGATCCCTCAAGTTCTTTTGCCTCATCATCAAATTCTTCCACAAACTCTTCATGCAAGCTTCATTATCCTCATCATCATCTCGGCTCTTCAACTTCACAGTCGCATTCACAGGAACTTAACAGGAGGTCCTTCAAGTGCTAGTCTTGTTTGAGAAGAAGGCAATCGATTTTCGGCTGAAAATTCCTCCTTGGAACATCTCGCATAAGGGGCATCTTTGAGCAAATTGTTTCTTTATAGCAATGAGATCATTCGCACTTTTTGGACTAACGGATCGGTATTATAGTCCAGGAGTGGAGGAGGAGGAAGCAAGCAGAGTTAGATTTGGAAGGGTCTCTCCTCAACTTCCCGACATGATCAAGATCATCCTCGACACTAACAAAGAAGAGTTTGATCCTCCACCAATGTTGCGAGATTAGCCCTTCTAGCGCATAGCCGACTTCTCTAAAGGGTGATTGGGCATTTAGGAAGAAACATTTTGAATTTGATCAACAATGTCGGGTAAGTCATGAATTTTGTTGATCAATTTGTTGAATCGAGCCATAAATTCTCTCATGGGCTCTTGTAAATCTTTCTTTATCTCGAGAGATTTGGGATAGCAAGGCATGTACATCTTCGCCGCTTGAAACGGTTTTCGAACCGAGTTCTCATTGTGTCCCGATCGGTGATAGCGCGGCCCTTTAAGGTGGTAGTAGAACCAATCAAGAAGATTATCTTTGTAACGTCTCAATGAACAATTTTACATGGAGACGTCTTCATGTTTGACTCCCAGAACTCCACATGCAACAATGAAGGCTGCGATGTGTTCATCAGGATGCACTTTGCCATCGCCTTTGAACTTAGGAAAGTTCTTCCTGTTACCTCTGGGTAACTCATGCAAAGGTTGAGTAAGGGCCAGGGTCTCGACACGATGACCCCATGGTAATGGCGCCGCCATTCTTGGAAAAATGGCTTGGAGAGGGACTGCAACACCAGCAAGAATCAAAGCTTGAAGATTAGGGCTAGCTGGCTCTGAAGAAATACCACCCGTGGGAATTCTGTCTTGAATAGGTGGAGTGCTTGTTTAACGAGTCTTCTTCTATTTATTCAAGGAAAGGAAAACCCGCTTCTCCAAAAGTGAAACTGAGAATCTTCAACACCAAGGGCCCTCCTCCTCGAGTAAAACGAGGAGTCGCCGATCAAAAGATGATCAAAAATAACGAAATTGGAATATGACTATCCCCATTTGAGTCACCAAAAATTGTTGGTCATCAAATAGGACTTTTTAAGAAGAGCAACGGTCGGGGGACAAGAAGTCCCTCCTCTTTAATGGGAGAGGTTCCCTTATTCGTAAACGAACTTATTTACAAATGTACAAGACATGATTTGTTGGTTAAACTTGGATATCATGAAAGTGTTTTCTATGAGGATCATCAATTACAAAAGGACCGAGGAAATGAGAGTACGGAAAGAAAGAGCAGAAAGGCAACATGTGGGAATTATAGATATCGAGTAATTCTTTATGTATGCGAAAGTCACAATGAATTGAAACAAGATCATTTGTAACAAATAAATAAGATGGAATTTAAAGACACAAATTTTTGTAAATAACATCTCGCTTAGAACACAAAGTTTCTTAACATAACACTGTATTCATTAATCAAGGACACAAAGTTCCTTCTTGGTTATACAAGATCACCGTGCTTTGCAAAGTGAAGAGTATGCAATGGTGAGACTAACGAACTTGAGACAAATGATCTTCACAAAGAAAATAAATGAAAGCTTAGGAATAACAGAGATCAGATAGACAAAGAATGGAAAAGTCCTTCTGTATTGATTTCTTTATAATCTATTTACACTTTTCAGAAAATAAGCCAAGTTCTTCCTTCCTTCGAATGGCGTAGAAATGCCATTATATAACTTACAAATCAGTTACTCTTCGTAACCGCTTCTTTTAACCAAGAATAGTTAAGGACCGCCAACCGCAATACCTCAACTTCTTACAAAGAAAATGGAAAAAGAAAGGGAAGAAGAGAAAAGAATAAGGAGAAGAAGACAGGTGGCCGGTTACTGGGAGGGACCCACTGACTTCAAAATTTGCTGCCTGAATTTCTTCAACGCCTCGGCCTATATCTCTCGCCTTACGAGGGACTCGACGTGTTGGCCGCGAGACCGAGTCCAAAATCCCAGACACTTTTCCATCTCTTTATCAAACTCGACATGAGTATGATAATCTTTATTTGCTTCTTCAATGGCAGATTGAAGAGAGCAGATCTCTTTCATTTTTTCTTTGGAGATGGAGCTTTCCTTGAATAAATTATCTTTGACAAAAGCTCTGAATTGAGCTTTGATTTCTTGCAAGGAAAGGGAAGTACCAGAAGTCTCATCCTGAAGATGACAGTGTATATCTTTGAAAGCAGAGACAACCAGTGTCTTGAAAGCTTCACCCTTCTGCCAGTTGTTCTTCAGTTCACAAAAAGCCTCCTCCAATACTTTGATTTTCCACTCCACACTGTAAACCCAGGACTTTGACAGATTATCCTTTGCATCATCAAAAACCTTATTCGCCAGTAAGATATTCTCATCTGTCTGTCCCATAAGGCGGAGGTCTACTATGCAACTGCTCCAGAGTTTGAGCTCTTTATCCATGATATTGATAGTGGAGGAGAGCTTCAGTTGCACATTGTTCACCTTTTCATGGAGTTTGAAAGCTTCATCGATGAAGTTTAATCCAGCAACAAGCATGTCATCCACCATGGCTTCAATAGCTCTGCCATAGATAGAATACTTGTGCATATCTTTGATACTCTTCACTTCATCTTGGCTTAGAATTACAGGAGGTGGGAGAGTAGTCAATGGGGTAGGGTCCAAAATTTTGTCCTTAGACAAAAGAGACTTGATGAAACCTGTGAGAACTTGGGCCTGTTCTTCCAACTGTTTAATAGTTTGTTGCCCTTTTTCTACCCTCCCAATGACTCTTGTGACTGTTTCCTGGAGGTTGTGAATTTCACCTTCAGGGGTAGACTCTCCCATTGGGATTCTCGAGAGCTCTAAGTCGATACACTGCAAGCCCCGCTCACGATTTATCCGTTGTAGGCTTGGAAATCTCCAGGAATTGCTGACCTTGAGCATCAGACACTATTCTAGAGGTAACCTTGGATTTCTTGGCACGAGAAGGAGTGGTGCCCAACAAGGTCTGCATAAAGATCAAAATTTGGCCCCGAACTCGAGAGGAAAATTTCTCTTCCTTTTGTCAACCAAAGGTTGCACCCACGCAAAAGAGGAAGAGGAATCAGCAGGGAGGGGCAAGAGGGCCAAGAGACAGAGAGCTCATGACACTCAAGGTCTCGCGCAGATGCCTATGGTCTCAAGTTGAGACGTGAGAAGGGGCTAGGCAATCAGGCAGAAGAATCGACATAGACTTGGAAGTTCGTGCTTTGGACTTCCTTATCCTTATCTATTGGACCTTCAGGAGCATCCCAGGGGTTGGCACTTCACTTTCTTCACTTTCAATGAGAACAATGATGTTCTCCGGTCCCATAGGCAACTCTCTGCTTCGCATTTTTGGGTCACTTTCCACAGACTCCTTCTTAACCTCCTTGAGTTTCTTCTGGTACACTTGAGTGGATGAAGAAGGAGTGGAAGTTGCAGGTCCTTGAGTTGATGAGGTAGGAGGGGTCTTCATTGGTGTTTCCGACCTTGGAATAGATGCTTCTCTCTTAAAGTGTTGAAGCATCCTTAAGAGGATTCTCTGAATGCCTCCGAATTCTCGAACTTTCTGTCAAACCTGGACCTTAGTCCTGACTAAGATCTGGAGCAAGGATCTCAATTCATCATCATCCCTCTCTTTCCTGTTCCAATCCAGGTCCTCCAAAGGAGTGTGCTTAACCACATTTTCATACTCATACGAGTATAGATCAGAGTTGTCATCCTGGAGACCTTCAGGAACTTGATACAGACCGAGTTCTTGGATCAGTGGCAGAGAGAACCTGCCATAATGTCTTCTCCTGGCCTCAAAATCATCTCGCACAACAGCCTAAAAGTAGTCTCAGATATACCCTATGATGGTAGATTATCTTGATGTTCTGTTCAATGAACTTCTTCAAGTCGAAGCAGGTCCTTGGCTTGAAGAAATGAACGGTGATAGGGACCAGGGTTCTCTCTATGTTCTGAGCATCCAGGGCTGTTTTGCAAGTGTAGTTTCCCAGAGAGATGGGAAAATGCAAGCCAGAAATCTTCTTATCTCTGCAAGTTCTGTGCAACTTGTCTAGTTGCCTGCATATTTCTATCAAGGCCATTTTATCATTGCAGAACATGGGCAGCCTCAGAGGGGTGCTCTCATAGCCAAAAAGCAAGCCCGATATAAGAAATTTCGAATTGGATGAAATAAGCACCATATTGCGATATCAGTTCATGGCTTCATCTCGAAAACCTTCTAGCAGATCACCTTCGAGCATCCCCGACCACGTACATGGTGAAAGCATCATTCACCCTCTAAAATTACGATTGCTTTGGTCTCCGGGGTGAATGCAAGGCAAGGGCATATACATATCTTGGATCATCTTTGTGAGCGTCAATGTAAGAAAAGCCAAACCATTGCCGTGACGCTGCTAGGGTATACATCAGATAAGAAGTCATGTAGAACTTCTTCGTTTGTTGTACATTAGACAGCTGCTCTGCCAAATTCATGCTGATGATCTCTGCCCAGTTAATATTTTGCATTCCCTCGCACACCATGCTGATGAGCGGGCACATCCAGAAGTGGAATTCGTTGGTAGAGGGCAAACCCATAACCCGAGCCAGCAGAATTATAAAGTCAGACAATTCTTCATTAAAATCTGCTCGAGAAAAGGGTTTTGGACAGGCGAGAGGCTCCTTTCTTAGGGTTCTTTAGCCAGGACTTCGCCACCCGCGCCTTGTATTTGTCATTGTCTTGATTGAACAGAGCCTGTGCTTGATCCCGAGAAACGACTATGGCATTATCCATCTCTGGGATTCTCAGTGCAGTGCTAATGGCGGCAGCATCCAGCTTGGCGATGAGTTCCCCGTGTATATTGGTTAATTCACTGGAAAGCTGGTCGGGCGAGCTCCGCACGAAAGCAGATGTATCGAGACTGTCATCGAGATCGGGAAACCTCCAGCAAAAGCCAAACCGCTATCGTGAATCATTTGTGCCATGGTGTAGGGTTTCATCTGCCACCCTCGCCCAAAATCGCCGAAGTCAAGATGCCGAGCTTCGCTATCTCCAATATTGGGAACGCAGATTCTAGTGGGTGATAAAAATTTGTTCCTGTCCTGGAATTTGATCTTCATTGATAGTCTCGGAGCAGAGCCGCAACCTAAACTCTGGGAGGAATTACAGAGAAAAGGGATACACGCGCAGGAATTAGGTTGTAAGGGTTCGAAAGGGTAGCATGGGAACAATGTGAAAAATGCAAAAGGGGAATATCTAGTTATATAGCCATTTTGAGAGAGAGAAAGGAAATCAATGCGCATTAAATTCATATCTACCAATTTGAAAGCAGGGATATTCGGGTAGAGCGGGAAAAACTAAGCACGAATGGCAGCACTTGGTTCATTGGGACATGTGAGACGCGAATGCGCGAAACACGCGGCTCGGCCGATTCGGGCGAAGCAGGGAGAAGACGCACAAATGCATTTTGGGACATTTGGGACGAAAACGCGTGAAGTACGCGGTTCGGGTGTTTCGGCCGAAAATGGAACAAAAGGCCCGTTTGAACTTGGGACATTTGGGACATGAAAGTGTGAAGTACGTGGTTTGGGCGTTTCGGCCGAAATGGAACAAATTTTGCACAATTAACTTGGGACATTTGGGACATGAAAGTGTGAAGTACGTGGTTCGGGTGTTTCGGCCGAGAATGGAACAACTTGCACGAAAAGTTTGGGACACTTGGGACAAAAAGTTTTGACGGGCCCGAAAATGGACAACTTCTGGGAAATCGGCCGATCTGGGAATAGAACGCACTTCTAACTTTTGGGACATGGGACAAAAATGTCCGATAACAGTATCAAATACACAAAAATGACCAAAAATGCAGACTTTTCTCAATTTCACGACCTTCAACAATTTCAAGACAACAAGAGAAGACATTAAAACTCAAAATTTTGAAAGTTCACTTTCTTTAAGAGTAGGAATTTTGAGTGGACAACAAGATTTTAGGGTTTAGGGTTTCGGGCTCAAAATGGTCAGTAATGGTTAAGGAATGGTTTAGGGTTTATGGTTTAGGGTTTTGAGTTTAGGGTTTATGGTTCAGGGTGGTTAAGGGTTGAGATTTTGGTTTAGGGCTTAAGGTTCAAGGTTTAGGGCTTAGGGGTCAAGGTTGATGGTTTAGGGTTTATGGCTCAATTTTTAAGCCTCATTGCCGAGGGTTTAGGGTTTAGGGATCATGGTTTAGGGGTGGTTTATGGGTTTAGGGTTTAAGGGTTGAGGTTAGGGTTGGTTTAGGTTGAGGGCTTTTATTTGAGGTTCAAGGTTTAGGGTTTTGTCTTAGGGCTTATGGCTTAGGCATCAAGGGTTAGGGTTTAAGGTTTAGGGCTCGAGGTCATGTTTAGGGGTTTGGGGATCCGGGTTTTAGGCATTAGGGTTTAGGTTTTAGGTTTTAGGGTTTAGGGATTTAGGATTTAGTGCTTAGGATTTGAGGGTTTAGGGATTAGGTTTATGGTATAGGGTTTAGGGTTTAGGGCTCAGGGTTTAAGGTTTAGGGTTGAGGATTTAGGGTTTATGGTTTAGGGTTTAGGAGTTAGGGTTTAAGGTTTAGGGTTGAGGATTTAGGGTTTACGGTTCATGGTTTAGGAGTTAGGGTTTAAGTTTTAAAGGTCAAGGTTCAAGGTTTAGGGAAAAGGGTTCAGGGTTTAGGGTTTAGGATCAAGGTTGAGGGTTTAGGGTTGAGAGTTGAGGTTTAGGGTTTAGGCTCGAGTTTAGATTTTAGGGTTTAGGATTGAGAGTTTATGTTTAGGGGTTCAAGGTTTAGGGTTTTGGCTTAGGATTATGGCTTAGGGCCTAGGGTTCGTAGCTTAGGGTTTATGGTTTAGGGCTAAAGGTTTAGGGTTTAGGGGTCAAGGTTTAGGTTTTAGGGTTTAGGGTTTAGGGTTTAGGATTTATGGCTTAGAGTTTAGGGTTTAGGGTTTAGGGTTTAGTGTTTAGAGTTTAGGGCTAAGGGTTTAAGGTTTAGGGTTGAGGATTTAGGGTTTACGGTTTAGGGTTTAATAGTTAGGGTTTAAGGCTTAAAGGTCATGGTTCGTGGTTTAGGGTAAAGGGTTTGGGGTTTAGGTTTAGGTTTTAGGGTTAAGGGTTTAGGTCACATAGTTCGTGGTTTAGGGTTTAATATTTAGGGCTTAGGGTTCAGGGTTTAGGGTTTAGGGCTTATGGTTTAGGGTTTAGTTTTGGGGTTTAGAGTTTATGGTTTAGTGGGTCGGAGGTTTAGGATTTATGATTTAGGTTTAGGGTTTAGGGTTTAGGGACCTTTAGGATTTAACATTTAGGCCTTAATGTTTAGGGTTTATGGTTTAGGGCTTAGGGGGCTCTAGGGTTTAGGGTTTAGGGGTTATGGTGCATGGTTTAAGGTTTACGACTCAGTGGTTCAGGGGTTCAAAGTTATGGGTTTAAGGTTTATGGGTTAGTTAAGGGTTTAAGGTTTAGGGGTTAGAGATCGCAGCTCTAGATTTAGGATTTAGGGCTCAAGGATTAGGGTTTAGGGTTCAAGGCTTAAGGTGTAGGGTTTATGGTTTAGGGATTAGGATTTAGGGTTCATGGTTCATGGTTTATGGCTTAAGGTTTGGGGTTCGAAATTACTAGTTTAAGGTTTGGGGTTAGAGTTGGGGCTTTGGATTTAGTATTTAGGGTTTAGGGCTTAGGCTTAGGGTTTAGGTCAGGGTTTAGGGTTATGGGTTTAGGGTTTAGTATTTAGTGTTTAGGGTTTAGGATTTATTATTTATGGTTTAGGGTTTAGGGTTTATAGTTTAGGGTTTAGGTCTCATGGTTGAGGGTTGAGGGTTTAGGTCACAGAGTTTAGGGTTCATCGAATTTGTAGGCAAAACATTTAAAGAGAGTCATAAAAATTTGATGTTTTTCATCTCTTGATATTTTGAAGGAGGGAAATGTCATATTCCTAATTTTCCAATCCTTCCAAAGACCCCAGTAGTCCTCAATCATTGGATGTACAAGGAAACTGTTATTTGGCTTTTATTTATAATGATAGAGATATTTGAAAATTCGTGTTATGACCTCTAAATCTATATGAATTTCAAGTTTCTATGAAATCACATCACACCCTTCACTAGGATTGATGAATACCCCTATCTTTTTATTCAGGGATTTTGAAAACATTCATGGGTTTATCATATAAAGAATTATCAATGAATGGAAGGTCACTAAGTCGTAGGCCAGGTAACTCCCATTTAGAACTAAATAAGAAATATTTACTAGGTGATTGATAACCCCTTAGTGTTCTTAGCCATTCCCCTATTTCTATGCTTATTTTGAACACTTTAGGAAGTTCTATCAAATTTACTATCCATTCCAGTAGAACACTTGAAATTTATCTTTCTCCAGAGGAGAGGATACTATAGGAAATTCAATTATGATCCTACACCTCTGCATTGATATATTCTCTATGTTTCTTTTGTTTCCTTTAAGATTAATTTTTTTGTGTGATGGTTATTTTTTCCATCTTCCAATGGGTCATCTGGCTTGCATAATACCATACATGGAAATATGAGAAATGTGAAATTTGTTTCAGAGTGTGAATAAATTTACATTCAAGAGTGCAAGTATATGTGGGGAGAAACAAGTTTGGAAGAGATGTGTAATATATGCATTACAAGGCACAAGGTAGATGTCATATCCATTTAGTTACTTGTCCCACCTCTCATAAACAAGGTAGTTCTATAAGCAAACTCAATGATGGTTCTAGGCACGAGACTAGGAAATATTGATGAAATATGGTTTGGAGTTTAGGGTTTAGGGTTTAGGGCTCATGGTTTAGGGTTTAAGGTTTAGGTTTAGGGTTAAGGGTTTTCAAGGTTTAGGGTTATGGTTTACAATTGAGGTTTTAGGTTTAGGGTTTAGGGTTTAGTGTTTATGGTTAGGGTTTATGGATCGAGGTTCGTGTGGTTTGGATCGAGGTTAAGGATTTAAGGTTTAAGTTTTAGGTTTAGGTTTAGGGTTTTTGGGTTAAGGATTCAAAGTGTTTAGGGATAAGGGTTTATGGTTTACGGTTCAGTTTTAGGGTTTATGGTTCGGGGTTTGTGGTTTAGGGTTTAGGATTTAATGTTTAGGGATTAAGGGTTTATGGTTTAGGGCTCGGGGTTTAGGGTTTAGGGTTTAGATTTTAGGCTCTAGGGGATAAGGGTGTAGAGTTTAAGGTTTAAGATTCAAAGTGTTTAAAGTTTAGGGTTAGGGTTTAGGATTTAGTTTTTACGGTTTAGGTTTAGGGTTTAGGGTTTAGCATTTAGGGCTCATGGTTAATGGTCTAGGGTTTAGGGCTTAAGGCTCTGTGGTTTAGGGATCACGGGTAAGGGTTGAATGTTTAAGGGTTTAGGTGTTAGGGTTAAGGGTCTAGGATCATGGTTAAAGGTTTAGGGTTTAGGGTTTAGGGCTCAAGGTTTGGGGTTTAGTGTTTAGGTTTATGGCCTATGCTTTAGGGTTTCGATTGTAGAAGTTAAATGCTAAAATATTTAGGCTAAATGCCGAAAACCTAAAAATTACCTATGTATCGACCATATTATACTTTTAAAAACTATCTCCTAAACCATGACTCATGGAGCGTGAGACTAATTCCATAAGGTGCAGAGTGACCCTAATTTTTCATATTTACATAAATAAATTTAAAGTATAAGAAATAATTAAATATAAATGAAAAACTTATTCTTAAACATTTATTTTTGTGAATAGAAGCATGTAAAAGCATACATAATGTTTATACTACATACGTAACACGTACACATTATGTTTATACTACATAGAGTACACGTTATAATGCGTACACATTTTGTGTTTTATATTTTCCCAAGCCATGCCTCAAGGCTTGGGATCCGGGCTGATCCCCAAGCCCGAGGTATGGACTTGCACAAACACAACAAACAACGTGTTTTTAGAATAAAATGTAAAAATGCCACTTCCTCTATGATAAATCAAAATAAAACAATCGATCCATTTTAAAAAAATATACCAATGCACGTAGAGCAGAGTCTCTTCTTTATAAAAATATAATTTTTCAAATTTTCGACTAATATAAGTTTTCCATTTTATTTATTTTCTAACTATGCCTTTTATAGCTATTTTTGGAAGTGTAAATATGTCTATCTTTCATGGTGTATCTTTGTTTTGGGTGATTGAAATTTAAAAAAATTATACTAGCCCAAACTAGGCATAATTTTATACATATTCAAAAAAAATAATCTAATTTTTGATATTTTTTGAGGTAGTTATGGGGAGCATGGTTGGAGCTCCGTTATTTTTCAAAATATAAAATTTTTGACTAGAAAAATCATAAATAAACTAATATTCGCTACAAAAAATCTTTAAAAATGGAACCCAAACTAGATGCTCCTAGCTATCTTTCTACCAAAGGGTTTTCAAAAATACTAAATGGTGCTAAAAAAATGGTGGGGGGCACGAAATTCACTCTATTTTGTTTTTTAACAAAAATAGGAGCATCTGTTGGTATTTTAGTTGTTTGACCCTCTTAAAATTATCTCGTTTTCAATAAAATTTAGTAGTTTAGAAACTAGACTAGAAATGCTACGATTTATATTTCTACATCTTCCAATTTTGAGTGTAACTATTTAGAAAAACTCATACAAGTTGACATTTTTTTTTTAGAAAAATGCGTCCACTTAAGATCCCCTTTTGGCCCCCCAACTTGGTGCACTTACCCTTAATGTTCGTTGTTCCAAATTCACATTATTTAGAAAAAACATTTATTTAGCTAATCCATCCCATAACAATAACAATATGCAGTTGTAATGACTCGGTTCCAAACTGATCTCTCATTTCATGACTCGGTAATAAATTGATCTCTCATATGTATACTTTTGGTTCCCTTATTCCATCAAGGGTCAATCAAGTGTTAACAACTAAAGTGCCTATCTGAGTATCTATTACGGATACCCATATGACATCACACATCTTTAGTCCAAGTGAAATCAAGACAACACAACCAACAACTTGCAATACTTTGGCCAAATTTTTAAACATGTTTACCATGTTTTCATTCCTAGATGACATACTCATCAAAAGGAATATGTATTTCACCCCACTCGAAACTATTATCTATATTAGACTTCCTTGACCTCTGTCATCCAATGATGGGTATATGTTTCTCATTAAATAGGGACAACTCACATAAACTAGTGTGGCATTCTACTTATGGTGACTAAGGATAACTAGACATACTCGAACCGACTTACACCGATTCAGGTGTTTTTATTCACCCTAGGTTAACATAAGTTGACGACAACACTTGGCTATATGCCTATCACAGTTTAGAGTAAAACATCTAAATGAAATTCCCTTTTATGACAAAGTTGAGTTAGAGGAGCTGAGTGGGATATTGAGGCATAGTGGGTGCTTCAAAATATCCACCTAATGACCTACATCATTAAGTGGGTACTTGTGTAGCAACAACTATACTACAACAATCCACTTAGTTCTACTAACAAGATGATATACTTAAGAGTTCATTAAGCCTAAAAATCAATGTGATTTAAATAATTATAGGAGATCATTTAAGTCTCATTAATTTAAGTCCATTCAAAAAGTATAAATCAGATTATACAATTGTTAAATTAGATTAGTTTAATGGATTTTTTTATAATTTAACCCCATCTTATCATAACCTTGTTATCTTTCCAATTTACCATACATTGGTTCACATTTTAATAAAATCTTCTATCCAATCACTTTATAGATATAGTTATCAACAAAGGTTAAGGATCATAAACTATGTCCCTATTAACATGACAAGATATTTCCCTTTTCTTCCACTTTGGGACTTATTATTTCATCTATAAGTTCAAATAACATCATTTAGTTCAAACTAGATAAGGAACACAATATAATCTGTAATACCTATTTTCATTATAGTCATAACCTAGCAAGGTTTACTATATCATAATTATAACTCAAATTAGTTTACCATTATCTTTTTTAGGTTAATGGACATAGGTACTATCCAATCAACACTCAATTCCTTAGATATCCAATAAGTCATGGATATTTATAACTTAGGAATAACAACCAAATCATCAATGATCATATTAAGAAGATAAGCTAACTTTTAGATACTAATCATACAATAAGTCATTTATTAAAAATGAAAAACTCACTTTATTCCATACATAATAAATATTTCATAAGTTTTTCAGTCAATAATGACATCATTTTTCATCAATTACAAAATACTATGGTACTAGGCCTTAATAGTTTTTCCAAAAATTCTCTTTAAGAGCTTTTAATACATTTAAACATCCAAATAAAATGAACTTCATCAATAAAATAAATGTAACTTCTTATAATTCTTTATTCTTTCACCTTTCATGAAATCCATCTGTAAAATTGTTAGCATGTGTCAGTTCACGAGAAATGATCATGATAAGTAATAAAACATTAGAATAGTATGCTTCTATCTAACAATTTTCATGGAAGGAACTCTAATAATTAATGAAATTTGTTCTCAGCTCCAAAATGCCACAATATACGAATAAGAAAGGAAGTCAAATTAAGATACATCCAAGAACCAATTATATAAACACACAATAATAAAGGTTCATAAATCAAACTAAGTTAAGTCCTATTGACCTATAAAATCAATACAAGAATACTAGTGTTAAAAAATTTCAATCATATAATAAAATATAACTTGATAAACATCAAGTTAATTTCCTTTCATTATCTAACAACCTAGTTTTCATCATAAGATCTTATAAATGATATTATTAACAAAAAGAAAATAGATCCAATATGAATCTAATAGAGAACCATGGAGAACAAACCAAAGGACTAGACTATCAATGACTTCATAGAGACACAAAGGAAAAATCGATACAAATCCCAAAGAAGATCTATTACCTATTACTATAATAATGAGCTTCACTCAATCCATACCACAATAATTTGGTGACAAACAACAATACAAAATCCTCTGCCTACATAAAATGTAACAATTAATAGTAGATGATAACGTTATACTTAAAGTCCTATTCACACAGAATACCAATTGAGCAATTATTAATTTTGTAATAAACATGATTTATACAAAATAAGATAACGAAGTTTGGTCACACAGGTTTGTAATTCCAAAATTCATCCAGTAAAATCCCGAGTTTAATACAAGAAAGGATTCAAACCACAACAAGAAATATAATCCTTAGGGTCGAATTTTTTTCTCATAATCAAGTGAACATCAAAATAGTTGAAAACAAACAAACTTGGAAGATTAACTCAATGTATAAACACCAAATATCCTCCTCACAAGTATACAAGACCAAGGCAATAATTAATTTCCATTCTGAACTAACTAATATTCTAAATGATATAGATACGTAAGTCAATCTAGAGAAAAAACTAAATAAGATATAAAATTCCCTCAAAGAGAACAAATTTAGCACCCAAATTCAAATAAATTCCCTGATTGGTAAGTGTAAACTTAGAAATGAAGTAACATAAAGATGGAGTTCAAAACATTGTTTGCATAGATGAAGACTTAGGCCAACCTAGAAATGGGTGATCTAAGAACAAGAAAAGCATTACTAAAAACCAAAATAAGGAGATATTTAAAACAATCACAACAACTAACACCAAGAATGGGTTTAATCCCTTTTTCGAGATTTCAAAGTATTAACCCATAATTCACAAACCGAATGGTAAGAAGACCGAATAAGAGCCTCGCATCGAATCATCTAGGATAACAAAAAGTAAACCTTTTTCTTAGCGTTAATCTTAACAAGGAAACAATGCACCAAGAACATTATCACATAAGGGTATCAACTCATAATCTTAAGCTCTGACTTATTTCAATGAAGATTACATGCAAACCTTGTTAAGAAATCAGAAGCAATATTTTCACAACATTTTCCATAAAACAATCATAGATCCATATTGCAAAAAGATTCATTACAGAACCGACTTAAATCATCAAGAAAAATGTTCAATATACAACTAGTAACAAGATATTCATAATATCTTTTACAAAATCGTTCATAGACCCATATCTTGCAAGAAGAGTCATTTTAAATCGACTTAACTAGAAAAGAAAAACAAAAATGAACCAAAAAGCCAAACTCATAAACATTTTCAAGAGTGAGGAGAGTTCTTTTCAAGAAAGTAGATAAACAGAGAAAAATATTGTAATGAGTTAGAGCCTATCATGCCTCATAGCGCTCTTGAACTCCTCCAAGCTTCCAAAAACTTTCTTGCAAAATTTCCACAACAATACCTCCACAAAATATTTAACAAAATGCACCGAGAACCCATTATCTTGTTTCCCATCTCTTTTAAAGACTCAACAATAAATTTCTTCCCCTATTCTTGCCATGCAATGGCAAGTTTGCAAATGCAACGAAGACGAACTAATAGTTCGAAAAAATAGGAAATCGACATATAAAGCCATTAGAGCTCGAAAAATCGAAATGTAAATTGAAACCAACTCTTTTCCTTTTCCACCAACCCATATTGTCATTTCCAAGGTGGTATTTGTTAGGTTGTGGAGCTAGATTGCTTCACATGATTAGCATGAAATGGAAAGTGACTAAATAGAAAGTAACTAGCATCGATTACATGTGGGACCGGACGTCGGTCGAAAAAGAAGGAACCAACCACGGTTAGGTCTAACCAGCGCCGGTTACCTGTGTGAAGCACTTTATTTTTAAGTCACGGGTTTTAATATTGTTTTTTTAAGAAAATCTATTGGATGTAATTTCATGGCTAAGTTTCCCTAAGTTTGTCTAAGCTTATATAAGCTAGAAAACTAGGGTTAAATATGTGTTGAGGAGAAGAAGAGCATAATCCTTGGTTGAAAGGATGAAGAATAAGAAGAAGAAAAAGCATATTACATGAAGACAAGAGCTTTCATGGAGAGAAGCTGAATAGAAGGAAAGTGCAGGTACCCTGTTGGTGAGAAGATGGTATTATCTTCTATTGTATTTCCTCTGTATTTTTTAGTCTCATGTAAAGGCTTGCATAGTATGCAAAGCACTTAGGGTTTTTTCTTGTTAGATCCACAAGTTGTTGTGAGATCTTGTTATTTCTCATTCTTGTAGATCGACATGTTGTGAGATCTTGTATTGTAGATCCATGAGATCATGTTGTATTATTGATCCATAGGAATCTAACATGGTAGAGGAAGTTGTCTTCATGTTTTCAGCCATTGCAGTGATGGAGGAGAGACTTACTTCTTGGTGCATGGTTAGGGTTTCACATTGGTAGATCTTTCTAGACGTCTTGTTTACAGATTCACAATACAATGAGAGCTTGGCTACACAGTGGCAGATGTAGGGTAGCTTCAGGTATGTGAGATCTGGTTATGTTTGAGAGGCACGGTTGTAGACGCACTCGGTGTAGATCCGGTTAGAGATCTAGAGGAGACAAAAGTGGTAGTATAGAGGCATGGTTTAGTGTACTGCAGATATGATTGGAGATGCGGGAGGAGGAGATACTCTTGTAGATATACATGTACTCTGTATGTAAGAGTTGGTTTGTAATCTCTTGTTATATTATATATATATATATATATATATGAGATCTCTATCTTTGGTGGACGTAGCCCACATTGGGTGAACCATGGTACATGCTTGTTATGTGTGTGTACTTTTGTGTGATTTGGATTATTCTAGTTTATACTTCCACTGTTGTAGATTTTGTGGGGAATTGTTTAGATCCCATGTGTGCATGATTTTGTTTGTTATTAAATCATAGCACTATTCCGCAGTCATGTATTCCCAACAATATTTACTTAGGTTTCAAGATCAATTAATGTCATGCCCAACTCTCAAAAGAGCCACCAAGATTCCCGTCAACCGCCCATCAAAACTTAGTGTTAACTATAAATTAAAACAACATCACCAAACTGTTAGAGTAGGTATTTACCTTAGCTCATGTTCACGTAGGAACTTTATTTACCTTTATTGTATTTATCCTCACCCACTTATGTGCGTGTATATTTATTTTTATTTATTTATATATTAGGGGATATTATCTAGTTGTTAGGTATAATTCTTTCCTTGATCTATGGTATTGACTAGGTATTTCCTTGATATATGGTATTGAATAGATCCTTGATATCTAGTTCTCTCATGAATCTATGGTCTTGAATTGTGATTCCTACTAGTAGGTTCTTAACTCCAACCCCCTTTCATTTTATTTTTGTGGTGAAGGAAAGAGCATTTTATTTTGTTTTAGTGGCAACTAAAATAAATAGTAGAGCATAAACTTGTAAAGCTTGTATCTTTTGATCAGCAACTTGGATTTGAGTGCCATTTTTTGCAAAAGTGCTTGTTTTTGTACTCATTCCATTAGAAATATTTATTTTGATAATATAACTATAATTATAAAGTGCCATATTATAACATGCACTCGATTATAAAGTGTCAAATATGGAGGGGTGTTGTAATCACTTGTGGACACAATTTCGGTTGAGCTCGACATCCTAAACTTTTAGGAGTTACATTCTTGTATCTATCATGGATTTTGAGAATGATATTATTTTATCCAAAGTGTGTGAACTTTAGGAGGATATTGTAAAATTTGTTGAAGAAAATATATCTCTCAACAAGTGAGATTCTCTTCTACAAGCACTCATTCACGATAAGGATACAATAATACACTCCTTGCAGCAAAAACTTGTTAGCCTAGAGCATCACCATCATATTGTGGACAGTCATATCCATGATCCTAGTCTTATAGCCACTAACCTTGATCGCGACAGCTTTTGAGCCTACTCCCACTCTTGATGCTCCTAATCCTATTAGGCTTCTTACTTGCATGTTCTTTTGGGTCGTGCTATTACATTTACACATTTTGTGTATCTTATTTCTTCTCACATGCATGGATCTTTTGAGAAGCATACCATTGCATTCGGTTCTCACATGTTCCATTTTATGGGTTTCATTGGTAGAGGTATTGGAAGACATTCACAGGGTTATTTCTTCTCCTATTCCACATGTTAAGTGGAATTCTCACCATGGGATTGGTCTTCAAGTAGTTACTTCATTAGGATCACACATTTTTAGAGCTCCTACTTTTGTTCATTTGACTCTTTCCGAGGATCATGATCAAAACATGAGTTCTACACCTTCACTCAAGCTTGAGAAAATTGATATTTCAGCTATCTAACATGATCAACCAGACATACATTCTGATGTTCCTTTACATGCACCCATTGTGCATTTTACACCAAGTCATATGTAGACATCTTCTTCTTCCATCCATGTTGATTTGGGGTGGATATCTTATCACTCATGGTGGCGATAGAGGAATTCATTGAGAGAGATCTACATGTGTGGCTCCTCCACCATTTGATCTCTTACTCCACTTTCTATACCTTCTGCATTGTAATGTTCCTTATTTTGAGCATTTTTTTTCTTAGCAGGTGTAGTGTATCTCTCTTGTTGGTTAAGAGATTTTATATCTATATTTTCGACATTTTTAGCATGTTGAAAGTCTCTCTTATGGGGGAGCTATTCTGGTGAAGCCCAATGTTATTTTGTCAGAATTTGAGTAGTTTATTTTGGGAAACTCTTATAGATCCATTGTGTCACCTCTACCCATTCAATAATATGGGAGGGTGTGGTGTTTCTACTGCTTCTTTGGGTTTTTTGCCTTGACTTGTTACCTTTGCTTTTCTTAGATCATGGCACTCCAATTTATTTGGATTTTGTGTCCTTACCTTGTTATATTGGTTGTTCTTGGATCATGGCACACCTATTTGTAGTATTTGATTTATTATGTTTGGTGTTTTTTTACAATTTTGATATCACTCTGTTGACAGTCTCCTTGTATGGAGATATTTCGAGTGAAGCCTAGTGTCACTTGTTTTTGAGTTCTATGATCGAGCAGTGGATTCAGACAATAATGTACACTAAATTTCTTCAACATTGTACGAGTTTTTTGAGAAGAGCTTCTTGGGATGCCTTGCAGCAGTTTCTTACTCTCTTTACTTTGTTGTTACTGGTTTTGGGTACCTTGTGTTGTCCCTTTTTCCCAGTTATTGTACATGAGTACCTCATCAGGCCTAGTTTTCGGGACTCATATTGTGGACATGCCACTTGCTTTGGCCCCTAGTTTTACTTAAGGGGGTGTTAGAGTAGGTATTTACCTTAGCTCATGTTCACCTAGGTACTTTATTTACCTTTATTGTATTTATCCTCACCCACTTATGTGTGTGGATATTTCTTTTTATTTATTTAGATATTAGGGGATATTATCTAGTTGTTAGGTATAGTTCTTTCCTTGATCTATAGTATTGACTATTTCTTTCCTTGATCTATGGTATTGACTAGATCCTTGATGTCTAGTTCTCTCATAAATCTATGGTCTTGAGTAGTTCTTTGATGACTAGTTATTTCCTTGATTTATGGCTTGATCTACGACCTTGATTAGTTCTTAGATTGTTATTCATTTCCTATATAAGTAAGGCCCATTCTCATTGTATTTCATTGAGTTCCATAATAATATATGATATTGTTGCTCATTTATTTGCAAAGGTTTATGTAAAGTTATTTTGGTGAATTTCTTTCATCTTATTGATCGTGGTGTTTGATTAACATCTGTGTTCTTGGCTTGGTATGATCTGGTTATCATTCCTTTTCCAAGGTGGTATTTTCTCATGGTTCAAGATCAATTAATGGCATTCCTTGATACGCCGATGTGCAACCAAGAAACTCGTAAACTACCCATTAAAACTTAGTGTTAACTATAAGTTAAAATGACATCACCAAACCATTTAGCAATAAGAAATAATGGGCATGCCAAATAGATCGAGCACTGCAACCAAAAATGACAGGATAAAACATTAATTACAAAATTAAATTCACCAAGTACTCATTTGGAATGGCGCCACCACCCTTATCCCTAACCCAACCTTACCCATCGATGCTAACCTTACCTTAGGTTAGGTTCTTAGTTAGGCTTAGGGATAGATACCCCTTTTTAAATAAATCACCATAGCTTAGGTTAGATCAATAATGAATCCCTTAGGATAGTTTTAGGGATTAATACCCTTCCAAAAATGCATTCACCTTAGCTTAGGTTAAGGATCATACAAATGCATCTAGAGTAGTTAGGTTCCCATAAAAATAATTAACTATCACCATAAAATAGGTTTAGTTAGGTCCTAACAAAATTAAACATGAACATTACCTGTAGAAATTATCAAACCAAAGAAGATAGATCAAATAGAAGGAAGCATTCATGAGACACTCCCAATGATCTCTTATTTATTTAAGCCTGAGTATGAAGGTATCTCAACAATAAAAAGGTGTTACTCTGACTTAACAAATATCATCTAAATAACATATCGATCATAAGCATGCCTTGGATCACTGAAATTGATCCAAGGTATGACTATTCCTTTCATAGTAATTCCATAGACTAAGGAAAAAAGTTTAATATTGTAACTTAGGTAACTTATCGACATAGTCCCATAAGATTGCATTTACTTATGATAACCTGGATTCACAGAATGTGCTTCAAATATCAACATAATGAGTATATAAAACAATTTAACATAAATTTAACATTGCTGAAGTATGATTACATCCAATTTAGAAGATAAAACATATCATCTACAACAAACATAATCAAACATTTCAAGAGAGTATACCATCTTAAAACAAGAGTCACATATCAATGTTTGTAACACTCTAGTTAAAGAAGCAAGTTAAGATATCAATCAAGGTAAAGGAATTACAATGGACATAACAAATGATAAATGGTCCGAGTGTTGTATCGGAGGAAAGAAATTTCTCGATTCCACTGCCAATCACGCCACCACACAGCTGGAGGTTGGAGCCTCAATTTATGAAGCATAACATTCAGAAGGAGCTCCTAAATTTTTTAGATCGACTAAAATTCCGAGTTGATCAGGTTAGATTTAACTTTGAGCTCGGGCCAAGGAATCCAATCTCTGTGATGAACAAGATCTTGAATGGTATGAATGCCCTTATGGAAAATCCAAATGGATTTGATGTCTGGGGTTTTAACAAGTGGAAGATTGCCTTAAGTGATAATAGGATACCACCAGATGTTCTATGAATTAAAATAAAGGCTAGTGTGAAATCCATCACCAATCCACCTCATTAAAGGCTTCACCTGCTCAAAGGATTTCCAAATACTCTTGGTGACAAAGGTACCGTAATTTTGATAGGATTAAAAGTTATAATAAGAGAATGCAATCCAATTTTTCTCTAACACTTCTTGTCATAAGGGGTACAAGATTTAATACAATGCTAAAGAAGAAGATTATAGGTTTCTGTTTACGAAAGACACCAAATAACCCATTTAACACATAAAGTCACACTTTGCTAATAAAAATCAATGATTCCCATACCTCCTTGATCACGAGGAAGAAAAAAACATGAGTGCAACTCTATGAAAGCCAACTGAACTAGAACTTTTACACCATAAAATATCTGCTGAGAAGCATCTTGGTAAGTGATTGAACATGAGTTGCGGAAAGGATTTTGGTGCAAACCTGGAATTTTCTAGCCATAGATAAAGGTTTGGAAGACCATTTGGTAACTTTTTTCTCCGCTCTTTTAAGAAAAAAATTCCAAAATGTCGTGGAGTCACTTTCAAAAGCAAAGGGAATGCCTACGAATTTGAATTGTTCACCACGACCAATCCATTTCCAAGGTTAAGCATTTAACTAGTTTGGAGGAAGTAAACAACTCTGCTGATAACCCAATGTTTTAGCCATTTTGACCCTAAATACAAGAAAAAGTTCACAGACATTCAAAAATTGTGGCAAAATTATGTTCTAACTCTCGAGAGTAAGAAAGGAATCATCAACAAAGTTCCCATTGATAAGTTGTGTCTCATGATCTAGAAGAAAAATTCCTGAATATGGCCCTGAGTAGCTTGATGAGCAATTAAATATCCAGGGAATCAAAGCAAGTAGAAACAATGTCGACGTAAGAGGATACCCTTTCTAATAGAGTGGAAGAGGCCAATGGCAATAGATTGGTGACCATTAATGGAAAGGTGAGCATAAGAATGAGAGAAAAGCATGCTAACTACCATTCTGAAGAATTCACCAAACCCCAAAGCTTTAAGCATATCCATAATGAAGGGCCATTCAATGTGATCATAAGCTTTCTCAAAGTCTATTTGAATGGATAGAGGCTTCTACGTGACAACACTTAAGCCCGCTTCATGCCTTCCCAAATAACAATAAGGTTATCAGATGTAACGGACTCGACAAAACCAATTTGTTCAAGTGAAAAATAGTAGGTAGAATATAAGCAATTTGGAGAGTCAACACCTTAGCAAGAATTTTATAACAAACATCCAACGGGGTGATCTGTGCCAATTATTCATCTTCTTGAGATTGCAAGATTTGGGAATGAATTTGATGTTTCCTTGATTGATGAAACTCCCAAGAGAGCGAGATTGAAGAGCCTTCATTATAAACCCAAAGAAGACCAAGTCCAACAAAGGAACAAGATATTTTGTAAAACTTGCAAAGGAAGCCATCTAGACTCGAGACTTATCATCGGTAAGATAGAAAAAATATGCATGAAGTTCCTCCAAAGTTATAGGGGCTTTACAATGGAAACGATCTCTGGGCCTAAGCTGAGTACGCACCACATCAATACAATCCTATAAAGTAGTAACACACTCAATTAAATCCCCTTGAGCTTGAAACACTATATGGTAGTGCTTGACAAATGCATCGGTGATATCTCGGTAGATTTGTAAGTTGTTGGATAAATAACTTTGATCTTTTATCGAGTATGCTTGGCCCACAGGATTTGAAAAATAGTTTGGAGGCTTTATCTCCCTCCATAAGCCAATGAAGTCACAAATGGATCTTAAAACCATAGGCTGAATGGGATTCAATGAGTTTAATTCTATGTTGAATATCAACGGCCTGTGGTTGGAGGTGAGGTGAGAGTATAAAATATTGGCCTCAAGAAGTAGAGTGAATCTTATGAATTCTTTTTACAGAGTCGAGTTGGCCCATCTTTGAGCCCGAGAAACCTATTTACCGAAATGGTGGAGAAACTTGGTGATTTGATGAATAGAATCCTCCCACCAAGAAATCAATCTCACAAAAAAAGGTGGATGTGGCACCATATTCTAGATCTTACCAATGAGCGGGATCACTCCAGGATGACTCAACAGAGAAACATTAAGAAAGAATTGATTTGTGGGCACCTTAGGAATCCACCTTACCAATTAACCTTAAATGTGATTGGATGGTGGTTTGAAAAAATAACCTCTATCCAAATCTTGATAAAGGAGGATCCTTGCGTGTCAAAATCAAAATAGGGATGTTGTGAAAGAAGAGCATGATCAAGGAATTTTAATACTTGGTCATCCTTCTTGAATATTGGTCCAAGTGAACCAAGCTTGGTCTTTAAATTTTTGTCATTTTCCGAGAAACGGATCGAAAAGTCTCTAATGTAATTTAAAGCAATACAGGTTCCACGCATCGAGACACCAAAGTGCATAGGAAGGGCTCTACATTTATCATCTGGGTGCTCCACCATATTAAAGTCACCACACACCAACCAATAAGAAATGGGTAAGTTTTCACCTAACCATTTCTATAATAATGTTCTTTCGGGACCTTCATTAGGGCCATAAACATTTAGAATACCAAAAGAAATATCATTAATACTCATAATCACCCACACAACCCTATTACTGGGGTCTTGGCCTGAGGCAATAATTAATGCCAAAATTTTGGCATAATGGAGATGTTAGAACCTCCTCTACCATCAATATGCTGAGTATGGATATGTACAAAAGTAGGGGCAATACACGTCAGAGTATTCTAAAGTAAAAAACTAGAAATGTTGATTTCCTATTAATAAATAACACATAAATTGCTAATTAATTGGCAATCCAAATGAACAGAGAATTTTTGTGAGGGCTCTATCGGACCCCAAAAATTGCATGACATAAAATTCATGAAAAATAAGACATATCAAATTCCCCCTTCCGTCAAGAATTCCATCCTTAGAACCAAGAATTGAAAAGTTGTTAGCAAGTAGAAGCTAGTTTGAATCAGTATGCTCAACATGAATGAAGCATCATTTTACCCCATTTACTCCTCGCACACCATGTGAAACCTCTCAATGTGGAATGCGTGAACGTCATAGAGGAAGAGAGGTTCAAGAAACATTCCCAGTGTTCTCTATATTATTCTGAATAACTTGGCTTTGTGAGGTCTTGGAAGGAATGAAAACCAAACGACTAGGTTTCTCCTCTTTAGGCTCATCCCTGGATGATGGAGGGGAAGATGATGGAGGTAGAACTTCAACAGAAGGTCTTGTCCCCACATTCTTCTTGGAACCAACCACCTTCCAGCCATCATCTGGAGGTTCAACCACCTTAGAATTCGGCACTATGGGTTGTGTAGGTGAAGGCTTGGAACGTGCTAGAAGAGGAAAATATTGAATGTGATGGTTTGAGGCCCGATAGTGAAATAACGTGTTGGGGAGGTTAAATTAAACCACATTTTGAGAGATTCAAAGGGACCCAATTTGAATATTCGAGATGTTCCCATTAATCTTTTTCCAAGTCCACTTCAACACACACTCAATTGTTAGGATGAGAAAATAAAAAATTCTCCTGTTCATGGTAAATCACCCTACCAATTGGCTTTAAAATGTATGGTAAAAAGAACCAGAGGTGAATGGGAATACCATAGAGCTCAATCCAATCAGGATTTTGAGCGATACTTGGCTACTCAGGATAAAATCACGAGTCCATGGGGATAGCACAAGAATTGTATTACTTAAGTGCCAGCATGACGCCTTAAGGAAAATGGCTTGAAGCTGAGAAGGATCTTTAAATGTAAACAAATAAAAACCCCTGGTGAGGCTACGGATTCTAGAAACAAGGATACCGTTAGACTCCTAGTGGTTTTTCATCCATTTTGCAAGTAGATTTCAGGATGGGATACAACCACAGAAATAGGCAATAAGAAAATGGTTTTGATACCACTTGACATAAGGATCTAAGAATTCATCAAAAATTATAACGTCTAGAGAGGGTTGAAATACCATACCTCATCGTAAAATTTCAGGACAAACTTTCTTGCACACTTGGAAGCCATTTCCACTAGTTGCAATAAAGTTATTGTAATGGAAGGAGAGTTGGTCATTTAAAGGTGTGGCACTACCTTATGGTGGTGTGAAATGCCGAGAAGACACTATGATAGGACAAAGGGAAACCACAAGCTAGGAAAAGGACACATAGATTTTGTAGCTAAAGAAGGTAAGAAAAATCATGAAAAACCAAGCGGGGGTTCTATTTTATTTTATTTACAAATATTTATAAAGTTCTTTATATATATATGTGTCTGTGTGGGGGTGGGGTTCAATTGATAGCCCATGTGGTTAGTAGATATTTTTCTAAAACTTACAATAGAGGATGTTTTGTGTTTAAAACCCACCCCTCTCACTAATTATAGAAAAATAACTATTAATTTTGGTAGCTCTGCTAAATAAGAGTTAGTCATAACTAACTAAGTTTAGAGAGGAAATTCTTAAATTGGACCTTAATTCTTTTTGCAAATTTTAAAGTAATTTCAAATACATGTAGATTATAAGCCAAAGAGATGCTCCCAATTTCTCCCAATTTTTGCATTATTATATGGGAAAGACATCATTTTTCCACATTGTAAGAGAAAAGAGGTCATAAAACTCGAAAAATAAGAATTTTTTAAAGATATTTGGTTATTTTTAAATGGTTCACTCACAAGATTAGAAAATGATGGTGTAAAACAAGAGACATTTGATGGGAAAATCAAAAATCTAAATTAATCATTTTATTTGGTGTGTCAAATGAGGTTAAACCCCGTATTTGTGAGGTAAAAACAACTAAATAATTGTGGGATAAATTGAAAACTATGTGTGAGTAAAAAAATAGGAAAATTTTACTTCATCTCCAAAGTCATTTACTACATCTCAAAATTCAACCAAGTGATAAATAGAGTCTTTCCTAAGACATGTTCCAAATTTACATGCATCATTTCAAGCTTTGGAAGAAGAAGTAAGCGAAGACTCTCTTGTGCCAATTTTTTTGATAGTTCTTCCTCCATCATACAAATTATTTGTGACCATGTTGAGTGTATCATGTCAAGCAACTTATTTGGAAAAATTGGTGAATATGCTACAACAAGAAGAATTTATTCACACAAGTACAAAAATTTCTAATTAGAAAGGAAAAAATATGACAATGCTCCTAAACAACCTTAAAATAAAGGACATAATCAACAAGGCTCCAAGACCCAACTAAAATGTCCTATTTGTAGTCGTAAGGGACACAATTTAAAAAATTGTTGGTATAATACATTACAAAAGGGATTGTAAAGTGGAAAGAAAAATAAAAACCAAAAATCTTAACAAATCCAACAACAAAATAAATAGGAACATAATAAGGGAAAGTGGAAGAAGAAACCATCTCAATAAGGAAATGTTGTGAACATGAAGATGCATAATTATTATACACTAAACAATCTAATGAAGAATCTAGATCTCAAAAATACAATCGGTATGTCGATTTGGGTACAACCTGCCATATGACATGACACAAATATTGGTTCTTCACATTGAATGAAAAACCCATGATAAACCATATTTATTTGGGTGATGATACATCTTAAAGTGTTTAGGGGATTGGTGTCATTAACGACCACTTGGAAAATATACATGTAAAATTACAGATGTTTTATATGTCCTTGGTTTAACAAAAATTACATTATCCATCAGTCAATTATTAGATCAAAATCCTAAAATTGAATTTGATTGTAAAGGCAATAAAAATATGTGTTTTAAAGGGATAATTCACAAATCTCAAAAATTAGTAAAAAAATTCAAATGTGGGCAAAAATTTCAACTATATTTTATTCGGTGAGATGATCAAACCCTTGTGGCCATGGAAAAAACTTTAACATAGCTATGGAAAACAAATTGGACATGTTATTTATGTCTATCTTAACACACTCCATATAAAATGGCATAAATAAGTGCCAACAATATTTGGAAGGAAAAAAAACCGAGCACATTTCAAACAAAGTGCATTTTGGGCTTTGGGAAAACTTGACCTAGTGTATACCGATCTCAGTGCAAACCAATGAGACATAGTAATTTAGAGTTTCAATAATTCATGCCATTTTAAAATTATTTTTCAATAGAAATGTGGATATAATGTCTTCACACCAAATATGAAGATTTTTAAACTTTTAAAATTTTTAAAGCCCTCATTGAAAATTTATCGACAAACCACTACACCCTTTGAATGGCCAAAATGTGAACATGATGTTTTGTGTGATTGGGTAACATGGGATCACCGCTCAAGTTATGGGGCTTGGGCTCGAGGTGAACCTATGGAAAGGCTAACTTCCTCTTCCTAAACTAAGTGGTATACTACTCATCTTTGGAATAAAAATGTTATCCAAAGCTACGATAACATTTTCATGGGATTTAGGGAAAGAGATTTGAAAGAAATGAAACTATACAAGGGATGGTGATGAACCAAATAAAGGGTGTTGTTAGGCTTAGGAAGGGTTAATTTGAAGAGGGTGTTGTGCACAATAAGACAATTTCACCTACTGCAACTTGGAAAGGGTAAACATAATACCACAAACTAAAGAGTATGCATTCCCTTTTTGAAACTGAATCGGACAAAAATATATTAGTCTTCCAATTAAGAAGGATGAAAGTAAGAATGGTGAATAAACACCACAACTCAACTGCAAGAAATAATCCACCACTTGACATGCATAGAACTCCAAGGACCTATAATGTAAACTTTGAACTTGCAAAGTGTATCTGTAAGCATGAGAAAGGCAAAAAGAAGTATAAAATGATGAAAGGACTAAGAGTAGTCATAAAACACACATTTTATTTCTTCAACAACATGCACAATGCATCATTACATTCAGAAGAGGCAATGGTTTCCATTACAGTCTTGGAAAGGAGGCTTGAAAGTTCCCAATCCACAAATCTAACTTGCAGAAGAGAGATGATTCTTGAAAAACATGCACTTTTCTAAGATGTCTAATTTTTCCAACCCCTTGGAATGAGCTTCCAACTTACATTTATAGAAGAATTTTGTGAGAGAGAAGAGGAGAAGTCATAAATTCCTTCCTAAAATGAAGGTACATGATGGTCAACATTTATTACAAAGTTAGTTGAACCACTTAACCCTCCATCATGTGCCATTAATGTTGACTTAATCCTCTTATTTAATTAAAGGAATATTTAAATAAAATATTTTAATAATAATAATAATAACTATCATTATTAAAATATTAATAAAATATTAATTTAATAAAATTAATATTAAAAATATTAATTTAATAATTAATAGTGAGAACCCCCCCTTAGGTTGGTTTGCATTGAAGGGGGTCCCTTGAGAGAAAGGACAACTCCATGATTAGCTCACCTGCCAACTCACCAAGTTGGTCAACAGGTTCTACTTCCATTTGAACGTGGTGGGCTCATCCCATGCTTCACCAAACCTGATCAGCTCTAAATCACTCGAAGTCAAGCTCCATATGCTCCCTACAAGATTTTTCTCTCCATGAGCTACCTTCAACTCTTTCCATGAACCTTCTCCATGAGCTATTCTCCTTAGCTCTCTTTTCCTACCATCGAGTTCTGCGAGCACATCACAATGCACAACTATATTCTCCATGTTCGGTGAGCCTTGGTGAACTCACCTTGTTGGTTCTACATCCATGAGTTCTGCGTTGTCATCCTTACTATGAGCTTGACATAAGGACCGAGCCATTCTATGCCTCGAGCTTGCTCAATCTATATCCAATGCGCCATTGAATCTTATCTTTGTTGAGTCCTTCCCTTCAACTTGGTGGTCTATATATTTTACCATCTTTTCCCTATGTATAACCTCATTGGTGAGGAGCTTGATCCCATCACTTCCCCTACATCATTCCATCCTTGAATCGATGTGGGTACTTCGTGTGATAATCCTGGTGAGTAATTTCAAATGAACTCCCTCTTCATGAGTCTTCCAAGCTCCTAGATTTATGTCCATCCACCAAGTTTGACATCTTCATCGAGCCACAAAGTCACTTTATGAGCAACTTGGATCCCTCATACGAATGACTCAGCCAACCTACTCTTTTCCAGACCTATGTCTCTCACTGCAACATAACCTTGAGCTCAAGTTCCTTCATGAATCATCGAGTCTACACTCTTAACTAGGTATCCCAAGCTTCATTCATGATCTTAGATTCAATTCATGATTAGCTGGTTCACCTCCATAATATTTGTTTTGAATGCTCACCATCGAGAAACTCATCCATCATTGGGTTCGCTACTTCGAGGAAAGATTGAGCTATTTGTTTGAGTTATCTCCTCCCTAACACATCGAGCGATATCACCTTGACCATTTCCCACAAACTCAACTCGAACCAATTAAAAACATATCTTCCGATGTGGAACAATCGAGATCTTTAGGCTCACTCATTCATTATGACCATCCACCATGCTCCTCACATTGAGAAAATTTTTCATGGATTCAATTTTCCAAGTTTTGCAAGAGTCATCTTCATGGCTGAGATGATTTCCATGCCAAACTTCATGACCGATCTCCATGAGCTTATATCTTGATGCCAAGCGTATGAGCCCATACCCATTTGAAAGCTCTCTCTTCTTAACTTTGAGTACGATATTCTACTATGATGTTAGGATGCTTGTGTAACATTCCACTCATCTTATCGATTCCAAGTCCATCAATCCAATGCGCCATTATCGCCAACCATCACCGTGTTTCTTGGTCTTGTCAAAAAAATTCCGCATAACTATGGAAAATGACTCATTTTCTTGTCCACAACCTCTCAATCGCTCAAACATGCTTTTAACTCCCTAGATGACTTTCCTGGAGAATCGAAACCAACTCAAACTCCTCCCATTAAAAAAGATTGTGTTAGGTAGTCATTTAGACATACCCGCATAGAAATGCTCTCTTAAATTTCCAAGTTCTTAGAAAAACGAGTCTCAAAACCCCCATGCGCGAAACCTTGTGTTGGCCTGCCATCACCGAAACCTCACTTTGGCCTCCCACCTTCATTATTCCCCACGAGAACTCTTACCTCATCTCACTAATCTTATTATTCCCACTTGGCCATAATTTTGAATTTATCCCACACAAACCTTCACGTGCTCCTTCCTTCAAGTGAGCTCTTCTAATCAACACGGTCCCCTTGTTTTGAGTAATTCTTTCATGGTGAACTTGGTTCCCAAGCCCTAACATTGAGCTCAGTCTAAATCTATCTGTTTACTCATGAACTCGGGCTCCACTCGGTGAAACATGCCGAGCTCTTTACTTGCATTCATGAAACCCCAAGCTATCTTTAGTTCGATCCGTGACTCATTCTTCATCGAGCTCCTAAGATCTTGGTTCTTTATAAAAAAATTGAGTCACCACCATCTTGAATTCATAATCTCGGGCTCCACTACTGAGCCATTCCACAAATAATTAGGATACCATTATTTACCATGCACGATCTCATGGTTTAGTTTCTTAATGAAAGCATTCCTTCGTGGAGCCACTCGGGCCTTCCAACTTATGAAGCATATTTTTATGTCGAGCTCAACTCGCCGAGTAGCTTGTCGAGCTACTTCGATGAGTTATCCCTTAACTCAGCCCCCTAATGTGGATCCTCTCAAAATGTTATTTTTCTATGATAAGTGACTTTCTTAGGATATTTATTTAAACTAGAGGGTAATATAAGTACAACAAGAAATTTAAATGTGATTTATTGATTTTGATCATTTTTGCATGAATCATTTGAGAGTGATCTCTCAAATATCAATTTCCTTATTCTGAGTAAACCATGAGCTTTGAAAACCCGGGAAAGGAAAAATAGTTCAAGATGTTCTTGAATCCTCTTGGAACATCATAAATTTTATAAAACATGAAAACTTACCCGTAGGCCCCTAATTCCTTTGGTGACAACCTAGAGTTCAACAGGACCTGTTGTCCAATTTTTCCATGTGTCTAAAATTGGATAACCTTTTTAATGACCTCTTGGGGATGATTTCCTGCCAAACATGATTCCAGTAGCCTTAAGTCATCCATCGGGCATGGAGTCAATATTGGAATCCCGAAGATGATCTGATCTTATGTGATACATGATCATAAACTCTCCAGCAATGATAGGCAAGGAAAATATACTGACACCAAATGAATGCTTGACACTTATAGTGAAATGTGGAATTTGGGATGAAACATCTAAGAATTTTGAAATATCTTGAACTCTATTTGAAACCTTGAACCTTATCCTCCTTAAAAACCTCCAATGATGATACAGATGTGTAGAACAACACAAAACACAACAAAAAGGAAAGAAAAAGCAAAAACAACACACATAACAATGTGCAAAAGCACATGGAGGAAAACATCTAACTAAACTGTACATAGGGGGTGGAATGATCTAAAAAGAAAGCTTTGAGATGTATCCCATTCACATGAGTGGGTAGCTCTTCTCAATTGAGTCTAGATAGATGAAATGAATTCACGTCTTTGCAACTTGTGATGATGTATGGCCCACTCTAGAGAGCATCAAACTTGGCATGCATGCCTAGTTTGGCCTATTTACATCCCATTTGAGAACTAAATATCCCTCTTGAAAATTCATGTTGAACGCCTTCTTGTCAAAATTTTCTTAACTTGAGCCTGATGTTGCTCTAGAGTTTTCATGGCCTTGTTTCCATAGTTCTTCTAACTCCATTAGCTCAAGGAATCGGACTGTCATATGGTCATTCTTAATAACCTCAAGCTGATGAGCTAAATCTAAAGAAGGTAATTCCAAGGATAGCAAAATTTTTCTTCTTTTCCATAAACCAGCATGAAAGGTGAATTAGTGATGGCCCTTTTGTGTGTGATACAATCTTCCCACAGGGTGGTTTTGAGCTAAGTGTGCCAAGTTCTTATATTGGTTTCCATTATATGCTTGATGATCCGTATGAGATTCTTGTTACTAGACTCAACTAATCCATTCCCCTATGGGTAATAATTAGATGAAGTTTTGAGATAAACCCAATTCTTGACAGCCCATTTGGTTAACTTCAAACCAAGAAATGCCATTGCATTGTCTGAAATTATTGTAAATGGAACACCAAAACATTTCATTATCATCTCTAGAAAATCAAGAATTTCCTTCTCATTGTTCTCTTCAATGCTACTACCTTTTCCATCGAGTAAAATAATCTCATTGCAGTAAGGACCCATTTATGTCTGTCACTGGATGGAGGATTAATCATTCTAATGAAATCCAACCCCCATTAAATGAAGGGTTGATCCACTTGAATTGGATGCAGTGGAAGAGTTGCCAACTTCTGCTTTCCGATGAAAAGGCACATTCCTTACACTTCCTTACCCAGAGATGGGAATATTTGAACAAATTCAGCCAATAGTAACTAGCTCGCATGATCTTGGTAGTAGTTGTTCATGCAGAATAATGTCCTCCAAATAGGCCATTATGAAACTCTTCTAGTATCTTACTTATCTATTCTGGTCCTATGCACTGAAGGAGAACACCATTCAAATCCCTTCGAAAGAGAACATTATCTACCAGAACATATGAAATAGACTGAAGATGGAAAGTCCATCTTTGAGTTTTATCCATGTTCACAGGATATACTCTTGAGAAAAGGAAACTCTTCATTTTGGATAACCAGTTAACCTGATCACCACCTTCATCTATTTTTAGGAGCGTCACGTCCTCATCACCTTTTGATTCTAGGTCTGTAGCAAGTTGTTGACATAAACCTTTTCCTCAGACAATTTTGGTAACTTTGATATGTACGTCATACTCCATCACCTTCGTGATCCATCTAACATGATTTTTATTCATATAATTTTTTAGCAAAAAGTCCTTGACACCTAAATGAGACACCATTAGATGAATTTCGTTATTAGACAACATGTGATTGAATTTCTTCAAAGCTTGAATAACCACAAAGAATTGTTTTTCAACGAATGAATATTTGAGCTCATAGTATTTGAGGGATTGAATAAAGAAAGCAATTTTTTCTCCATTAGATCATCATTTTTCTGGTTGAGGATCCCTAAAATGCTCTCTTGACCAGCAAAAGCATAAAGAATAAAATATTTATCAAACCTAGGGTTCACCAATGTGGGAGCTTGAGAAATGTCCATTTTTATAGCTTTGAAGCTCTCCTTCCTTCCTTTTTCCATGAGAATGGCATATTATTCTTCAGACATGGTTGTCACTAAGGCTTAGCAAGCCATAAAATGAGGGATGAATCTCCTCACAAAGTTTATGATTCCCAAAAAACTCAAGACCCTTCTTGTGACTTGGGAGAGATAAGGACATAATCAAATGGATCCTAGCTAGATCAATAGAAATTCCTTCCATTGAAACAACATGTCCCAACAAATTTCCTTCATGCACTACAAAAATACATTTCTTAGGATTGAGTGAAACCCCAAATTCCCTACACCTTTGGAAAACCTTCCTTAGATGTGTGATGTGGTCTTCTGCATGCTTAGAATATACAATTATATCATCAAGGTAAACTAAGATGATATCATTTATTAGTCCCTTAAATTCCATGTCCATGGCTCTTTGGAAAGTATCCCCAACATTGGACAATCGAATGGCATTTTGTTGTAAACATATGTGCCCCACTTGGTAGTGAAATCCATTTTGAATTGATCAGATTCTTAGACTATAATTTGATTATAACCCGAATATCCATCAAGAAAAGAAAATATTTGAGCTCCTACCACCGTTTGAAGGATTTCTCCATTGATGGAAGAGGATAATGATCTTTCAACGAGGCATGGTTCAAATCCATGAAATCCACACATAGCCAAATTTCTTTGTTCTTCTTCCTTACAGGACTAGATTGGCTACCCAAGAGGAATGCTTGATAGGAAAAATTATACATGCATCGATGAGTTTGGTTAGCTCCTTTCTCATTAGTGGCTCAATTTTTGGATTAATTGGCCTCTATTTCTAATGAAACTGGCTTGGCATTAAGATCTAGTTCGATGGTATGTTGTGCTAGACCTAGATCAAAACCACATAGGTCTTTGTAGCTCCACGAAAAAAATGTTGTGATAATATTGAAAAGTTTGATGAAATATTATTTTTCTTTGGGAGTGCATACTTTTCCGATCTTTAGAAACATGTTATTTTCTACCTCGACTTCCTCAAAATCTTCTTCTTTGACCACCATGTTAGAGCTTTGTCTTTTGGCTTGATCATTTGAATTGAAGATGGATTCCATGGTAACTAAGCCTTTTGGTAGCTTGTTTCTTTTCAATTGTATGATTTGATAATTGTATGCTTCTTGCAACTTTGGTTGAACATTCGTAGAAAAATCTGCCTCCTCTTGTATAAATAGAACAATTTTTTTGTTTGTAACTATTGAAAACTTTCCGCCTACTCACATTATCAGGGACTACAGGTCAAACCACCATTTTGATAGATTGTTTCCCTTCTTTCATGATATCAATAGGTATGTCTTATTGCGATCCAATCATAGCAAGCTTATCGGCATCTTGATTTTTATTTCTAGGAATAACATGAATCCCAAAAGCCTTGAAATCTTCAATCAGATCCAAAATCTGGTTCTTGTATGATCTTAGAAGATCATTTTTAGATGTACTACGTGATGTCACTTGATGAAAACGTAACTCATTGTCTCCAAACATATTCGGGCTTTGAATTCATTCTTTTGAACTAGTTGAATTCCTCACACAAGGGCCTCATATTCATCAACATTGTTAGTGCAATTGAATTATAACTAAAAATATGAGAAGTACTTATTTCCTTCTTGATAAATTGGCATGACACAAACACTAGATCCATTCTTACTCCTCGAGCCATCAAAGAACAATTTCCATAATCCTTCAAGATTGCTTTGTGTTTCAAAAATTTGTGGTATGGTTCTACCTTCTTTATGGATGCAATATGTACCCAATCCCGTCTCTTCCAAAAGTAGCAAACCAACTTCTTCCTCTACCAACACATCAGCATAGGGATCATACTAATGGTATCCACTCACTTCATCCAACATAGTATCAGGGACTTCTTCCATAAGAGTGGTCGGTTCATGATCAACATCTTCTTCTTTTGGATCACCGATGGTATAATTCCCATTTATAGGACTAGTAATGTAGGGTTCTACATGATTATAGCAGATTGGTTCTACTCCTATAGTCACTTTGGTTCCGTATCGAGTCCTAAGAATCATATGTGACCAATCAGCTGATAGGTAACCACCCATTTTGGTAGTGAAATCTTGTGATAGGCATATGGCAAAGAGGGTAGGGAGATCAATGACCTATATGTTTTTGGTGAATGAAAATATCGGGCATGCATGGATGGTAAGTTAAATCCTCCGATAATTCAAATGGGTTTAATGGATGTGTCATCCAAGTTGAATAAATCCTCTAGCAATGGCATATATTGTATGCCTATTACATCTTTAATTTTTTTGGGCATGACCGAGCTACTAGAAGCGTAATTGATCATGCAATTATGTACTAGGTGGTCACCAATGATCAGGAAATATAGAATGGTGGTGGTTTGTTTTCTTTAGGAATAATTTTACCTTCTGGTTGACACAAATTCATAGCAGTTTCTGCTCCATGACCCGATGATCCATTAGTTATACCAAAATTGTTCAAATCCTCTCACAACAAGTTTCTTTGAGAAGGAATTGAGAGTGTGTCCCACATAGTAACACTTAGGTTGGTCTTCTTCATTTGTTCTAAAATATTGAAGGAATTTCTCCTACTTTTCTAACATTTCTTTGGGTGTTAGAATCCTCTTTTGGAAAGTGCTTGTTAGGTACCATGTGATGCCTGAAGAACCTTCTTTCCTTGTAGCTTGGCTAGCATGTGTTTCTAGTGGTTTCTTTCCCACATCTTTATCAACTGCCACTTGTGGTTGAAGGCTATGAAGTGGATGCTTGATCAGCTTTGGAAGGTTGAGATTCCATTTCTCTCTTTTGAATGAGTGTTTACCACCATTGATGAAGAATTTGTATTCAACTCGTAAAAATATTCTACTTGCCAATTTAGCAAAGTGGTTTCTTCAGGTGCCTGTGGTTGATTTGCTATTTCATGCGTAGATGAATTTTTGTTGGATTTGGAGGGGTAGATACGCTTTGAACCATAAGGCCTAGCTAAGAACTCCATTGGGGAAAATATTTTGATTGTGGGGTTGAGAACAAGGATAACACCATTCGTAGTCTTGAACTAGATTATTTTGGATAAGTACAAGGGCTATGGAAGAGCTAGTAGAAAGAGGATTCCTAAAGTTTATAGGCGACATTTTAGATTGACTGCGGTTTGATTTTGAGGTGATTGTTCCCTTGAAAAGGAGGACAGTTAGCCTGATACTATTGATTTTGTGGCAAGTATGGACGATTATATTGAATTTTTTTCTCTTGAGTGCAACAAGCTCGTTCCCAAAAGTTTGCAACAGTGACTTGAATTCAAATAGATCATTTAAAGGGGTGGGGGTAGACTGAACTGGTTTCTTGGAAGCTATTGGAATATGAACAATGGTAGGTTGATTATTTGTAAGATTTTGTGACAATGACATTGGCGGTCATGGAGCTATCTTTCTATCCCGAATCAAGGAATTCTCCTCTCTTATAGCAACTTCTTAGGCATTGGGTAGTGTATTCCCTCCCATGGACTAGATCATAATTGTTACATCGCTATTCAAGGCTCACAAATAGTACTAGAATGCATTATTTGGAGAAGGCTTTATGAGTTTCGAGAATCCTATTCCAAGTCCTTTGGAATCATAAGTTGAAATCACTCATGTATTCTTGGGGAGTTCTCTTTATGGTAGTGAGTTGTTCCTAGAGTGATAGGTGGTTGTTCTTGTCTTCAAACTATTTGCAGAGCTTCTCCGCCAACTCTTCCCAAGTGGTTATAGTTCTAGCCTCTAACCCAGAAAACTACTAAAGTACTTTTCCCTTGAAGGAAGTAACAAGGAGTCTGACCGTAATGTTGTCTTATATAACATTATGTACTATGAAAATGTTGGTCACATCAAGAATATGTTCCACATGAGTAATATGAATTTCCCTTGTGTAAAGGAGAAACTTTTGAGTGCACTAACAGGTATAGGATCCCGTTGGGCTAATAGAAGAGGGTTGCCTGCATTGAATGCATGAAACACTTGGTTCCTTGCCATTCTACCAAGAGGTTGATTGTTCCTAGGTGGAGGGAACCTTCCATAAGGAGGAGTTAAATTACCTTTACGTTGTGATGCTTTAACTAGTGATGTTGAAATGCCTCTTCTACTTCTTGGAGGAGACAAAGATAACTCAATATGCTAATGATTTCCTTCTCATCTCGCAGAAGCTCTTGTATGAATTCTTTGCATATGTTAACACACTAAGATATGGAATCCAAAGATATAAAGTCACCAGTACTTTGATTCATGCAATTATGAAGATAAGTACAAACTCTAGTCCCACCGGCCTACCAAAAACTATTTTTTCCAAATCAATGCACCCTCCGAATGGCTAGAATGTGAACAAGATGTTCGGTGTGATTGGGTAACATGGGATCACCTCTCAAGCTATGGGACTTGGGATTGAGGTGACCTCTATGGAGAAGGCCAACTTCCTCTTCCTAAACTAAGTGTTATACTACTCCTAGTGCAATAAAATTTTTATCTAGACCTATGCTAACATTTTCATGGGCTTTAGGGAAAGAGATTTGAAAGAAATGAAACTATACTAGGGATGGTGATGCACCAAATAAAGGGTGTTGCTAGACTTAGGAAGGGTTAATTTAAAGAGGGTGTTGTGCACCACAAGACAACTTCACCTACTAGAACTTGGAAAGGGTAAACATAATACCACAAACAAAAGATAATGCCTTCCCTTTGTTGAAACTCAATCAGATAAAAAATATATCAGTCTTCTAGTGAAGAAGGAATTAATTAAGAAGGGTGAATAAACAGCAAAACTCAACTGCAATCAATACTCCACCACTTGAAATGCACAAAATTCCAAGGACCTGTAATGTAAACTTTGAACTTACATAGTGTATCTGCAAGCATGAGAAAGGCATAAAGAAGTATAGAATGATGAAAGGACTAAGAGTAGTCATAGAACACACATTTTATTTCTTCAACAAAATGCACAATGCATCATTACATTTAGAAAAGGAAATGGTTGCCATTACAGTCTTGGAAAGGAGGCTTGAAAGTTCCCCAATCCACAAATCTAACTTAGAGAAGAGAGGATTCTTGAGAAATATGCACTTGTCTAATATGTCTAACTTGTCCAACCCCTTGGAATGAGCTTCCAACTTACATTTATAGAAGAATTCTAAGAGAGAGAGAAGAGGGGAAGTCATAAATTCCTTCCTGAAATGAAGGTACAAGATGGTCAACATTTATTATAAAGTTAATTAAACCACTTAACCTTCCATCATGTGCCATTAATGACCAGTTGACTTAATCCTCTTATTTAATTAAAGGAATATTTTAATAATAATAATAAATGTCATTATTAATTTTTTTAATAAAAATATTATTTTAATAAAATTAATATTAAAAATATTAATTTAATAATTAATAGTGTGATCCCCCATAGGTTGGTTTGCACTAAAGGATGATCCCTTGAGAGAAAGGCCAACTTTGTGGTTGGCTCGCTTGCCAACTTGGTGAGTTGTTCGAGTGGGTTCCATTTTCGTTTGAATGTGGTGGGCTCATCCCATGCTTCACCGACCTTACTCGATCTAAATCGATCAAGTCAATCTCTTCATGCTCTATGTCAGCTTTTCCTCTCCACGAGCTACATTACACTCTTTCCATGAAATTGGTCCATGAGCTATTCTCCTTAGCTCCCTTTTCGTTCGCGTCAAGTTTTCATGAGCACACAAACAATGCATGGTGAGCTCCTCCATGTTTGAGTGAGCCTTGGTGAACTCACCTTGTCGATTTTACATCCATGATTTCTATTTCATCACCCTTGCTATGATCTTGACCCAAGGACCGGGTCATTCTATGCCTCGATCTCACTCTAAGCTATTCCCATGCACCATTGAATCTTATCTCGTGTCGAGTCCTTCACTCCAACTCAATGGTCCATATATTTTACCATCTTCACCCTATCTATAACCTCGTCATTAAGGATCTTGAGCCCATCACTTTCCCTACATCATGTCATCCTTGAACTTGATGTTGAGTCCTTCGTGAGCTCGTCCTGGCGAGTTGTTTCAAATGAGCTCCCTCTTCATGAGTTTTTTTGAGCTCTTAGCTTCACATCTATCTATCAAGTTTGATGTCTTCATCGAGCCACAAAGTCGCTTTATGATCAACTCGGATGCCTCATACGAATGACTCGGCTGACCTACTCTTTTCTATACCTATGTCTCTCACCACAACGTAACCTTGAGCTTGAGTTCATTCATGAGTTTGGCTTTAATTAATGATTAGATGGTTTGCCTCCATAGGCTCATTATGAATGCTCATTACTAAGAACCTCATCCATTATTGGACTCGTCATTTGCGAGGCTAGACCGAGCTACTTGTCGAAGTTCTCTCATCCTCGACACATCAATCGATCTCACCTTCTAACCATTTCCCACGAGATCAATGCCAAGCCAATTCGAAACATATCTTCTGATGTGGAATGATTGACCTCCTTGTGCTCACTCGTTCATTATGACTATCCACCGTGTTCCTCGTGTTGAGAAACTTGCTCATGGATTCAAGTCGCCAAGTTCTACAAGCTCATCTCGATGGCTGAGTCGACTTCCATGGGCCAACCTTCATGACCGAGCTCCATGAGCTTATATTCTAATGCCAAGCCTGTGAGCCCATACCCATAATTTTTTCATGACCACACCATTTGAAAGCTCGCTCATCTTAACTTTGAGTATGAGCTTCTCCTGTGATGTCAGGATGCTTGTGTAATGTTCCACTCAGCTTATCGATGCCAAGTCCATCAATCCAATGCGCCATTATTGCCAACCATCACTGTGTTGCTTGGTCTCGTCAAAAACCTTCCACATAACTCTAGAAAATGACTCATTGTCTTGTCTATAACCACTCAATCCCTCAAACATGCTTTTAACTCCCCTAACGACTCACCTGGAGAATCAACAACCAACTCAGACTCCTCCCATTATGAAACTCTTGTGTTGGGTAGTCATTTTGACATCCCCACATGGAAATTCTCTCTTAAATTTCCACGTTCTTGGAAAAACGAGTCTCAGAACCCCCTGCGTGGAAACCTTGTGTTGGCCTGCCATCACCAAAACCTCACTTTTTCCTCCCACCTTCATTATTCCCTACATGGAAATCTTACCTCTTCTCACCAATCTTATTATTTCCACTTGGCCATAATTTCAAATTTCTTCAACACAAACCTTCCCAAGCTCCTTCCTTTCAGTGAGCTCCTCTAATCAACTCATTCCCCTTGTTTGAGCTCAATTCTTTCATGGTGAACCTGGTTCTGAGCCCTAACATTGAGCTCAGTTTAAATCTATCTATTTACTCACAAACTCGGGATCCACTCGGGGAAACATGCTAAGCTCTTTACTTGCATTTGTAAAACCCCGAGCTTTCATTAGTTTCATCATGTGACTTGTTCTTCATTGAGCTCTTAAGAGCTTGGTCCTTTATAAAAAAATTAGTCATCGCTATCTTAAATTCATAATCTCGGGCTCCACTACTGAGCCATTCCACAAATCATTGGGATACTATTATTTACCATGCATGATCTCATGGTTTGGTTTCTTAATGCAAGAATTCCTTCGTGGATCCACTTGGGCCTTTCAAATTATGAAGCATATTTTTGTGTTGAGCTCAGCTCACTGAGTATCTCGAGCTACTGAGCGAGTTATCCTTAACTCAACCCCCTAATGTGGATCCTCTCAAATTGTTATTTTTCTCTGATAAGTGACTTTATTAGGATCTTTCTTGAAACTAGAGGGTAATGTAAGTACACCAAGACCCATTAAAGATGATTTATGGATTTTGATCATTTCTGCATGCATTTATTTGAGAGTAGCCTCTCAAATATCAATTTCTTCGCTCTGAGTATACCCTAAGATTTGAAAACCCGGAAAGGAAATATAGTTTAAGATGTTCCTGAATCCTCCTGGAACATCGTAAATGTTCTCGAAACACAAAAATTTCTTGTAGGCCCCTAAGTCCTTTGGTGAAGACCTAGAGTTCAATAGGACCTTGTTGTCCAATTTTTCCATGTGTGGAAAATTGGATAACAAAAACCATGTCTTGTCAAAATATAAAGATATTATTCTCGGATCGAGGGGGAGAGGGGGAGAATAACCAATAATTAATGTAATGATTTTTTTAATTCAATGAAATTCATCATCAAAAGGCACCTACGCATACAACATAATAGAATGGTGCTATTGAAAGGAAATTTCATACAATCATGGAAATGGTGTATGATTGATGATAGGGGTTTAACAAACACATATTAGGTAGAGTCAACTAAAATAATAATTTATCTACTAAAAAGAGTTCCCACTATGACACTTGATGGGGTAACACTTTAAAAATCATGGTCATGGTGAAACCCACTGATTGCACACGTTATATTTTTGGATGTAAAGCTAGTTTGAAATTCATATGAAACAAAGAACTAAACTTGATATGAAATAAAAATAATGTCTTCTTAGGATACAAAGTGGTAAGGAACTTGATTACAAACTAATGGATCCAAAATCCATAAGGGTCTATACTAGTAGGGATGTTGAGTTCTTTGAGAAGAAACAAGTAGATGCTCCTTCCATACACTCACCTAATAATTAGATCAGTCTTATTGTGAAAACATGAGATGGTAATCACTTTGATGAAGATAGTGATGATGGGGGAAATGGTGAATATCCATAACCCAAAAGAGCCACTCATCATATTCATAAGTGGTATATACATATGATACGAGATGAAAAATTGGATGGTGCCTCCAAAACATCTACCACTAGAATGAGGAATTGTAGTATGGCCTAAAAAGAGGTCAATTTGGCCTTATTGAGTATATTTGTTGAATCTATTGAGCCATCCACAACTTTAGAATCTCTACATTTAAAAACTTGGAATGGTGTTATGGATATGGAGTATAAGTCACTAATGAAAAATAACACAAGAAAAGTTACATATATTTCACCGTGGAAGAAGATGATTGGATGTAGGTGGATCTTCAAAATGAAGTAAAAAGAAGATGACAATATTTATAAACACAAGGATAAGTTGGTAGAAAAGGGATATGGTAAAAAATAAGGCATTGACTATGATGATACTTGTGTTCCCCCAACTATATCAAAACAATTATAATGATTATTTCTAGTTGTATAATTTAGTTGGAAAATCCACAAAATGGATGTGAAAAGTTCATTTATTAATGGTGACTTGTAAGAAGAAGTTTAAATGACTCATTTGGAAGGTTTTTCCATACTTGATAATGAGGAAAAGGTATTTAAACTTATGAAATCACGGTGTGATCTCAAACAGACTCATAAGGCATATTGCTTCAAAATTGATGTGCATCTCACACATCATGGATTCAATAGATTTCATATTATCCTAATCTCTATCTCACAAAGAAAATGGGGAGATAATGATCATTGTAGTATATATCAATGATATAGTCATCAATGGAGCTTGATGAGGATGATTAAGCTAGAAAAGAAAGATCTATCCTAATCATTTGACATGACATCTATTAGGCATTTGCATTATTGTCTTGGAATTGAAGTTTGGTAAAGATATAATAATATCTTTATATCATAGTTTAAATATGCCAAGACAATAGTGAGAATTTTCATATGATGGATAATAAACCAATGGTTTCACCTATGAGGATAAGACTTTATTTATATTAGATAGATCCATCACCACAAGTAAATGTAACTCTCTAACAATAGTTGATTAGGATTATCATCTACTTGACCTACGCTAGGATAGATATCAACTATGAAGTAGTTAGCTATCTTTGTCAGGTTTATGCAATAACCTAGGGTTTTTCATTAAAAATCAGTAAAGCAGATATTGAGGTACATCAAATAAACCATCATTTTTGGCCTGAAGTACAAGAAGAATAATAATGTCTCCTTGATAGGATATTCATATTCAAATCAAACAGGGAATATAGATGACAAGAAATCCACTTCAAGGTTTGTATTATTTTTACGATCTAGACATATATAATGGGGGCTTAAGAAGCATTCTTGTGTTTTAATATCCTCCACAAAATCATAATATCATACAACGGGGAGGAGCTTTATGTGAATTAATATGGAACCGATGAACACTTGAAGGATTGGGAGTACCAAAAACATCTTACTATCTTACGATTTGTTGAAGAAGAAATAATAAAACTTGTTTGTAATCTCGTGTTTCATGAGTGTACAAAAAAATTAGGTGAAAATACATTTCATTTGTGAACATGTTAAGAATAATAAGATCTAGCTCCAATATTTGTTGATAGATCAACAACGTGCAAATGTCTTCACAAATTCATTAACTTGAGACAAATTTGAGGGCTTTAGGAAATTTTCTCATCTTCACTTGAGACCATGTTGAATTAAGGGGGGATGCAAGGAATAAACCTAGCTTAATTCATCATGTAGGTGAGTTGAATAATTTAATTATAAATTTTTAATTAACTTTTCAAAACTCTTAGTCATCTATCCCTATATTTGTGGGGGCTATTCTATGTTTTTGTTCCTGGATGTACTCCGGGAGGGGTAGTCTGTTATTTCTATAGAATTTATTTCTTTAGGATGATTTCATCCACTTTATGTGGAGTAGATATGAGTTTTTAAAAGCCTATAAACTTTGTAGTTATCTCCTTTCATTATAATGCATATTCTTATTATTAATACAATTAATTAGGTTTCGCCCTATTTGTGCAATAAAAAAATAATACACATTTAAAATGCTTCCCCGGCTACATATGCCACATTGTCCCATACACTCCCTAATTATAGGATCTTTATAAACCCTCTACATTTCTCCAACTATTACATGTAAGTGATTTTAAGAAATACTGTTTTAAGGGTGAGAATATACACTCCCACATCAAGAAGAGGGATTGTAAGTTTTCCCAACACAAACTTTTGAGAAATACCCTATATAGACAAGATAAATTCAAAAATTAGTCATTCTCTCTAATCTCTTGGTCAAATGAAAGAGTGGAATTCATTTTCTTGGAATATCATATCAAGCTTAGAAGACAAGGAAATCCTCATAATGAATTTATAGTAAGTATCGTATCTAATACAATCAACAAGCATCTAACTAATCAGTTCACCTTCACTATCATACTCCCTACTTGTATGAAAGGTTACCCCTAAAAATGAAAAAAATCCTCAATGAAGACCTACTTTGATGCCATTTTTGAATAAAATACCTTAAAATTAAATACATGTGTTTTATAGAGAATACCTTATGGTCTTCCCTCCCACACGATCATCCTATTCCCCACTAGGTAAGAATTAAAATTATTTATTCTACATCTTTAAATTAAAATTTTTCTTCTAAATGGAAGGTAGGATAGAGGTATGACAACCACATACCGAACCATAAAGTGTAAATCAACAAAAAATGATATATATTTAGCTTATTTGTAGTAAATTTCTTGATGACGTTAATGAGATTTTTTTGTTTTAGATTCTACTAAACCTTTTACTTGTAGATAGTAGTTTGACGAAAAATCAATTTGACCTTGTGGTCATAGGCCTAGTCAATGAATTCAAATTATTGAAATGTAGGTACGTTATAAAAACCAATAAAAAATTGGGTACCAACTCTTGTGACAATGTTCCTTTCGAGAAACCGATAACCACCTTGGTGGTTTTATTCTTGGTTGTTGCGAGTTTTAGTCATCCTTTTCCAAAGTAATCTTTGGCTTTAAGGATGAATTTATTTCATTTTCTAGCATTGACATTAAGGAATCCAATAAAATCCAGCCCCAATTGGTAAAGTTTTCGATGCTCAATGTTAACCAAAAAATCCATTAAAAAACCATTTCTTACCCAAAAATAGCTTGGATCACCTCGTTAAGGGATGAAATGTATAATTGTCTATGTTTGAGGCTCTTCAAGTTCCTAAAATCAATAATAAGTTTCATCTCTCCATTTTTCTTACATACAAGGATACATTTGTGACCCAGATAAAATGGAAAATTAGGAAGATAATCCCAACGCATTTTTTTGGACTTCTTTATGAATGAGGGGCTCAAGCATTATGGTTAATCAATATTTTCCTTCATATAAAATTATTTTGATCTTATTTTAGCTGAATTAGGTGGTTATTGACAATCGGATCAAAGAATTTAGTTCCTCATTAGACCAAACTATCACAACTTGATACTTTAGGAACAATCGATTAAATTTTTCTTTTCTAAGTGCATTCATGGTTGATGCTAACACAATGAGGATATTTAATTGATCCTATATTTAGGTGATTATATTGATGCCTCCAAGATTTTAGCAAATTGGAATTTTTAAGAGGTAGATCTACATCAAAGAGTCTCTAAAAACCATGCCTTCGAGAAATTTTGTTCCCTTCATGCTCACAATCCATCATTAAAATCATTTTATTTGTTGGAAAATATATATCTAGTTCATCAAGTCATAAAAAGCACTAGCATTATTCATGAATTTTACTATTTGGTGATCATCATTGAAAACTAGTTGTATTAGGATAAGAACTTGAGGAAACTACTCTGCTAGGTTTTCTGTTTTATTCTTATACTTGTCATACCGTAGTCTTCTTGGGCACTGCGGGATATTATGTCTATTATTTTTTAATAGAGTTTCTCGCACTTTGGGTGCCTCTATATAATGAGCTCTTATACTTCAAGCTTGGTTGTTTCAACCACGAATGGAGATAGTGGAACTATTAGTGCAAAATCACAAAGCACCCCCAAATGAGTTATGGATATTATTTTCTAAGGCATGGTCATTTGGTGTGATTTGCATAACATTGGATCATTCCCCAAGCTATGGGACTTGCAAATGGGAATGATCCTCTAGAGAAGGCTGGTTCCTCTTCCTAATCCTAGCACTAAACTACTTCTAAGGAAGGAAATGCAACTATCTACTCCTAATCTAACAATTCCAAGGGACCAGAGAGAGAGAGAGAGAGAGCATGAAAATAAAGAAATCCTACACTACAGAGGTGATAGCACCGAGAAAAGGGAACTGCTGATCACAAACCCAACTGCCTGAAATGGAGAGAGGTGAGAAATGGAGAGGATGGACAGATGCATCATAGACCAAGGATAAAGTTCACATAGAACACCATTTCAAACCCCTTAAACACAACTCCCAAAACCTGTAATGGACATTAGAGATATGCACAATATACCCTGTAATGGTGAGAGGTGAGAAGAGACAACAAAATGAGCAAAGGATGGACAAAATGCATCACGAAAATAGATTTTATTACTCCAGGAGTTCACACAAGTACACCATTAATGGGAAAGAGGCAAGAAAATGCCATTACAAAGCAAGGGAGGACTTAAACTCCACATTCGACCCTAGAGAAGAAGAGAGAGAGGGGCAGGAAGAAGAATGAACAACCTTTACAATGAATCCTGCCCCTATATTTATAGATTTGATCGGAGAGAAGAAAGAGAGAGGGAACGTGAAAAGTGGGTTGAAGCTCAACCACTATTGTTAATGCTTCTGATAAAATATGCCCCAAATCCATCTTTACTGCATGATTCCTTGATTCGACGCCTTGAAAGAAGAGGAAATGATGGAAACAGATCGAATCCGATCTAGTTGTTGAGATAGATGGATCCTACATTGAAGGCCCGAAGATGTTTCCTCCATTTTCCTTTACCTAACCTCCTCAAAAATTAAAGTCTCAGACCTCCATGGTGTAGGTGAGGCCGAGATCTTTCCAATGGTGTCAGATTTGTAATATTTCGAGGCTGAGTCAAAAGATATGCCCCTTCAAAGTTTATATCGGGTCCATACAGGAGGGAGGAAAACAACTTGAAAAATGGGTCCCCTTTTGATAATGTGGGACACGTGGCAGCCAGATTAGGGCAAAATCAGGTTTGCGTGGGTTCATAATTTATCTTTTCCCCTTTTTCTGAGAATCACAAAATCTAGAAAACTACCACCACCCCGCTACTCCACCTTTTGACTCTGTTTGACCATTTTCCCCTCGCTTTCGTTTCATCCTGAGACACATGGAGATGCTGGCACTGAGTTTGTTTCATTTCTTCAAAATTTCCTTATGTGCAAGAGTTTTCTTGACCAAATTTTTTAGGGGCAAATTTGGGATAACAATTTGGCGACTCACGGGGACATCTACCTGCTAGATGAAGAGACCAGTGGCCTTGAAGCATCCATTGGGCATGGAGTCAAGAATGATGGCCTAACACTAATCCTTCTTATAAAATGGACTCCCCGACTCTCTGCACTTTTTCGACCTTTTCCCGACTCGAATCCTCTGATGACTCGCAGGCACTCTCTCAATTTTCATAAGAAAATCTTAAAATGAAGTTTCTGAGAGTAGAAAATTGTATTGACTCAAGCTTTCACCTGTCCCTAAAATGGACTATTTCAAAATGGCTTAAGTTGCTCTGGATTTGTTCCCTTTTGGAGCTAGCAACTGTTATAGACCACTATGAGTCTTCTTACCATGAATATTGAAGAGCCTGGCCTTATGCACCCTTGGAGCAAAATAGACAAAACTTATATACAAATACCAAATCATACATGCCTCAAATGAGACATGCAGAGTGTGCATAAGCACTTCTTCTAGCTGAAAGCAAAATCTACTCCTACTCCTAAACTAACTAGAGGGAAAGAATGCTAAACAAATCCTACAATAGGTAGGAGAAGTAGCTTCCCTTTCTCAAGAGGGGCAACCATGCAAATGATTTGACACTAAATATAGCTTACCAAGATGAGTGAAAAACTGGCCATAAGCCTATCCTCCACCCAAATCATCAAGGTATCAACATTAATGGAAAATACCTCCTCAAGCTGACCTACATTGGACTCCTAGAGGTATTGATGGTGACCCTTGGTACTTTGATGCTCATCCTCATGCCCTGAAGTAGGCATGACTAGTTTTGGTTTCTCCTTTGGCTCTAATGAAGCCAAGTACTTGATTGGGCATGGTCTGATCCTTTGGATGTGCCCATTTCTCTAAAATTCAACTCCAAAAATGGAGTCTTCTTGTGGACCTTCTTGAGTGGATGGTGTGAGGGAGATGATGACATCCTCTTGCCTTTTCTCTTCCTCCTCCTTTGAAGAACATGGAAGATCAAGATCTTCCAACCTTGGTTCAGAGGGCCGTTGTGAGATGCAGGTTGTTGTCCTTGGATGTTCTCCTTCATGGTAGTAGGTTCATGTGCTTGGAAGGTTGAAGATGGAGGAAAAATGATGTTATCTCCTCAGGATCCTCTTCATTAAAGAAATCTTCCAAGTCTGACAAGCAGTCTGCCTCCTTGTTGTCCTATTGCATGTGCTCTACCTCCTCCATGGTGCCTTCTGATCTGCAACTTGATCACCATGGCTCCCTTCACTTTCAAACATGAAGTTTGAAAGATCAAACTCTTCTTCAACATCAGAGTCTTGAAGGGGATGAAGTGGGAGGAAGAACTGAAGGTTCCCCTGTAGCTTGCTCCACACTTAGAGCCTCTGGAATTGTATGGTCCTCTTCCATCATGGGTTCATCAATCAAATCTTGAAATGAAAGAAAAAAATCTTCAATGATACCTTCTTCATTGAGTGGCCAAACACTAATTTGATCTCTCCCACCTACTCCTCATTCGATTGCTTTCAACCTTGCCTCAACCACCACTTTGGTTCTTCTGACCTCCTCTATTGGCTTGACCATCAAGGGGATCTTTGTAAACCCAAATTTAGCATCCAACTCATCAGATTGTCTATTATTTCTTTTTTGTTGGGCTCCTCTTCTTTGTTCTTGATTGGATTCTTGAGTATCTTCCCAACATGGACTTGGGAAAGTAAGAGGAGTGGCAGGTTGGGGTTCAACCAGCTTTGCAATTGTTTGTGGTGGGGAGGGAGGTGGAACTTCTTGTTTGTTCGGAGGGGATGACTGTTTGGAAGGGAAAAGGGCAGAAGAACTGAAATGGGATGGAAGACTAGGGGATGGAGAAATGGATTTCACACTTGGGGCAAGCATACAATGGGAAGCTTGGAAATTGAAGCTCAAATTGAGATGGTGCTGCTTGAGGAGTGGAGAGAAAATTACCAGATAATGGTGTAGGATTTACCCATTGACAAGGCTTCCTGGCACCAAATTCATAGGCCTCGATCTCCTCAGTCCATTGTGTAAGTTGGGGCAGCATTTCAACCATGAAGTCTAGCTTCTCCTGAGGGCTATAATGTCTTGGAAAAGGGCCTTCCCATGGACAAGGTGCCCTGTAACCAATCTCAAATGCCTTCATTCATGTTATGCCCCTTGACTAAACCATGCCAACCTCCATTTTTTGAATCTTCTCTAGTAGACCAACATCCTCTGCATAACTATCGCCATCATATGCGTCCCCTTGTCCTTGATAAGCTTCATAGTCAAACTGGTTTTGACACTGCTCATATGGGTAAGCATAATGGTCTGGATCTGATTATAATGCTGATTTGGAGGAGTTGGGAAATACATTGGAGGTGGACTGTATTGCTGTAAGTGTGAGTTCCATGAAGGGAATGAAGTCATGATTACACAACCTCATGGAATGGGAGAAAATGAAAGAGATGGAAGAATAAAATGGATGAAATGAGTGGAAATGGATGGAAAAGGTCTGCAACTAGAGAATGGGTTTTTGACCAGATGGAGTCACCATATGTGCCTAAAAGTGCCTCCAAAGGCTGAAATCTTCACCAAGAGCACATCGAACTTGATGAAGTGAAGTGGTAAGGTGCTTCAGACCTATCCCACCAGGCGTGCCAAAACTGTTAGTGTGAAATCACAACACCCCCAAATGAGTTATGGATCTGATTTTCTAAGGTAGGGTCATTTGGTGTGATTTGCATAACATTGGATCATTCCCCAAGTTGTGGGACTTGTAAATGGGAATGATCCTCCAGAGAAGGTTGGTTCCTCTTCCTAATCCTAGCACTAAACTACTTCTAAGGAAGGAAATGTGACTATCTACTCCTAATCTAACAATTCCAAGGGACCAAGAGAGAGAGAGAGAGCATGAAAATAAAGAAATCCTACACTACAAGAGGTGATAGCACCGAGAAAAGGGAACTGCTGATCACAAACCCAACTGCCTGAAATGGAGAGAGGTGAGAAATGGAGAGGATGGACAATATGCATCACAGACCAAGGATAAAGTTCACACAGAACACCATTTCAAACCCCTTAAACACAGCTCCCAAAAACCTGTAATGGACATTAGAGATATGCACAAGTATACCCTGCAATGGTGAGAGGCAAGAAGAGACAACAAAATGAGAAAAGGATGGACAAAACACATCACGAAAAATAGATTTTATTGCTCCAGGAGTTCACACAAGTACACCATTAATGGGCAAGAGGCAAGAAAATGCCATTACAAAGCCAAGGGAGGAGGACTTAAACTCCACATTTGACCCTGGAGAAGAAAGAGAGAGGGGGTAGGGAAGAAGAATGAACAACACTTTACAATGAATCTTGCCCTGTATTTATAGATTTGATCGGAGAGAAGAAAGAGAGAGGGAAGTGGGAAAAGTGGGTTGAAGCTCAACCACTGTTATTAATGCTTCTAATAAAATATGCCCCAAATCTATCTTTATTGCATGATTCCTTGATTGGTGCCTTGAAAGAAGAGGAAATGATGGAAACAGATCGAATCTGATCTGGTTGTTGAGATAGATGGATCCTGCATTGAAGGCCCAAAGACGTTTCCTCCATTTTCCTTTACCTAACCTCCTCAAAAATTAAAGTCTCAGACCTCCATGGCATAGGTGAGGCCGAGATCTTTCCAATGGTGTCATATTTGTAATATTTGAGCCCTGAGTCGAAAGATATGCCCCTTCAAAGTTTGTATCGGGTCCATACAGGAGGGGGAAAACAACTTGAAAAATGGGTCCCCTTTTGATAATGTGGGACACGTGGCAGCCAGATTAGGGAAAAATTAGGTTTGCGGGTTTAGAATTTATCTTTTCCCCTTTTTTTGTGAGAATCACAAAATCCAGAAAACTCCCGCGGCCCCCACTTTGCCTTTTGACTCTGTTTGACCATTTGCCCCTACTTCCATTTTGTCCTGAGACACGTGGAGATGCGGCGCTTATTTGTGTCGTTTCCTTCATAATTTCCTTATGTGCAAGAGTTGTCTTGACCAAATTTTGGGGGGCACATTTGGGATAACATGAACTTTGAAAAATGACACCACCATCGAAAGACCTTCGGAAGTTGGTCCCAAACTTTTTTTTACGAGGTAATGTTTCTCCTCCTGATGTTGTTTTACCTATTCCTGAGTTTAATGTTGCTTGTCAATGGTTGTGAAAAATCTATCCTATTGGGTATTTTCTGGGTTGCATCCCCTCTGAAAGCATGCTCAAATCTTGGGTAAACACAACTTGGGCCCCTCATGGCATCCGCCTTGAGAGCGTCCAAAATATGACCAAAGGATTTTTCCTCTTTCGCTTCACTGACCTGTCCAATGCCCCTACCATTTTTCCCGCACAACAACCTGGTATGTTCATATATCTTTGTTGGTATTATCCACATGGACCAAATATTTCATGGTCTCTGAATATGTTGCACTCAAAGTGTCAGTTTGGGTTGAATTCCCTGGCCTTCCCTTGCCTTGTGTTCACTTTTTACATCAAATTGCATCTTCTATCGGGTGGGTGGTCTGTATCGAACCAAATATTTTTTTACAATGCTCATCCACAAAAGCACGTCTGTGACAAAGTGGATCTCTCTCAAGAACTAAAAGAGTTTGTGGAAATTCAAATGGGAGACTTGCGTTATTCCCAACGTATCTTATATATCAATATGCCTAATACTTGCTTCTAATGATAGACCTCTGATCACAACATCAAGGACTATCCTCTTTATGTCCCTCGCAATCTCCCATCACCAAGTAGATATATAAGTGACTAAACCCCCTCGGGAGGAGGGGTGAAAATATAATTTGGTGGCCGGAAAAATAGAAATAAATCTTCACAACCTAAGGCCTCTAGTTCAAACAACGTGAGCTAGCTTTTAATCAACCCCGTATCCCAAAATTTAAGGAGCCAACTATCACTAATAACTCGACACTCCATTTACCTAAATTCTCCATCACACAAAAACTAGCCTCGGTTCTCATGGACCATATAAATTTTGTTAACAATGTCACATTCTGAATAACCACCACCTGCTTTCAACCAATTATTTACGGGGCCTATCCAAAAGGACCGAAGTCCTTCTCGCCACTCTCGGGATCATATCTTGACATGCAACTGGAGTCTACACAATAGGAATATAATATTTAGTATCTCGGGAATAAAAAATGAGCTGTAATTTTTCTCGATGCACAACAATGCTCAACTCCTACAAAATTGGTTTGATGCCTTGGATGACTTAGAAGACTGATATTATGGTGCTCGACCACAATTTTGATGAATTGTCTATATTAGAATATGCAAGGTCTTACAAAATCCAATCGAAAGTATATTTTTCATGATGTTTTGAAAAAAATTCCAATTTAGATGTGTTGTTTTTGCAGGAAGTGAAAATTATAGGTTTTCGATTGCGGGTTGTATATAAATCCATCTCGGCCCGAAATCCTAGCTTTATGCACTAATCATGATGGGAGGCATGGGGGTTTAATTTCCTTTTGCTCCCAAATGGAGGCCTTTTTATTGATCATGGCTCAACCCCACTAATCATGCCATATCTTATTTAATATTGATGACCTCACTTGGCCTCATTAATATTTACACCTCTTACGATGTGACCAAAAGGGAAAATGTGTGGTGGTGGATAGCATGAAAATTCCCAATTTTTATTGGGTTATAAGTGGTGATTTTGATATGGTTGAGTTACCTATTGATAAGTGTGGGCACCTACCCATGTGTTGGACCACTGGGAAAAGATAGTCGTGGTTTTTCATGTGCAATAAATTCGGGCTTTTAGGCCCTAATGCCTCTCGTATTCCCACTTCTGAATCTTAGTTTACTTGTTCCAACCTTTGAGGTGGATGGATCAAGGTTTTAAATGGCTCCACAAAACTATGCTATCAACTCAAATTTTTTAGTTTGAAAACATTTATTCTTACTGTGGAGGTCATGCTTGACCTTGTCCTTTCGAGACCATTCCCCATTAGATTTCATATCACTTGGCATGATAGGCATGATTTTAATCACAAAGGCTAATTATTTCTTAATAATTCCTTGATTCAACATGGACCCACTCTTAATAACATTAAATTTGTGTGGAACCTAGCCCCTCGGCTAAGTCATTATTAGCGCTTTCATCCACCTATGCATGTTACTTAGACTCAATGGTGGGAGGATGTTATGACTCGGACTACTAGATTCCTTAGAATCTATGGTAGACAATTGGCTAAAATCATCCGCCACTCATACTCTACAAACACCTCCACTCTTAGTCGAGAGGTGGTGGTGCTCCAAGGAAACCCCTTCTCTGAAACCCTATAAATTCGGGTTGTAGATATTTTCCAGCAAATTCAAATTTATAACAACTACAATGCTTGGGAGCTCAAATTCATGCCCGCATGCATTGGCTTAAAATTGGTGATCAAGTTTTGAAAGAATTATTTCTTTCACTTAGATCCAAAAAACCTTCTTAAAAATCAATGCCATCGGTAATGGTGGGGCTGGGTCATCGATCCCTAACTCATGCTCCGGACATTTGTTCGACATTATAAGATGGTTTTTCAAGCATAACAACCCTCTGTGAATGACAAACAAATCTCGACTAATGTCTAGATCTTGTGTTGTGTAACCTTTCTCTACTAAGAAGGTGTCTTATGAGTGCATGCTTACCATTGATGACCTTCACGAAGTGGTCATGCAAATGACCAATGATAAGGCCCCTGGATGTGATGGCTTCCCATGCGAGTTTTATAAATCCTTATGGGACATGGTCGCTCGAGATCTTCTTTAGGTTTATCTTGAGGGTTTTCAGAACTAGTCACTGGGGCTTTGTATCAACAAAGGGAACATCAAATTCATCCCAAAACTAGGGGATCATGAGAAAATTACTAGTTGACAACCCATCACCTTGTTGAATGTCTCCTAGAAAATTATTGATAAAGCTTTGGCTATGCGACTCCATCATATCCTTCCCATTTCATCCAACTGGAACAAACTAGGTTCATTCAGGGGTGGTATATTCTTGATAACATCATTTATATTTGGGAAGGCATGGAATGGGCTTCCAGATCCAATCAATCTGATATGTTCATTAAAATTGATTTCAAGAAATCTTATGATCGAATTGAATACCATTTATTCTTTCTATGCTTCAATCTCTTGGATTTGGCCTCATCGTCATTTAATCTATCTTAATTCTATTTACCAATACCTCTTCCTATATCACTATCAATGGCCTTAGTTATGAGTCCTTTAGATTGATTCGTTATGCCAAGGGTTCTGTTAGCGCTGCACTCTATGTGCTTCATAAGGGAAAATTTTAGCGGTGAATATTCATAGTTTGGCGAATAGTAGAATTTTAGGAATTTGATTTTGGTGAATTTTATAGCAATGACAATACCTAAGTTTCACCCAAAAATTCCACAAACAATAATTTGTCCCATGTGAATCGCTAAGGAATTTCCAATCCCAATGTATATTTTTATATTAAATCGCCATGTGATTTCCGCTCTGGGATTTGAAAACATTAATGTTTGCCAAGAAATCAACACCTTTGGGAATTGAAAACATTAATGTTTCACCAAGAAATCTATGTGTCGGGATTTGCAAACTTTATTTTTTTTCCAAGAAATCTATGGAACCTTATTTGGCCAAGAAAGAATTCTTGAAAAATGAAATTTTCCCGATATATAGACAGAGGTGATGTTTTCTTGCAATTTTTGAATTTGTGAATTTGTGAAGTTGTAGAAAGGGATTTAACAAATCAGCATATTTCAATTTGCTTACAAAATTTGAAATAAATCTATGTCTTGCCACAGGGCCCAGCTCTTTGCATTGCGTAGTGTACATCCTAGAAGCACTTACTTATAGGTGAGTCCTAGTCTATTTGAGACCTATTTTATTTCATGTCTCATTTCTTTATTTGTGACTCTGCCTTTGTAAGTTATTAAAAATCCTGAACATCCTCGTCCTCATAACCACTATGATTTTTAATGTCATTTAGAATAGTCCTCTCGCTTGCAGAGAATCATAATTAGTTTCTCTATATTAGATACATCTACATAAAATAAATAAATATATTTTATATTTAAAATCACTTCATACATCTCCACGATCTGATGCTCGTATATTCCTTTCTTTATTAGTGTATCTCTTTGAATATATATATATATACTTATTGTGTGTGTGTGTATGGTGTACTACGGTTTCAATTTCCATTTATTTCACAACCAATACCATGACCATTTATCACTATCCGCCCGACACCGCCTCATCCCACTTGTGGACCGAGAAGGATATATAAAATGTGGTACATTCTGCATATTTCAAGTTCACTAGGGAATTTCCTTGGGATCCTGTGAATGGCGATGCGTGGCATAGACCTCCCAAGAGAGCAGAGACACGCTTTGGACCAAAAAAATTATCAGCTGGTACTCATTCCCGAGGTTCACATCCACTGGGAGGTTAACGAAATGCTAAAAAACAATAATGTACGAAATAGAGACCATACAAAGATGTCCAAAATGAAAAATTCAAGAAATGCAAAAGGGAAAAAAGTTACAACAATGAACCAAAAACTAGATAATTACCATTTGGAAAATACAAACATCTTGTCACAAGCATGCTTACTTGTTACCATAATTTTCCTCACCGCGATGTACTTTAAACTTTTTAAACCATGAAAACATAATACATTGAATGTACTCCAAGCATGGATTTCCTTTCAAAATCACTTGAAAAACATTCAAATCTCTTTGAAGAATTCCATTGGGATTAGTTACATTTTGTTCTCCTTAAATTTCTTATTTTTACATCTAAACTTCTTTTAATTTATTATTTTGTATTTTTCTATTTCTTGTAAGATGTAATGTTGATTGACATCCATTACAACAATTTTGTGCATTTTTGTCAATTGACATCCATTACATGATACATCTTGAGATGCACTATCTAGTGTTTTGAGAACATGATATATGGATATTGAAATCACTTCTTTGTAATCAATGTTAACATTAGCAATTAGTCAATGAGAGTGCCTTTGAGATGCTTCATGATGAATTTATTCTCTTTGTTGTCTTTCTACCTAAATCAATTCATCTGAATGCATTTGCATGCGTAATATTTTTCTTTATACATATTTCTCATGTTGAGATGTTTGTGCACATATCAATATCATTTAATCTAACATGTTGTATCTTTTTTTCTTTCAATTCTACAGGATTCATTGATTCAACAAAATGGCACCTAAAAAGGGAAGCTCATCCTCAAGAAAAAATGGTATTCCAATCCCTCCTAGTAGTGGTACTAGAATTCAAAAAATAGCATATTATTTTGAGAAACCATCTAAGGAAACCCATCCTTATCCAGTAGGACCATCACAATCAAGGGATAATGATTATATTCAAAATGAATCACAAAATGAGAATGTGTTCATTTTTTATTTTCCGATGTGATAATGACAACATCAATGAAATGCCTCCCCTTGAAGGCATTCCATTGAATGATGTTGAGTTTGACAATGTACCACCTCCCAATTGAATGAAATGACACACATCACTTGTCGTGCCTAAGTGAATGTTGGAGTTGAAACTTCGGAAGTGGTAGTAAACGAAATATAAATTCCACCAAGGAAAATACAAAGTGGACACCTATTTTGGAAGAAAGAGAAAGGAAAGTAAATGAGACTTGGGAAGGAGTTTGTGTTAGAGTGGGTTTCTAAGTTTCCATTTATTGAACCTTTATAAAATGAGAATAAATTAAACCTCCCAAAGAATGCAAATGTGCAATCTATAGCTGGAAATTGGGCAGGGAAGAGACAATGCAACTAAAGTTGGATACTATTGAGAATCATGTAGGAAAGATATATGAAAAGATAATTGTAGATGGCGTTGATAAGAATGTTTCCAGATGAAAAACTGCAGATGATTGTTTGCATATTAGGTATGAAAAATAATTTGAAGAGCACAAGAGAAATGAAAGAATAGTTACAGTGAATGGAGGGACAATTACCTCTCAATTCAACAAGATCATTCAAAATAGTCTTTTGGGTAAAACAGTTCAGCTAGCTACTGTTTTTCACATTTTGAAAAGAGTTTGTCCTATAATGATTTTCTTGAATAAAAGAAGATGTTGTATTTTCTTGGTGTCCCACACTTTCCTCATTCTAACTGGTCAGAAAGTAGTGGTTGGGATTGGGAAAAATGCCTAGCTATGGTTGAGAAAGAAGACTTGAAAGAGAAATGAAGTCTCGCATGATACATATCTTTTCTATTGATGAGGTTACAACGGTGAGATAATATTGCTTGGGTGCTGTATGCATATGTGTATACTATTGAGAAATATGTGAGACAACCTCATTACTTTCCATTCACAAGATGAGAGAGAACCCCAATGCTGAAAACCTTTATGAGTTGGTGATAAAATGTTTGAAGGAGATAGGTGACATGGAATGATGTTATAATTACATCAAAGCTGGTATGTGTCATGGTAGATGGGACATATGTAATGTAAGGTCATTGTAATGGCTTGTGTGTAAGACTCAAACATCTCATTTCCCTTATGTGATTTGCCATTCATTGTATGGCTCATAGAATGAACCTAGCTTACAAAATAGTTGGAAAATTTAAACCTATAGCAAAAGTTGAAGACCTTGTTCGAGAGGTGCATGGTTATTTCTGATCTAGTCCTAAAAGGTTCATGGAATTCCAAATATTTGTAGAAGGAATAACAAATGGGCTTAAACTATTAAAAGATGTCGACACTAGGTGGATCTCATTGTACCAACCGGTTCTGTAGGGTGTATGAAGAGTATCAATCCTTATTAGGGGTCATGTGTGCAGAATCACATGGAAGTAGACAAGGAATAGGATTTGATACATCATTTGAATGATGTATATTCATTGCTGATGTTGTGTCGTCTCCTTCCCATGTTGGAAGAAATGTGTCATTTAATTAAACAATCACAAGAAATAACTATCTATATTGTTGATTTTCTAGTTTGAGGAAACAAATTTGTATGGCAATAGAATATATGTTTCTCAATGAAACTGCTTTTACAGTCTAAATTTTGATGGTTGGAATTATTTGATAAATATTGGAAATTCAAGTAGCTTTCTTAAGCTCAATTTTTTTTTGGGAAGTATGTGATTCGTACGTGGATATGAGATACCAATGTACATGTTTAAAGTAGTAGCCTAGTAAGGTTGAGAAGGTAAATGTCACAGGGTCGTTGTTTGATAACATTGTATCATCAATAAGGGTGAGGTTAAGAGAAATTGTAGTGTCCCTACTAGAATAAATAAGGGAACTATTTAGAAGGGATGCTTTACTTGAAGCAATGGCTATAGTAAATCCCACCTTTTGGAATCTTATCCAAAATGAAAGATATATGCAGGAAGACTACTTCAAGAGGTTGACTACATTAATTCAACATTTTTGTAAGTTTGTTAATATCAATGGAATGAATATTCCTGGTATTTTAAGCAAAGACATTTTTATTGATCAATCTCATGAATTCGACTCTACTGATGATTTAGCAATTAAAAGGTTTGGATAATCCTTTAGAGTGTTGAGAAATAACCCGACTATGGAAAAAAATGGGGTAAGTACTATTTTACAAAAATGATGTTCCAAGAATTTTCTCATTATCTGATCTATGTCAAACAATGATTTTGGTTTTAGTTGAAGATGAGAGAATTTTCAAAGTGCTTTGGCCTTTATAAAGTCAAAATTGAAAAACAAGATTGACAAAAAATGGAAAATTATTTGAGAATTTATACATCATGGTACAAAGTGGATAACTTTCTCTATGAAAGGGATTTGACAATATGGAAGTTGATTAATGAAAGGAGAGGGGATGAAAAAAAGGCATAATATAAAAGATGACCCTATTATAGCGAGTTGATTATCAAGAAATAGAGAGTTAGTCTCAAAGATCAGTGAATCAAATGATAGAGATGATCAAGTCCATCAAGTTGGAAGCTTCCATTTGTGGATATCCCATGATATAGATGTTCATATAATAATTAATATATTTAAATATTGGTACATTGTTTTGAATATCAAACAAGGATTAGCACTCAACCCAAACTTACATGTGCCTAAAGGTAATCATATTAATTCCATTTCCATTTTGATTGGAGAAACATTACAAAGTCATGTTTTTAATATTTAATATATTTCACATATAATGTTTTTGATCTCTTTTATATGAATCATACACCATGGTTGGTTGAATATTAAATAGAAATGGATTTAAATTATTATATAGTTTAGGCATATAAGAGTTTTGGTGCTTAATTGTGAGATAGAATAAGTGGATTTTCTTGAATCATTACATGAAATGAAAATTTAAAAATAACACTATTCCTCATTCAACTTGCTTGAGACATGCCTTGTATGAAAAAATTAAAAAATGTCATTTTTAAGAAATGGAACAATTTTCAAAATAAAATTACCTTTAATTATTTTAGGATCTAAATACACTAAAGAGTAAATCCATGCACATATTTATAACTTGTGCACCTCTTTGTAAAAGTTTACTTCAACCACAAGAAACCTAAATATCACATGTTTATTAATATAATAAACATAAAGATAACTCTAGTCTATTAATAAGACAATTTACTATTTTTATCCATGACCATGATTTACTCCCAAATAATAGAAACAAGAAACCAAAATTCCACTTAAACTTGGAATCAGGCTCCACAACTTTAACAAATTATATCATCTTTTGTAGCATTCTCCACTCTTCATCTATTGGAATTGAAATTTGTTGTAAATTAGTGTGACTGACATGTAACTTTGTTAGCAATTCATTACTAATAATGGAGATTTCCTTTACTATTGTATGAAAAATTACTAATAAGGTTATCAATGGTTTAATAGAGTCAAAAAAGTGTCTCATCTAGCTTCTTAGGAATTCAGTCCTTCTCTTGAGTCATTTTTTATTTCATCTTCTTCTGGAATGCATCCTTTGTAATGAATTGGTGTGTTTTGTCAAAAGGAATTGGAAAACCAAGATTTGTGAACTCATGTACCTTTCCATGCAGCTCTAGTAACATTTTTTGACACTTATTTAGCAATTCATGTGCTTAGCCCAACATCACACACTTTCGAATGATAGATGATACCTTTATTGAGAGGCATCAAACTAATTCGAATTCCTCTGGATACTATTTTGTGTCATTGAATTTGTAGATAGATTCTAAAATTTAATTTATTGTATCCTCTCTTAAAGCCATCAATTTTCTGCTACCTATTACATATTTGCATGGAGCTTATCAAAAATTCTATATAGATCATTCATGAATTCAAACAATCTAATCAAATCATCAATTTTTTTGTTTATTTTCCCCCAAACATTATTTGTCATATTAATCAATGCATTTTTATGAAATCCAGATAGTTTGATGTTTGAAAAAAGTATTTCCTTTTTTTCTTTCTCTAATTCCTATTGTAATATTTCCTTTTGTTTTTTCTCATCATCTAGGATATGTTTCCATTTTTTGACCTTTTCTTTCTCTTCCTTCACAACCTCTTTTAATTCTCCCAATGTTTTTTGTAATCTATCATTCTTACTTGTTTCCTATAATTTTTCTTCTCTTCTTCTAGTTCTACTTGTTCTATTAATTCACAACAACCTCAAACCGATTCATATAGGTAGATGATTTTATCTTCCTTTCCAACTCATATGTCCTATTAATTGTTGCTTTTCTTTTTCTTTCTCATTTGGTAGGTCTGCCTCTAACTTTTGAATCTTATAATTCAACTTATTATTATCCCTCTCTACCTTTAGTAATGTTTTGTAAACAACATAATTGTTCCTTTTCGATACATTAATTTTATCAGAAGGTTTCATTGCCTTAAGATCCATTTGAAAGAGGTCATCTCGTAGTCAAGTGGAAACCATTTCATTATCTATGTTACAAATTTGGGCACAACATACATGTATTCCAGGTATATTCGTATGCAGGTTATATGTAGGAAATACCATCATTGTGGCTTAATGGATTAAAGTTCAAGAGCTTGTAGAATTTTATTCTTGTTAATAATTTTATCTTTTCGATTTATTAGAAAACTCAACTAGGTAATCAAAACTCGAGGTGTTCATAGGAATGAATTGTTTCACCTTGAATGGAGGAGTAATTAAAGTTTTTAGAGATATTTTCCCGTATGGAATGGTAGTTTTTGGGGGGTGGCATGCACCCGCATCCTTCATATAACTAGTTTCCTTGAGCCAAGAGTAACTATACTTGTGTTTTGACTCTATCTTTCTCCTCTTCTTGGTTCCTTGTTGGACAATAGCCCTAGTAACTTCAACTATCTCTGTTTGGCTCTTTAAGTTTCCAACACTAGCTTTGTTGACTACTACCATCATCACTAGAACCACCAACATTAGCAACACTAATAAATTCAAGGATAACTTCTCCTCTAGGATTTTCAACATGTGGCTGAAATGTTTGTTGAGGATTTGACTCTGGAGTAAATTACACTAGATTAGTACTTGTATATTTTTAGTATATAGTGGTCCTTTCTCAAAGGAAAGATCCAAGCTTGACCTATCAAAAAAATTTCTAGTTTGATTTTGGTGGAAGCCAAATGCCTTTTCCTATTAAACCCAAACCACCACCACTAAAACCCATATTTTCAACAATAACTACTCCTGTATAATATCTTTGTTTCAAGACTTCATTGAGACTTGGTTTATATGTTCTAGGGGAGTGTGTAATTCCTCAAAGGAAATTTCATCATCACTACTTACCTCTCCAGGATGCTCTTCATTCCACAATTTTCTTAAATATGTATCTTCTAGAATATAATTATAGTCTTCTACAAATTTTAGATGGCTAGGTCCTACCTCATAGACCAAAAGGCATTAATGTTTGACCTTGTCCAATTTTTATCTCGTAATTCTTGATGTAATGCCTTTGACATGCTTTTAGAGGACTTTTTATCAGGTTTTGTACAAAATTTGGCTAATTGAAAATCCTCTACCTTTTTTATGGAGGCTCAGGCAATCCAAAAATTTGTTTTGAGAACTCTTGAGAACTAATTCCTTTCTCAACAAAATTTTCATTCATCGTTATTTTAATTCATCACAAGAGTTCTTGTTTTTCAATTTTTCTAGCAAGGGTTTTCTTTCATGTTGAATTTTAATAGCAAAGTTCTTGTTCATTGATAAGAACCTTACTCATAATAAATCAATAAATTGAGAAGATAACACAACACAAGATATATGGTGGGCCAAGATGCCCAAATATGCATAATAATACCCTTAAGGTAGGCGACACCATAACAATGCTCCTTAAGGAAGGAGTAACTCCACAATCTCCCAAGATGGGAATCCACTTGAGGGGACACCTCCAATATACCTCTACCAAGTAGAAGAAGAATCATCATCATACCTCCTCATAATGATACTCACATCCTTTAAATAGGATGGGTAACACCTAATCCCAATGTAGGCCGACCCATTACCCAATATAATTAATTCCTATGTGAGCCCATATAACTAACTAAGGGGATGTGTGCCACATGTCGGCATCTCCATCAACCCATATACATTATATTATCATATCCCATGTGAACCCATACATATAACTAAGGGGATGTGTGCCACATGTCAGCATCTCCATCAACCCATATATATTATATTATCATATCCCAAGGTACATAGCATTGCCTCCCTCTTTGACATGTTTCATCCCCGAAACATAAGAAGAAGCCATATAATGAGTGTGCTTTAAATTATTGCACACTTGTCGCCATGCTCGATCATCTAACCACCCATATGAAATCCTAGTGGGTGATGTTACTCCAAACATGATTCCATATTCCATTGTGCGCATATGATTCCATCCTGGTCCATATGTGTTCCTTCTCGGCATCCATGCATATCCATAATTATTATTCATGTGATTCCATGACATATAATTATTGTTCCATTGATTCCATGTATAGCCAAAATTATTATCCTCAATTCTGTATATCCATATAGATTGCTGCCCTTGTGTGATCCTTTTTTCTTTGAATGCACCCTTCAAAGAAATATTGAAGCTTCCTTCCTTGGAGATGCACTATCTTGTGCAAAATAAAAAGCCATTCTAAAGATTGAATTCTTCATCATCTTCAACATCAACATTTATTCATCTGCGCATCATCAACATTTTCTTCTTTTTCTTCTTCTTCTTTTTCTTCGTCTTCTTCTTCTTCTTCTTCTTCTTCTTCTTCTTTTTTTTTAACAAAATTGTGTTTCTTTTTTGTTTCCCATCTAGCTAAGAAAATATCCTCCATTTCCTCCCAATCCCAATCCAATAGATCTATATCCAAATAAGAATACCAATGTCACGCTTTCCCACCAAGATGAAGATAAAAACTAACCCATACTAAAAATTCTTCAAAATACATTTGTTTAAATTGTATCCACCATTTTTTGCATCAATTTCCCCATTACCATAGAAAATTGGTATATTCATGATGCATAAAAATTAGGGTTTCACAAACTTACTCCTTTGACAAATATTTTACCCGATGATTTCATCAATCATTCAACCTCAAATCTGAAATCACAAAGAAGTAACCCCTACTTTAAAATTTTGAGATTTATGAAAATATAAGAAATTCTGGAAAATTCCTCAAATTGCAGCCTATGGAGAAAAATAGTGAAAAAAAATAAAACTGAAATAAATCTATCAAAATATATCCACCAATTCTAAAATTTTAGTGGTATCACCATTTAATATATTAACAACAACCAAAAAAATTATTTCCTAATTCGTCATTATTCAGAAGATATAGACGAAACCTTAGAATTAGGGTTTCAACCCTAAAACGGACACAACTTTTGCAAAACAGCTCCAAAAAATCTGAAATTCGGAGGGAAGATCACTTGAACTATGTATCCACTCCCCACAAAAAATATCTGAAAAATTCCAAGTTGATCTCAAGATATAGACGAATCACCAACATTAGGGTTTCATCCCACAAATTGCTCGGATCACTGCTCTGATACCACTTGATAAGAACCTTACATAATAAATCAATAAATTGCAGAAGATAACACAACACAAGATATATGGGTGGGCCAAGATGCCCAAATATGTAGAATAATACCCTTAAGGTAGGGCGACACCATACAATGCTCCTTAAGGAAGGAGTAACTCCACAATCTCCCAAGATGGGAATCCACTTCGAGGGGGACACCTCCAATATACCTCTACCAAGTAGAAGAATCAACTCATACATACCTCCTCATAATGATACTCACATCCTTTAAATAGGATGGGTAACACCTAATCCCAATGTAGGCCAACCCATTACCCAATATAATTAATTCTATGTGAGCCCATATAACTAACTAAGGGGATGTGTGCCACATGTAGCATCTCCATCAACCCATATACATTATATTATCATATCCCATGTGAACCCATACATATAACTAAGGGGATGTGTGCCACATGTCGGCATCTCCATCAACCCATATATATTATACTTCATCATATCCAAGGTACATAGCATTCACCACATGTTACCCTTGCTTTAATCACGTCACACCGTTGCTTTAATCATACACCCACTAAAAGTCAACATCAAACTTAAAAATTGTAAGATTTCATGTGCCACATAGAATGCTTTTCTTTAAAATGTGAACCCTCCACATGAGAATGGTAAGGAAGGAAATATGCTCTTCTTTTGTTGACTAACAAAATAGAGATTATCTATGCTTTCCATCTACCATATATATTCAAGGAAAAACCTCTCTTTGTCACATGTATTGGGAATTTACAAGGTTGTACTCCTGATCCATAAAACCTTAGCACATAATATAATCCTCCATGAAGTACCAATCTACTAATTGTATTTTATAAATGCAATCTCTAAATTTCAAGGAAATCTAGGCAATGTAATTTTTGTAATTGTTTGATAAATTGGTGCCCAAAAATAATCCATAAATTCATGATAGTCCCTTCTATTATCATATATCCTTATCTTGGGGTCCACGTAGTTAATAGGGACGCATCGCTTTTGGCTGGACCTCAACATTATAAGGCTCAATTGCGAGTTTTCATTTTTCAAAACATTCAAGTAAACCACCATAGAATTAAATAGCACAAGTAGGTAGTGAACCTAAAGGTAATATTATCGAAGCCTTCTTTGATTGTTAATAATTGTTTATGCATAGATTCTACAATGTACCCAACAAATCTTTATCGACAAGGTGGAGAAATGAAATAAATATTGTATACCATTTACAAGAGGGTTTCATCCACTTTCTCATCACTATCTAAGCCAAGGAAAAATACTAGCATAGAAATAGTATCCCTAACCCACGGTTTAAACATCTCAAATTGTATACGGATCCTTCCCTTTTGGTACCATTCCATCAATGTTAATTTTTGTAAAAAATCATCTCTATATTTTTGATTGGTGGAATGATAATCACTCACAATTTTTTCTAGGTTTATCTTTGACGGTTCCTAAATATTTACTTTCAAACCTTGACATATGGCCAAGATTTACCTCGTAATGGGAAAATTTTTGGTCCATTACCCTTTGCAGCAATAATTGTTTTTTTGTCCCATCGTAATTTTGGGCACATATATTGAAAAATTCAAGGCAGGGTTAAAACCTCGTGGAGCATCATGTGTCCCAATCCAGACCCCCATGTTACCTAACCTTTATGTTTAGGTTTACCTAATGGGTCCAAACGTCTTCTTTCCATCATCTTCATCTCTTAGACGTGTATCTAAGTTGTGAAGATTTTGTGCAATTACAAGATCATAAGATCATGATATTCATCAGTAAAACTAGGGGTTTTACTTTTAAGTAGTTTGGCGTATGGGATTTGGATTTTACTTTTACTTTGGGATCATGTGGAAGTAGACATGCTTGGAATTTCAGATTTTGTAAACCCTCAACCCTAATTTCTCAACCCTTATATTGAAATATTTTAAAGCGAAGGCTTATACAATGCTACTTATAAAAAGATAATATTTAAAGAATCAAAATTCAAATGTAGGATGACACTTACTCGAAAATATGAAAATTTTGAGTCTTACATGGTTTGCAACTTCTATGAATCTATTCTTCCTTCTGTTGTAGTATGCCTTCCAGAAACAAAATTTAGTTGTTAGTGGATGTTTAATATCACCTATTCAACTTATAAAAGATTACCATGGTCCACATCACTATAAATGATTACGTCTTTCAATGTAATTTGTAGATGTCAAATTTAGCATCCTTATCAGACGACCATGTGGTAGGATTCTAGACCTCCTCGAGGTAAAGGCATTCCCTAGACTCCAAGCCCGCGAAATGAACCGATTCAATAAAGTTTCGAGTCCGCGGTGACAAGTGTGGGCATTTAATGACTTGGTTGTTGAAATTTTTTTGGTTCATTAAAACATTTTAAACCCCTAATTTTTCCCATGCCACGTGGAAGAATTCGTGAATTTCATTTTTCCTTGCCCCACGAATGTGAACCTCCTCGATTTAGGTGGGATGAATTATAATTTTGGGTCTGGGTTTATTTGTTCATTGTTGGTCATGGACATTGGAATTGGATCATATATGATGGCCCCAACATATTATATATTTATATATATTATTATATAAATATATATATATATATATATATATATACATATATATATATACATACTCCTAGGTTAGATGCACATTTCCCCAAATAAACCTAACACTATTTACTCATACATATTAAAAATGTCAATAATAAACCTTTCAATATCTCATAAAAGGATTGTTTGTCTCTATAATTTCATTATTATAAATAGCATGAAAAATGATATTTTAGTGACACTTCACTTCCTCCAAATCTTGGTACCTACAACCACCGCATGGTCAACAAAATGTTGGCATGGCATCCACCTAAATCTAGCATAATTAACGTTATTGGTTTTCATTTGCATAATCAAAATAATTCACACAATTTATATATAAAATATGTAGTATTTACATTATTTATTTCTTAAATTAATTTAAAGTTTTCAATAAATTAAAAATCTATCACCCATACTTGTTTCCTTCTTCTCCGTGTGAGAAGAATTCCATGGATTTATTTTTGTTGCCCTATACGGACGTGAATCTCCTTCTCCCGGATTTAAATTTTAGGCGGGATGAATTAAAATTTTGGGTCCGGGTTTATTTGTTCATTGTTGGTCATGGAATATATGATTGGTATAACATATTATATATTTAGATATTATATATATTATATTATTATTATTATTATTATTATATTATATATATATATATATAGTATTTACATTAATTGATTTCTTAAACTAGATTCTTACTTTCTTAAATTAATTTAAAGTTTTCAATGAATTAAACAACTATCACAAGTTCAATTTTCAAAATACAAAACCAAATATCCATAGATGAGAATATATCAAAGGAAGTCTTTCTAAAGAAAATGAATATGAATAAAATCAAATGTTGCTTAGTATTATTAACTATTTGAATTAAAGTAAATATGAAAATGTTGTTTTTAAATAGAATTCAGAATTGTTGATGTCATTCTTCGATGAAATATAGTGTTTTCAAAATTATTTTTAGATGTTATATATTTAATAATTTTGACTTTTTTCATATTTATTTTATTTAAATTAATCAAATATATATTGAAATAAAATTAACATTTTCATTTTTTTGTTAATGGTAATGTGTTTTCTAATATCTCATTTACTTAGGGTAAAGCTTAACCTAGCTAATCAAATTAAAGTATGGGGAGCCCTTCAAATTTGATCACTGAATGAGATGATGGCCATTTCAAAATATTTTACATGTAAGTTCTTTTTCATAAAACTTAGTAACTTTTGAATATACAAAACAATCTGAAATATGTCACTTCCAAATTTTAAAATCACATTTCTTATATTTTATATATGTAGTTAGTTTTTTTTCCAAACGTGTCTCCTCATATATGTGATGAAATCTAAACAAATCTAAAAATCTAAATAATAAAGTTTAAATGCATCACTTTAAAGACTAAAGTTATGGAAAAATTATTTTCCATATTTATTAAATATGTATGCTTTTATGAAAAAAGTCTTTTCCATATTTATTAAATATCTTGTTTCCTAGACCTTCATGCTAGAAAATATAACATGACCAAGAATTAAATTTGATAAGAAATTTCTTAATTGTGAGGATGACAATTAAATATCTCATGAACACTTAACATGAATAGGTGATTAATTTCAATTAAAATTTAGGTCGGGGGTCGAGGCTATCGATTTTGGGACGATATGACATTGATGGCAAAATGATTTATCCTTCACATCACCAAAAGAAATGCTTATTTAAAACGGTGATGATGTGTTACCAACTTACCACATAACTTTTCCAAGCATCCTCTCACCATCTACTTTCAATTAATTTTCTCGTGTCCAATGTCTTCTTCATCATAATTGAATCCTCTTAATGTAAAACTCACCCATTTGGGTGAGTGTTCACTAATTGATAGGGCCAAATGAGGCCCTCGTCCACCACATTCTAAAGCATAAAGACATCGGGATGGATCTCCGATATTTCCTCTCCAAGGACATGATTTTATCTTTTCATCACCATGTCTGAATTATTTCCTTCATTTCCTATTTTCCAAGCTCTCCATTTCCACTTGATTCACCTAAATTATCACATGAAAACCAAACAGCTTAAAGTACCACTAGATAGGCCATTTCGTGTCTTAGGTGATTAATGGTGTTTCAACCTAGATTTTTAAAATATCATTTATAGACCATAAATCTCTCAATACCAAGCTCACTACCTACTCAACATGGGAAAGAAGTAGAAAAACCCCTAAATTTTCCGAGAGAATGAAACAAAGAAGCGATTGAAAGCATTAAAACCACCCTTGCCAAAGTATAGTCCATGGTAAGCACCCACGCCTTTCCTCTCAAGAAAAGGAGGATCATGAGGGAGGGATCTTCGGCATTGGTAGAATTCCTCAATCCCTCGTAGTTTTGAATTTTTCAGAGGAAGAAAACCAAAGAATACATAAGAGGGGGAGACACTCTTTCTGAATGGGTAAACTCACATAAAATGAAAAGAGAATTCATTGAAATACTGAATGGGCCTCGGGTGGGAGTCCAAGAGCTGCTAAATATGGGCATGTCATGGGATTTAGTGGGAGATATCCAGTTCCTTTTCAGTGTAGTTGGCCAAAGACGTGTTTATCCAACATAGGGATAGATCGCTAAAAACATGCTCTAGTGTTTCGGGATGAATTTGTGTCTTCAGAAGAATGACCATTATATTTTATCTTTATAAAGCAATCTGTAATATGTATTTTGTAATATTGTGTATGTATGTATATATATGCTTTCAAGGGTAGGGGCCCTAAAATAGAACCCCATTTTGTTTTGAGAATATTGTTGAATAATTGCTCACATTTCTAGTAATTTGATTGATGTGATTGATGTGACACATTTTATTGACTACTTTTGTATCAAATTTAAGTGATAAACTAGCAAGTATTATTCCCTATCTTTAGTATTTACATCTACCCTCACCAATAACATTATAATTTATTGGTCCATGCTTCGACGATTAGCTCATCTCCTAAATATAATCTCAAGTATGTTTATCAAGAAAGAAGTTATTATTGATTTAATGTATAACATTCTATCCTTAATGATATCATATTCATCATGATAAAAGTATGTTTAAATTAGGAGGCACATGTGGGATAATGGGCGATACCAATTTAAAGGATAATTTTTCACCATGATTTACATTTAATATTAACCATCAATTCATACGGGTTTGGTGGACATGTGTAAAGGTCCAATCAAAGAACTCACTCGGAAATTATAAATTCAAGGCCCATAGTCATTTTCTGACACTTACTTTCTTTTGCAAAATCATGGGGACCAAATTGAGCGCATCAAACCAGTATCAAGCCATGAATATGTTGAGATTTATTCTAGTTCGATATGGAATTAGGCGAGGTTATTGTTGGGAAATATTTTGCCTTTTTTTCTTCTAGTTCTCCTTCTAATGGTGTTTCCACCCCCCTCTCTGGCCAATTGACTGCTACCATTGTTCCCCTTCATTCTCTTGGAACTTCTCCTACAGAGCTCCAACCAAATTCCCTGTCTAAGCAACCAATTCCGAAGTATTACTAGAACTCTCTATTCTTTATCTAGAATCCCCGGACCCGGAACCTATGGATTCTACACATGTTGCTACAAACAATGTGGATATGGAAATTGATGGCAATCAATCCCTAGTGGAAACCCCTTAGATGGACAATCAAGTCAAAATGGTTTCTTCCATCCTTGCAAGTTTGCAACAAGCTTTTGAAGTGCTTAAAACCTGGAAAGACTTAATAGACACCAGCAGAGCTATCATTGATAAAGAATGTGTCGGGATACTAACCCTAGTAAGACAATTAGGTGAGAGAAGATTGATACCGATGTAGCTAGGAAAGCGGTACAAGAACTGAGAAATATATTATGATATGTAATATTTATGTTATAATATAGTTATAGCTTTTTTGGTATGCCTATGTTATGATATGTAATGTTTATGTTATGATATGTAATGTTTATGTAATGTAATGTTTATGTTTCAACAAATATATGAGAGGTATGTCCTGAATTGTATGCAAATGTTATATTTTTTTGCTTGAGGAAGGTACAATCTAGTTTGAGAACAATAATATTTAAATTAGATATTCCTCAATGTTTCCTCCATACTCATGTTTTCTATCAGTTAAAACAACTTAAGTAAGAACTGAAAAATATATAATAAATGGACAAGATAATTAATAAATGTCAAAATTAATAACATTTAAAAATAATTTAATAACTTATAATTTTGAAATATATGTTATAAGTTATTTAGTTATTAAATTATTAAATTACTTTTAGATGTTATATATTTAAAAAAGGATAGTTATTTAATATAAAGGATTAATAATAGTAAAAAGGATTCAATTATTTAATAATTTAATAACTTAAAATATGTTATAATTTATGTTATTATTAAATATAAGTTATTTTTGCCTTATTATTAAAGTTATCAGTCCTTCCCTTCCCATTAGATAGACACATGGCAGGATTCCAGGCCTCCCCAAGGCAAAGGCATTCCCTAGACTCCAAGCCTACGGAATGAACCGATTCAATAAAGTTTTGGGTCCATGTTTATTTGTTCATTGTTGGTCATGGAATATGTTTATTAAGAAGTTATTATTGATTCAATGTATAACATTATATCCTTAATGATATCATATTCATCATGATAAAAATAAAAGGATGTTTAAAAGGTGGAGGCACATGCGATAGTGACGTTGATTTAAAAACAAATTTTTGGACAAGATTTGCATTTAATATTAACCATCATACCCTTGTTCAGAGGACATGTGTACGGTGTAAATTTATCCAAATCCATCTAGATTTTCATTTAATAATAAACCATCATATTCATACTATTTAAATTACTAAATTTCTCTAAATCCACTGTATTTGGTCACTGTGGTGGTGTTTGTTTTCGGTGGAGCCACAGATGACCCTCCACATAGATTTTCTTGCCTGCCTGCCCTTTTTCCTTGCCAAGACATACTACTTCCTTCCTCCCACTTCATCATGTGCCACTCCTTCAAATAAAGCATCCCCGGAACCATCTAAAATATTAAAACGTAGAAATAATTGTGTTATGTTTGCATCCCATAAATCCTGGAAATGGTCGATGATTTAATGCCAAATAATGAGGACCAACATGGAAATCATGTTTGTGGGATGATTCACTGCCTCAAGATGTTTGGGAAAATGTATTGCTCTGGCTTCCATTAGAATCCATATGTAGGTTCTCTCTAGTTTCTAAGGAATGGAAAGAACTCATGGCTTCCACCAGATTCTTCACGTGTTACAACGAAACAAGGAACAAACATCCATGGATACTTGTAAATCATGATCATGGTCATCATTGGCTAAGATATAAATTTTACAAGAGAACATGGAAAATTATCTACTTTTCATGGTTATCATGCTTTGATTGGGTATGGTTTGAAGATTCACATCGAGGGATAATCTTATTTAGTTTGTGTCACAGTCATGTTTCAAGGGTATGTAATCCACTGAAGCCGAGAACCCCGTTCAAGCTTCCTAAGATGTTATCAGCTCAACTTAATGGATGGAAATTTTATATTTATGCATGAGGCATTCTAGTTGCAAATGATAACAAGGGGTACAAAGTGGTTCAAGTAGGTGCTAATAGATTTGGAGTTAATACAGGTAATGGTACTATATAAATTTATGATTCATTCTCTAGGGACTTGGAGGATTATGGCACATTTGAGAGATTGTTTCTTCTATGTTCCTATTTTCTTAAGCAATAGTTTTTTCTTCTTAATGTCATATGAACCTGTGTTGGGTGTGAGAATTTCTAACATTCAAGATTGTGCTACTATGCATTTTGTGTTGTTACCTATAAGATATGGTAGATACCATTTCCCTCACTATAGAACAAAGGTGGTTGTATCGAAGAAAGGATGCTACTTGTAAGCACCGATTGTAGATGGGGACCATTTGAAGGACATAATTGTGTTTGAGCTTGAGCTTGAGTTTGGAAGGAGGAGAGGCAATGTTTGGTTTTGGAAAGAAATTGCAAGGATGCCTCAAACAATGTGCCAGTGTTTTTAGAGGAAAAGGATGGCTTTATTTAGTTGCAATGCAGTGGGAGAGTTGTTGTGTTTCAGAAAGGTGCTTTCTAGGAATATCCTCATCTTTTGTTTTTATTTAAAGCAAGGGTCTTGGTTCATGGGCTATCAAAATATATAGAAACAATGACATCTATTATAATAAGTGGCATCGCCTTTGAGTCAGCTGATTTGAGACAATAAACTCCTACTATATATATATTGAGATTTGCATTTTTGTTACCACAACTTATACAAAATCCTAATTTTTGTCCTCTATGCTAACTCTTCTATATTGTTTAATCAATAGATGGTTAGATTATTTAAGGACTCTCCATGCTCTAAATTACTCTTGTATTCGAGATAGATTAATGTATGTAATATCAAACCACATATAGTTATATATATATATATATATATATCGATATTTGCATTTTTGCATTACGAAATCCTAGTTAGATAAAAACTAGGTTTTCGTATAAGTTGTGGCAACAAATACAAACTTATACATATATATATATATATATATATATTATTTGCATTTTTGTGCTACAACTTATACAAAATCCTAATTTTTGTCCCTCTATGTTAACAACTTCTATATTGTTTAATCAATAGATGGTTAGATTATTTAAGGACTCCTCCATGCTCTAAATTACTCTTGTATTCGAGATAGATTAATGTATGTAATATCAAACCACATTTAGTTAGTTTTATATATATATATATATATATATATATATCGATATTTGCATTTTTCATTGCCACAACTTATACGAAATCCTAGTTTTTATCCATCTATGTTAACAACTTCTATATTGTGTAATCAATGGATGGTTAGATTATTTAAGGACTCCTCCATGCTCTAAATTACTCTTGTATTTGAGATAGATTAATGTATGTAATATTAAACCACATTTAGTTTTTTGAGGTCTGAAAAATTCACATGTTTTACATTTGTTTTGTATGTAATAAATATCTTGTGATTATTATTAAAACCTTAATAGGCTTTAGAAAATTACAATTTTTATCGCTCTAAATTGTCTAACAAATCTTATTCATGAATAACAAAAGAGTTTGTTTCTTTTTTGAAATATATGTTATAAGTTATTAAGTTATTAAATTATGAAATTATTTTTAGATGTTATATATTTCAAATTCAAAAAGGATTCAATTATTTAATATAAAGGGCAATTCCAATAGTAAAAAGGATTTAGTTATTTAATAACTTATAATATGTTATAATTTATGTTATTATTAAATATAAGTTATTTTTTCCTTATTATTAAAGTTATCAGTCCTTCCCTAACCATTAGGCGAGACATGTGACAAGATTTTGGGCCTCCTTAAGGAAAAGGCATTCCCCAGACTCCAAGCACGTGGAATGAACCAATTCAATAAAGTTTCGGCTCTGCGGTGTTGGTGAGGTAAGGAAAAGTGGCATGCAAAAGAAATGAACATTTTTAGGCCTTATTACAGTAAAATTCAACAAAGGGTATTTTCCAAACTAGTTACAAGAGATTCACCAATCGATTTCCCACTATTTGTTTATATTTATACCATTTTTTTGGTGAAAGAAGGAAACATGTTACATGGATATTTGCAAGAACCACGAAACAGTGGTACAAGGATATTCACCAAAACCATGAAACTAGTTATAGGTATATTCGCCATGATTTCTATAAGTTTTTTCAAATGAGGCTCCTTAAAACTTTCCCGGTGCTTCTTAGCTAAAGGTTTTGGTATCTTTTGGCCAAGGGAAAATTCCAAGGGCTCGTCAAGGAATTATGCTTCCTTCTCGTGAAAATTCTCAATTTCTTAATGGTCACTTCATAGATGACTCTTTTCTCACTCTCATTGAGGAAGAGACCAATATCTCACAATGCCATGCATTGCCTCGATATTTTTGTTTAGCTTCTAGTTCTTCCATTCAATGGAGAAAAACTCAATGTTACATGTAATCTTTCCTCCTTGTGCCCGCTTGGTTGGACTCATTTGAGTGGAAGATTCTTTCCCACAGTGAAATGTTTAAATTTCTTGGCATTCCCTTTGCCTTTCAAGCATCACCGACAGAGCTATGGTAGTATGTGATTCAATGGGTGGCCAAAAATTGGAGTACTAGATCACTAGACCATTGTCTTTGGTAGGGAAATTCCAAATTTGTTCTAAAGTCCTTGTAGCCACTCACGTCTACTACTCCTCATGTTGGGTGCCTTCCAAAGCATCTATTCAAAAGCTGGAGAAACTCCTCAAAGCCTTTCTTTGGGCCAATGCTTCCATTAGAAAGGCTTTCATAGAGTTTCTGGGAAATATGTTTCCTTCCCGCGATTCTTGGGGGTTGGGCCTTATTAACATTCAACACCAAGGGCGGGCACTCTATGTGAAATGGATCATTTGATGCATTAAGGGACAAGAAGCGTGGAAATTGCTTCTGCACCATGGCATCGAGGAGGGATCGCCCTATGGCTTCCCTGCCTGGAAAGGTTTGGGGTTTGTCAATCTCCTTATTGCTCCTGTTCCGATTAAAGTTGTTGGCACTTTTGTGCTCAAAAGCATATGGAAGGCATGGGAATGCATCAAAACATGGCTACAATGGAAAGGCAATGGTTTCCGTAATGGCCTCTCCATTAACCATCAATCTCTATGGTGGTCACCAATTTTCAGGCTCAGGATCAGTGTCTTGTAGATGTCCCTGGAATTCATGTGCTCAAGCTTTTCAAATGTGAAATTTGTACCATTCAAGATTTGTTCTACAAAAAATAGCAATCATGTTATTCTTGGCCTGAGCTCAAAGCTCAGTTTTGGCTCACCACCCAAGATCAAACTAGCATTACCGAAATTATTAATTCGTTCCCCGACCATATGCTACAAAAAATTTTAGTGCATCCATCTCACCCTTGGTGGACGAACTAGAAATGGTATGTTAATACCCCATTTCACAATTACTCGGCTAGAAAAGGCTACCGTTGGCTCTCCCCACATTTTCCCATGATTGAAAAACTCAACACTCGGTGGGGGTTCATTCTACTCCATCATGTTGGAGAAGATTATTTGAAATTGTTTTGTCGGTATGTGTGGAATCAAAATTGCACATTTTCTTTGGTGTATTTTGTACCAAGGTCTTCCAGTTGGCTCTCGACTTATTCAAATTGGGGTTTGGCTCCCAAGTGTCCGTTCTCTGGCCACTTGGAAACTTTATTACACCTCTTTTGGTTTTACCTAAAAGCACAACTTGCATGGAATTGGATTCATTCCTTTTTCTTTCCTCTCAAGACCTTAGTGTTTTACTTGGCATCACATTCTTTTAGGAGACAACCTCAAAATTCTGCACATATTCACTCATATTTGGCATGTTTTCAGAGGATAAATTTTGTTTTGGATATGGAAAGAATGGAATGTTTTTTTCTTTTCTAATTCTTAAGTTGATCAACAATTTTCAGTGTATAACAAATATTTGGTTATCTCTAATGTGCCTTTACAGATTCAAGTCCAAGTTATTAAAGTTGCCCTGGAGGTGGACCGCATTAAGACTCTATTGTGGCATTGGGTGGATGCCTTATGTAATGTCACCCGAGAGAGCCACCTCATTCACCATCTCGATGCTCTCCGCCGTGTGCGTGGTTTTCAATCCGCTCTCAACAATGTTCTTTGAGCTAGGATCGCCGCTCTCCCGGAGTCAATAAAGGATCTTTACACCACCAATTCAAGTCCAAGCTAATAAAGTTGCCCCGGAGGTGGACCACATTAAGACTCTATTGTGGCATTGGGTGGATTCCTTGTGTAATGTCACCTAAGAGCCACCTTCGCCATCTCGGTGCTCTCACGCCGTGTGCATGGTTTTCATAGCCACTCTAACGATGTTCTTTGAGTTAGGATCACCACTCTCCCCGCAGTCAACAACAAAGGATCGGGAAGATATCTTCACAAAAGTCACTTGCACGTGACAAGTTCGAGTTATTGAGAGAGTTCTCTCCTCATCCCTTGAGACAATGCACAATTAAGGGGGAATGTTAGGATAAATTAATTATGCATTATATGATTTATTATTTAATTAATAAATAAATAATAAATCATATAATGCATAATTAATTTATCCTAACATTCCCCCCCTTAATTGTGCATTGTCTCAAGAGATGAGGAGAGGAACTCTCTGAACAACTCGAACTTGTCACGTGCAAGTGACTTTGTGAAGATATATGCCCATTGTTTAGTTGTTGGACAATATTGAAGCTAGATGTTGTGCTTCAACACATGTTCGTGTATGAAATGAACTGTACCTCAATGTGCTTTGTTCTCTCATGAAAAACTAGATTGTAAACAAGTTTGAGAACACCTTCATTATCAACATACATGGTGGTTGGTTTGTCCTGTGGTATTCCAAGTCCTTCCAGTATGCGACGTAGCCAAATCGCTTCACATAAAGCTTCTTCTGCAGAACGATACTCGGCTTCCATGGAAGAGCGAGAAACAAAGTGTTGTTTCTTGCTTCCCCATGATATTGGTCTAGATCCCATAAAGAATACAAATCCAAAAGTGGATTTTCTATCATCAATATTTCCTGCATGATCTGAATCGAATATCCAAACAAGAAGAAGTTGTCGTTCTTCTTATATTCTAGACCAAGATCCACTGATCCTTTGAGATATCTCAAGATGCGCCTTGCTGCTTTCCAATGACAAACTTTGGGTTCCTGCATGAACCTGGATAGATAGCTTACTGCAAAGCTGATATCTGGCCTAGTGTAGGTTAGGTAAATGAGACTCCCAATTAGTCATGCCGATAAAGAGTGGCACTTACCTCGGGAGATGGATCTAAACGAGATAACTGTAATCTATTCTCCATAGGTGTAGCAATTGGTGTGCAATCCATCATCCTAAACTTCTCGAGCATTGTCTTGGTACATTTCATTTGAGATACAAAAATGTGATTCTATTTTCGCCATACTTCTAACCCGAAGACAATAATGTATCATAAGAGATCAGTCATGTCGAACGATCGATTAAGATCTTTCTTCATTACATCGATCATCCTCGTTGAATTGCTAGTGATGACTAGATCATCGACATAGACAACAACAATCACAATCTCCCCCCTTGCTTTTTGAGGTAAAGATTGGGATCGTATGGATTTCTAACAAATCCATGTTATACGAGATGCTCATCAATCTTGATGTACCATGCCCGAGGTGCTTGTTTGAGACCATATAGAGATTTCCTGATTCTGCATACCTTTGCTTCTTAACCAGGTACAACATATCCCTCAGGTTGAGTCATGTAGACTTATTCTTGTAAATCTCCATTCAGGAAGGCACTTTTTACGTCCATCTGATGGACTTTCCAACCAAACTATGCAGCTAGAGCAAAGATCATCTTGATCGTCTTGATCTTAGTTGTGGGAGCAAATGTCTCCTCGTAGTCAATGCCTTCTTTTTGTGCATACCCCTTTGCTACAAGTCTTGCTTTATACTTGTCCACTATCCCATCTGCTTTGTACTTTGTTTTAAATATCCATCTGAATCCAATGGGTTTCTTCCCTAGTGGAAGATCGACAAGCCAAGTGTTATTCTTCATCACTAATTGATATTCAAAATCCATGGCATCTTTCCAAGCTTTTGAATGTAGGGCTTCCTGGTGTAGAGGGCTCATCTCGATTCAATAACTCTACTCATCAAAGCAAAATTGACTTCTTCCTTGCTTTATGCGAGTCCGTGGTCCAAGGGTGGATGTATCCGGTGGAGCATCCAATCTTGCATCTTGTAATGTACTTGTACACCATTTAGGCATATGTTAAACTATTCCCATGGGTCGTGGTTCTATCTGATCAACACCATCATCCCCATCATCACTTTCATCTTCTGAGGGAACATCAACTTCAATTTTTACAAGTGAAAAATCTACATCTTGTGAGTCTGGAGGAGGAGTCTCTGCTTCCTTCTTCTTGAAAAACTCAACATCTCTGCTAGTGTATACTTTTCTGGTCTTAGGATCCATCAATCTATAACCAAGAGTCTCTTCACTGTACCTAATGAAGATGAGTTTCTGTGACTTCATGTCCAATTTCTTTCTATTCTGTTTGGGTATGTGCATGCTTGCTTTACACCTAAATACTTTGAGGTGTGCAATAGATGGTTTCCATTTTGACCATGCTTCTTGTGGTGTTATCCCATTAAGAGTAGTTGTGGGGCTCTATTCAACAAATATATAGTTGTCTTTTTACTTCTTCCCCAAAATGTCTTTGTAAGTCCGGAATCATCGATCATGCATCGCACCATTTCCATGATAGTACGATTTCTTCTCTCAACAACACCATTTTGTTGCGGTGTGTGTGGAGGAGGCATTTGTTGACAAATCCCGTGAGTTTGTAGGTAGTCTCTAAACTCATCACTGGTGAATTCCCCCCTCGATCTAAGTGGAGAGTTCTGATGTGATGACCAGTTTCTTTCTCAACTGCTACTTTGAACTTTTTGAAGGTTTCAAATGCTTCACTTTTCTTGTGAAGACAGAAAAATCCACATTTTTTTGAATAGTCGTCAACACAAAGCATGAAGTACTGGAACCCAGAATGACTTGGCTGCATCGGACCACAAAGATCGGTATGAACCAGGTCAAGTTTACCATGAGCTCAAAATGTACTCCTCTAGAACGAAGCTTTGTGTTGTTTTCCTACTAGGCAGTGAGGACACTTGTCTGTATCCTTTTGAAGAGATGGTAGCCCATGTACCATATTACACCGGCGAAGTGTTTCGAGATATTTGAAACTTACATGACCAAATCTCCAATGCCACAATTGTGTTGAGGTGGAGTTCTTAGCCACAAGTGCTTGATCGTCTCTGTGAACACAATCAAGTTGGAACATGCATCCCACATTGGAGGCTTTGTAATTATTTTGAGCCTCTTGATTTGTCTCGAATCAAACACGTTTTCTTTCGGATTGGACGACTATCAAAGTCAATTTTAGGTTGTGATCTAGGAGTTGATTAGACTGAAAGTAGATTCTTTGTCAACCTGAGGGGACATATAGGACATCTAATAGTCTGCATTTGCATGAACCAAGGGGTAGAGAAATGTTTCCAATCCCTTAACTGTATATGAAGAATCATCTCCCAACGAAACATGATTTTTCGATGGTGTGTCCCTCATTGAAATAAACTAGTCTTTGTGGTCGGTCATGTGTCGAGTGGCTCCCAAATCAACATACTAGACATCACTAGATGACGTGGATGGTTCACTTGATCAAGCAGTGAACAAGAAGTCTTCATTATCTGATTGTTCTTGTTGCTCAGCAATATTACCTTGTTGGTGGGGTCTTCTTTTCCAGTTCCCCTTTTTCTGCCCGTGATTGTTGTTAGAATGTCCCTTGTAAGATTGTTGTTGTTGAGGTCCAAAGTTGCTTGGATGAACCTTTCTTGTAAGTATTATACCAACAATCTTGTAGGTTATGTCCTCTTTTAGATAGGACATTGCTTCTTCTTTGTTTTCCCCTTGATACTAATTTTGATTTTGGGACTTCTGATAGGAAGGAGGTTTTCCTTTACCTTTTCCTTTCCATTTTTGATGTGAAGACGAGTGCTGCTCTCTTCATCATCCTTATTGTGCATTACTTCCTCTTGTTGCAGTAGGTTTACCAGTTTGTCAAAACCAATTTTTATCTGACATGTTTAGTGTTGTGACAAAAATGCGGTAAGAAGAGGGGAGTGCTCTTAGAACAATGGGAACGAGAGCATCATCTATGACTAGTTCTCCCAGGGCTAGAAGTGAAGCCCTCAATTCTACAACTCTTCTTAAGAAAGCTTCAATTTTCTCATTCTGCTTGAACTTCAATGTATGTAACTGACTCTGCAAATTGAGTATAACATTCTTGTTCTTGGCCTCGTATATTGTGTTCAATTTATCCCATGCTTCTTTCGTTGTTTTGGCATCTCGAATGTGGGGTTGCACATCATCGGACACTCCAAAAAAGATGATGAGTTTGGCCTTTTGATCTGCTTTATCAAACTGCCATTGTTGTGTTGTATCAGTTGTTGATCTGGTCAGAGTACCATTCACAACAGGCCAAATTTCTTCAAACTCAAGTTGTGTCTTGATTTTAGTCTTCCATGCAGCATAGTTATTTCCTTTGAGCAATTGTGAATCTGAAAGAAAAAATTTGGGGGCATTGGTGCCCATTTTGCAGAGATCACTGATAGGGTTTGGCTCTTATCACTCCAGGTATTAGGTCTCCCAATCTATATACCGTCAGTCTGATATACCGAACCTTTCTATATACGCACCCTTCCGATATACCCGGTGGTACGTGGAAGAAGCTCTCCCTTTCTATATACCCGTAGTACATGAAAGAGGCGTTAACGTACGTGAAAGAATTCAATACGTGGTACCAAGACAGTACTGATGGGGTCTGTGTGATTATTGACACCGGCTCAAAGAAATATCCTCATACGCGCGTGTAACTTCACTATATACTTGGATAATTTCTCAGTCTGGATTTATGTCAGTGCAATCGTTCACAGACAGATGGGATGGTTCATAGTGTGTGCACTGTGACCTTATTACTCCTCGTCGATTTAAATGGTCGATGCCCTGACGACGTTGTTCTGACTATATAAGGTGTTAAGTGCGATAGTAGTTGCGATACTTTACCCATAAGTGCTTTGAAACGAATGATAACCTAGATCATACCAAGCAAGAACACCTATGCTAATCAAACACCACGATCGATAAGATGAAAGCAATTCACGAGAATAAATTTACATAAAACCTTTGCAAAAAAATGAGAAACAATATCATATATTATTATGGAACTCAATGCGATACATTGAGAATGGGTCTT